>CAWUFW010004806.1:0-201065 GCA_963921515.1 Calotriton arnoldi
GAGTGGGGGTGATGTTAGTGGTAGGCATCCATCCCCCTATGGGTGGGGATAGTAGTAGTGGTAGGCATCCAGCCCACCCTGAGTGGGGGTGGTGTTAGTGGCAGCCATCCATCCCCCCATGAGTGGGGATGGCAGTAGTGACAGGCATCCAGCCCCCCATGAGTGGGGGGGGTGGCAGGCATCTAGCCACCCATGAGTGGGGATGGTAGTAATGGTAGGCATCCAGCCCCCTATGGGTGGGGATGGCAGTAGTGGTAGGCATCCAGCCCCCCATGAGTGGGGATGGTAGTAGTGGCAGCCATCCAGCCCCCCATGAGTGGGGATGGTAGTAGTGGTAGGCATCCAGCCCCCCATGAGTGGGGATGGTAGTAGTGGTAGGCATCCAGCCCCCTATTGGTGGGGATGGCAGTAGTGGTAGGCATCTAGCCCCCCATGAGTGGGGATGGCAGTAGTGGCAGCCATCCATCCCCCCATGAGTGGGGATGGCAGTAGTGACAGGCATCCAGCCCCCCATGAGTGGGGGTGGCAGGCATCTAGCCACCCATGAGTGGGGATGGTAGTAGTGGTAGGCATCCAGCCCCTATGGGTGGGGATGGCAGTAGTGGTAGGCATCCAGCCCCCTATGGGTGGGGATGGTAGTAGTGGTAGGCATCCAGCCCCCATGAGTGGGGATGGTAGTAGTGGCAGCCATCCATCCACCCATGAGTGGGGATGGCAGTAGTGACAGGCATCCAGCCCCTATGAGTGGGGGTGGTAGTAGTGGTAGGCATCCAGCCCCCATGAGTGGGGATGGTAGTAGTGGTAGGCATCCAGCCCCCTATGGGTGGGGATGGCAGTAGTGGTAGGCATCCAGCCCCCCATGAGTGGGGATGGTAGTAGTGGCAGCCATCCAGCCCCCATGAGTGGGGATGGTAGTAGTGGTAGGCATCCAGCCTCCCATGAGTGGGGATGGTAGTAGTGGTAGGCATCCAGCCCCCTATTGGTGGGGATGGCAGTAGTGGTAGGCATCTAGCCCCCATGAGTGGGGATGGCAGTAGTGGCAGCCATCCATCCCCCATGAGTGGGGATGGCAGTAGTGACAGGCATCCAGCCCCCCATGAGTGGGGGGTGGCAGGCATCTAGCCACCCATGAGTGGGGATGGTAGTAGTGGTAGGCATCCAGCCCCCTATGGGTGGGGATGGCAGTAGTGGTAGGCATCCAGCCCCCTATGGGTGGGGATGGTAGTAGTGGTAGGCATCCAGCCCCCCATGAGTGGGGATGGTAGTAGTGGCAGCCATCCATCCACCCATGAGTGGGGATGGCAGTAGTGACAGGCATCCAGCCCCCTATGAGTGGGGGTGGTAGTAGTGGTAGGCATCCAGCCCCCCATGAGTGGGGATGGTAGTAGTGGTAGGCATCCAGCCCCCTATGGGTGGGGATGGCAGTAGTGGTAGGCATCCAGCCCCCCATGAGTGGGGATGGCAGTAGTGACAGGCATCCAGCCCCCCATGAGTGGGGGGGGGGTGGCAGGCATCTAGCCACCCATGAGTGGGGATGGTAGTAGTGGTAGGCATCCAGCCCCCTATGGGTGGGGATGGCAGTAGTGGTAGGCATCCAGCCCCCTATGGGTGGGGATGGCAGTAGTGGTAGGCATCCAGCCCCCCATGAGTGGGGGGGGTGGCAGGCATCTAGCCACCCATGAGTAGGGGTAGTTGTAGGGTGGTGTTGGTGGTAGGCATCCATCCCCTTTGGGTGTGTATGGCATTGGTGTTGGCCATCCCACCCCTATGGTTCTGCTGTTGCTTGTGTACGTCATTTGTGCATCCCTATGTGTGTGTGACATATTTCGGGTACGTGTCGTTTGTTTGTGTTGTGGGTGTTTGACTTACCGTCTGCGCTGTACGCGTCCGTGCCGGTCCCGGTAATAGATGTAGAGTATTGGTAGGACCTGCACGATGGGCTTCATGGTTGGTTCGTCTCGTTCGGGTTTCTCGTGTCTTCGACTCGTACTCGTCGCTGGCTTGTTCGTCTCGTCGCCGTGGATCGTCTTGTGGCGCGAATCGGAGCTTATGTGCAGCTCTCCCGGATGCTCAAACGTGCCGTACATAGCGACGAGTTCGGCGCGTACGGGAGATGCATCGTACTAGTCCGGCCGGAAGGTGCTGTGTATTTGGTTCCGTGCGACTCGATTCGGCGTTTACGGATCCGGCTCGGGCGGGGAACAGGAGCTGGAATGGGTAAGTACGGCTCGCTCGGAATCTGGGCTGTTATGCGCATCGTACTTGTTCGTTCGGTAGAGTGTTCGAGTCTGTCGGAAAACACGCGTTCGGCTCGTATTTTTTCCGGACGAATACTGTTAGGTGCGCTTCCGGCCAACATCGGAATCGATCCCTTAATATTAGAATTCTAATGTTCTGTTTGATAGAAGTTGTTTAGTAGTAATGTTCTTAAAGTAATTTTAGTATATATGCAAAATAGTTTTAAAATGTTTTTACAACTTTTTTTAGCGCCGCGACCCTGTTGCACACAGTGTTGTAACTTCTTTACGGAATTGCGATGTGGACGCAGCTCTGTGTTGTTTTAATATTGTGGAATAGATATTTAAAGGTTTTTAATGTTGAATTTTAGGGAACAGGATTACTAACAAAGTACTAAAACTCCGATAATTATCAATATCATTATCTAAAATGTGTTTTTAAAAGTTATTGCGGAGCCGCAACACCATTAGGTACAGTGCAGCCACGTATTTCCAGTTGCGCGCTATGGGCCTGATTCACAGAACTAACTTACGTCAAAAACGTAAAGTTAGTACTTTTTGGTATTCACAGAATACACTTACTCATTTTGGTATTCACAGAATGCACTTACTCATTTTGGTATTCACAGAATGCACTTACTCATACTAACTTTATATCCGCACTCGGGCCGGAAATTCCGGCCCGGTGGTGGAGATTCCGGCCCGGAGGTGGAGATTCCGGCCCGGAGGTGGAGATTCCGGCCCGATGGTGGAGATTCCGGCCGGTTGTGGAGATTCCGGCCGGTGGCGGACATTCCGCCACCGGCCGGAATCTCCACAACCGGCCGGAATCTCCACCTCCGGGCCGGAATCTCCACCTCCGGGCCGGAATCTCCACCACCGGGCCGGAATCTCCACCACCGGGCCAGAATTTCCACCTCCGGGCCGGAATCTCCACCACCGGGCCGGAATCTCCGGCCCGAGTGCGGACATAAAGTTAGTATGAGTAAGTGCATTCTGTGAATACCAAAATGAGTAAATGCATTCTGTGAATACCAAAATGAGTAAGTGCATTCTGTGAATACCAAAATGAGTAAGTGTATTCTGTGAATACCAAAAAGTACTAACTTTACGTTTTTGACGTAAGTTAGTTCTGTGAATCGGGCCCATCGTACACGACTCCAGCGTGATTTTTATAAATATTATACATGTAAATGTACAACTTAAATGTGTTTTATAGATTTACAGATTTGTTCTGAAAGTGTAAAAAATAACACTTTTGATAAAGAAACTCAGTTTTAATAACTATTTAATACATTTCGCTGGTGTGCGACGTGAACGCGATGAAGATGCTATTTCCTTGCGACGTCATGTGGCATAAAAAAACAAATTTAATTGGTTTAGAAAACTTTCTATCCTTAAAGAGGGAGGATCCAAGTCCTTTATTCTGCATTTGGGTGTGTCACTACAGCGGCACACCTTCTGTATTTAGACTTACTATTTCGAGTTTTTCGTGGTGTTTTGCATTTCTTTTTGAAAGAGAAGATGGCATCTGGAGGAGGAGAGAGTGCTGAGGAGTTTGAAAACATGGAAGAGCAAGACGAGCCTTTGAGAAAACGTAAAGAGAGTATAGTCTGGATACTTTTTACTATCCCTGAAGGGGGAAAAAAGTCAGTGCCAGGAAAGTCACCTGTTCGCTCTTTGGCAAAATACTTTTCAGAGGGTCAGAGCGAAAATATTCCTGTAGAACTTCATCTATGATAAAGCACCTTCAACCTATACATCTACCCGACCTAAAAGAGAGCATTGTTCAAGAGAAAAGAGAGACCAAGCTCTACTAGGAGAATTAGGAGAAGCTAGTACTTCATCTGGTGGAGTACTTAGTTCACCACAGCCGGTGACATATCGTGAGTTGGCTGATGCAGGGATACAGTGCCGCAAATGTCAAACCATCTTGTGTGTTGGAGAGCAGTCTATCTCAGCTGTTATAAGACTTATCAAGGATCACAAGTGTTAGCTTTGTTTTCTGCTTCAGTTTTTTCCCCATTGTGAAAAAACATGTTCTGAAAATTTTTATCTCTCAAAAAGTTAAAAAAAAACACCCAAAAATTGTTGAAAAATAAAAAAAGAACCAGTTTAAAAAAGTTCTTCTAGAACCGCCTATTCTGGTAAAAGATAGAAATTATTTTTGTTATATGTATGTTTGCAGTGGTGTAAAAATATCTTGTCCCATGTTTTCGTATGTAAGAAAGTATATATATGAGTGAATGTGTGTGTTAGTACCTGCACTTCTCATTTACTTCATGAATCATTATGTGTATGGGTGTATACATGGGTGTTTGGATGTATAAGTGGGTTTGTGAGTAGCTCACTGGATGAGTGACTTGCTGTGTGAATACTTGTGTTGGTGAGTGGGTGTATCAGTGGCTGTATAAGTGAGTGAGTGGTGTGTGAGTGGCTGTGTGGGTGGTTAAATGGGAGTGTAAGCGACTGTATGGGTAAGTGAGTGGGTGTCTGCATGATTGTATGAGTGAGTGAGTGGATGCATAAATGGCTGTAAAGGTGAGTGAGTAGTTGTTTGACTGGGTGTTTAGTTAAGTGAGTTTATTGTGTGAGTGGTTGTCTTGGAGAGTGAGGGTTTGTGTGATTGGCTATATGGGTGGAATTAGTGGAATTAGTGGATATGTGAGTGCTTCTCTGAAGGTGTCAATGGCTATGTAAGTGTTTCTGTTGGTGTGTGAATTATTTTTTGAGTGCTTTTATATTCGATTGAGATATTGTATGAGTGGCTATATTGGTGAGTGACTGGGTGTATAAGTGGTTATATATGCACATAACTACCTGTTTGACTGCATGCTTGTTTAAGTAAGTAGGTGTGTGAGTAGGACTATTAAAGAGTGAGTAATAGTGTGAATAAGTGTGATTAAATGTATGGGTGTCTGTATAGATATGTAACAGAATATTTAAGTATGTGGGTGTGTGAGTAAGTATTTGACTGTTTGTATGGCTGACTTAGTAGCTCTGTTGAGAGGCTGTATGGGTGAATGAGTGAATGTGTGTGTATAGGAGAATAAGTGTGTGTACCAGAACTTGTATTGGTGAGTGTTTGACTATGTGAGTAGCTATATGAGTGAATGATTAGTTGTATAAACAGGTTCTTTGACTGAGTGAGAGGGTGAGTGAAAGGGCTCTATGGATCACTGAGTGCGCTAGTGAGAAATGTGGTTTAGAAGATTAATATAGACATTCTAAAGAGTGTGTAAATAGCTTATCAAACAGTGACTGAGTATTTGTCTGGTAGTATGAGTTACAGAGTAGATGTATGACTAACCGTTTGATGGACTATGTGGATGGAAAACTTTCTTTATGGGTTACTGCTGTTTCAGTACATTTAAGATTAATACAGTTTCTGTATGATGTACTGAAGAATAAATGTCTCTATGTATTACTATATGTATCAGAAGTTGTGTGAATATGCAAATGGGTATGTAACTTGCTGAGTGCATGTGTTAGAGAATGTATGGGTAAATTACTAGTATTGTTGAGAAATTGTTGGTATTAGACTACCTCTGTTTCAGACCGTATGGTCTGTAAATGTGTGTAGAAGAACCTGCATGGATCACTTTCTCGTTATGATACAGGACAGCGCGGTATGAAGCTGTGTGTTCAAGTCCTTTCATAAGGCCTGCTTAGAAAAGAGATCTATGCTACGGGTAGAGAATGCTGAAGTAGCTCTGTCAATACTTGCCCTGGGGTAGAATAGACTGTAGAGTTTTTAGGATAGGGTCATCAGCTGCACCACACATGTCAGACTACATGTAGAAGTACAAACATTCCTGAGACTTGGTAGCAGTCACATATTCATACTTGATAGAATACACTTTCAGTTTCAAGGACACACATACCTATCTACGGCCAACTTGCAGTGTACCTTTTCAGAGAGTTATATAGAGTAGGTTAATACATTTGACGACATGTTTTAAACCTCACATTTCTCTACCAGTTTCATTAGAGACGCAAAGCTTGCGATGCCAGGCCTAATCCAAAGTGAAATGCCATCTCCTATCATGACACTCTTATTAGTGTCAGCATCTCTCTAGACACTTTAATCACTGTGTCAGTGCCTTTTCGGGGTGAGATGACACATATAAAGTAGCCTATAAACGCTAGACTACCTCTGTTTCAGACTGCATGCTCTGTAAATGTTTGTAGAAGAAGGTGCATGGATGACTTTCTGCTTATAATACAGGGCAGCGGGGTATGAAGCTTTGTGTTTAAGTGCTTTCACAAGACCTGCTTAGAAAAAAGATGTGTGGTTCAGGGACTGAAAGGTGAAGTAGCTCTCTAAATATTTGGTCAGGGGTATTATTTACTGTTTAATTTTCAAGTTATGATCATCAGCTACACCACACGTCTAACACTACATGCAGAAGTAAAGAGATGGCTGAGACACGGAAGAGGTCAGACATTGAAACTTGAATTTGTTTTCAGTTTAAAGTAGACACATCAGTTTCCATAACCTACTTGCAGTGACCTTTCTAGAGACTTATTTGGACTAAGATAGTGGTTAATACATTTTGGAAAATGTTCTAAACCTCACATTTATCGACCAGTTTGATTAGTGAGACAGATTTCATAGCCCAAAAGGAAAGGCCGACTCCTGTCATGCCACTCTTATTAGTATCAGCATCTCTCCAGAGATCTTAATGAGTGGCAGTGCTTTTTAGGGGTGAGATGACATGTGTAAAGTACCCTGTAGGCACTAGACTACCTCTGTTTCAGGCCATATGCTCTGTAAATGTGTGCATCTCTGGCTTTCTGCTTATTGTATGGGGCAGCGGGGTGTGAAGCTTTGTGTTTAAGTGCTTTCACTAGGCTTGCCTGGTTCTTGGACTGAAAGGTGAAATAGCTATGTTAATATTTGGCCTGGGGTATGATAAACCATTCAGTTTCCAAGTCAGGATCATCAGGTACACCACATATCGCAGACTACATGTACAAGTACAGACATGACTGAGACGTGGTAGCAGTCAGACATTCAAATTTAACAGAATATGCTTTCAGTTTCCAGCATGCATTTGACTATCTACAGCCTACTTGCAATATACCTTTGCAGAGAGCTTTATGGACCAGGATACTGGTTAATACACTTGAGAACATGTTTTAAACCTCACATTTGTCGACTAGTTTGATTAGTGAGACAGAGCTGACAGTGCCAGGAGTAACCCAAAATGAAAGGCCGACTCCTGTAATGCCACTCTTATTAGTGTCAGCATCACTCTAGACATCTCAATGAGTGTGTCAGTCCCTTTTATAGTCCCTTTTATAGGTGAGATGACACATATAAAGTAGCTTATAGGCACTAGACTACCTCTGTTTTAGAGCGCAAGCTATATAAATGGGTGTAGATTAGGCAGCATGAATCACTTTCTAGTTATCATGAAGACAGTGGGGTATGAACCTATATGTTCAAGTGCTTCCATTTGGCCTACGTAGAAAAGATATGTGTGGTTCTGGGACTGAAAGGTGAAGTAGCTCTGTCAATATTTAACAAGGGTTATGATAGACTGTATAGTTTTCAAATTAGGATAATCACCTGCACCATATGTATAAACTACATGTACAAGTACAGACATGGCTAAACATGAAACAGGTCAGAAATTGAAATTTGCCAGAATACTTTTCAGTTAGCACAGACATCACTATCTATGACCCACTTGCATTGTACCTTTGTGGGGAGTTATATGGACTAGGATAGAGGTTAGTACATCTGGCAACATGTTTAAACATCACTTTTCTCTGCCAATTTCATTAGAGAGGCAGAGCTTGTAATGCCAGACCTAAGCCAAAATGAAAGGCCGACTCCTGTCATGCCACTTTACTGAGTGTCAGCATCTTTCTAGAGACCTCATTAAGTGTGTCAGTGTCTTTTTAGGAGCAAGAAAGCACATGTAAAGAAGTCTATAGGAACTAGACTACCTCTGTTTCACACCGTATGCTCTCTAAATGTGTGTACAAGAAGCTGCATGGGTCCATTTCCACTCATTATTCATAGCAGCCTGGTATGAAGCTGTGTGATCAAATGCTTCCATCAGGTCTGCCTAGTTATGAGATCTGTGCTTCTGTGGCTGAATGCTGAAATAGCTCTGACAATATTTGTTGAAGGTTGTGATAGTCTGTATAGTTTTTAAGTTAGGCCGATCAGCTACACCACATGTGTCAGATTACACGTAGAAGTGCAGACATACCCGAGACATAGTAGCAGTCAGACATTCAAACTTGGGATAGTACGCTTTCAGTTTAAAGCAGACACCTCACTATATATGACCTACTAGAAGTGTACCATTGCACATACATATATGGACTGGGATAGAGGTTAATACATCTGCCTACATGCTTTAAACCTCACTTTTCTCTAACAGTTTCATTAGAGAGTTAGAGCTGCAATGCCAGGCCTAAGGCAAAATAAATGTCTGACTCCTGTCATACCACTCTTGTGAGCCTCACCATGTTTCTGGAGACCTCAATGAGTATGTCAGGTCCTTTTTAGGGGGAAGACAACACATGTAAAGAAGCCTATAGGTATAAGACTACCTCTGTTTTACACCACATGCCCTCTACATTTGTGTACAAGAATCTGCATGGGTCACTTTCTGCTCATTATGCAGGGCAGCCGGGTATGAACCTGTGTGTTCAACTGCTTCCGTGACACAAGTTAGGGTTATCAGCTACACCGCATCTATCAGACTACACGTAGAAGTATAGACATACCTGAGAAATGGTAGGAATCAGACATTGAAACTTCACAGAGTACGCTTTCATTTTAAAGTACACATCTCACTATCTATAGAGTACTTGCAATGTACCTTTGCAGGGACTTATATGGATTAGGATATAGGTTAATACACGTGGCAAAATCTTTTAAACCTCAGTTTTCTCTACCAGTTTCATTAGAGAGTCAGAGCTTGCAATGCCAGGCCTACGCCAAAACGAAAGACTGACTCCTCACATGCTACTCTTGTGAGTCTCTGCATCTTTCTAAAGAGCTGAATGAGTGTGTGAGTTCCTTTTAGGGAAGAGATGACAAATGTAATGTAACCTTTAAGTTCTAAATTAGCTCAGTTCCACACTGAATGCTCTCCAAATGTGTATAGTAGAAGCTGTATAGATAACTTTCTATTTATTATACAGAGCAGGCGGCTATGAAGCTGTGTGTTCGAGTGCTTCCGTGATGCCTGCCGAAATAAAAGATCTGTGCTTCTGGGACTGAATGCTGAAGTAACTCTGACAAACTTTGTGCAAGGCTATGATAGACTGTATAACTTTTAAGTTAGGGTCATCAGCAGTACAACACATATCAGACTACACGTTAAGGTGCAGACATGCCTAAGACATGGCACCAGTCACACATTCAAATTTGACAGAGTGCGCTCGCAGTTTAAAGCACACACCTCACTACCTTCAGCGTACTTGCAGTGTACCGTTCCAGAGACTTATACAGACTAGGATACAGGTTAATACATGTGGCAACAGCTTTTAAACATCAATTTTCTCTAGCAGTTTCATTAGAAAGTCAGAGATCGCAAGGCCAGGCCTAAGCCAAAATGAAAGGCCAAAATCTGTCATGCCACTCTTGTGAGTCTCAGCATGTTTCTAGAGACCTCAATGAGTTTGTCAGTGCCTGCTAGGTGTGAGATGACAAATATAAAGTAACCTTTAAGCACTACATTAGCTCTGTTACACACTACATGCTCTCTACACGTGTTTAGAAGAAGCTGCATGGATCACTTTCTGTTCATTATACAGGGCAGCTGGGTATGAAGCTGTGTTTTCAAGTGCTTCCATGTCACCTGCCTACTTAACATATTTGTGCTTCTGGAACTGAATGCTGAATTATCTCTGACAAGATTTGTGCAGGATTATGATAGACTATACTTTTTTATGGTAGGAACATCATCTGCACCACACACATCAGACTATATTTAGAAGTGTACACATATCTGAGAAACGGTATGAGTTAGCTATTCAAATTTGAGACAGTGCGCTTTCAGTTTAAAGCACACACCTCACTATATACGACCTACTAGCAGTGTACTGTTGCAGAGAATTATATAGGCTAGGATAGAGGTTAATACATCTGCCTGCATGTTTTAAATCTCACTTTTCTCTACCAGTTTCATTAGTGAGTTAGAGCATGCAATGCCAGGCCTACACCAAAATGAAAGGCCGACTCCTGTCATGCAACTCTTCTGAGCCTCACCATGTCTCTAGAGACCTCAAAGAGTGTGTCAGGTCCTTTTTATGGGCAAGACAACCCATGTAAACAAGCCTATAGGTATGAGTACCTCTGCTTTACACTGCATGCTCTTTAAATTTGTGTACAAGAAGCTGCATGGGTCACTTTCTGCTCATTTTACAGGGCAGCCGGGTATGAAGCTATGTGTTCAAGTGCTTCCTTGACAAAATTTAGGGTTATCAGCTGCACCACATCTATCGGACTACATGTAGAAGTGTAGACATACTTGAGAAATGGTGGGAGTCAGACATTGAAACTTGATAGAGTATGCTTTCAGTTTAAACCACACACCTCACTACTATAGCGTACTTGCAGTGTACCATTCCAGAGACTTAAATGGACTAGTATACAGGTTAATATATGTGGTAACATCTTTTTAACCTCACTTTTCTGTACCAGTTTCATTAGAGAGTCAGATTTGCAATGCCAGGCCTAAGCCAAAATTAAATGCTGACTCCAATCATGCCACTCTTGTCTCACCATCTTTCTAAAGACCTCAATGAGTGTATCAGTGACTTTTAGGGGTGAGATGACAAATATAAATGAGCCTTTAAGTACTAGATTACCTCTGTTTCACACTGTATGCTCTCTAAATGTGTGTAGTAGAAGCTGTACGGATCACTTTCTGTTCATTATAGAAGGCAGTTGGGTATGAACTGTATGTTTGAATGCTTCCGTGACACCTGCCTAGCTAAAAGATCAGTGCTTTGGGGACTGAATGTTGATGTAGCTGTGACAAAATTTGTAGAAGGGTATGAGAGACTGTATAGTTTTTTAAGTTAGCGTGATCAGTTGCACCACACGTGTCAGGCTACCTCTGTTTCACATCGAATACTCAATAAATATGTATAGAAGAAACTACGTGATCACTTTCTGCTTATTATACAGGGCAGCCGGGTATGAAGCACTGTATTCAAATGTTTCCATGAGGCCTGCCTAGGAAAGAGATCTGTGATACTGGAACTGCTATTAAGAACAAAAAGAAAAAGAACTATATAGGCACGTTATGTAAAAAAAACATTAATATCACATTTAAAAAAAAATCACATCGTATTATTATTAGATACCAGTATCAGTTTCCCTTTTTACTTTTGTCAGATTTCATATAACTTCACCATACATAATGGTTTGAACGTAGCATCATCATTGAACAGTGGTGTATTGCTGCTGTTTTGAAATAATAGGACACAACTAAACTGGGCACTACCGAGAGGAGGCAAATGTACTGCTGCACCTTTAAATAATGGACGTAATTCGGCACTCCCTAAAGACGAGGCAATAAAACAGGACTCAGCACTCTCTCAAGGCGAGGCAAGAAAACAGATTCAGGTTCTGCTGGTGTTTTTTCAGATGTAAACAAATTCCTTATTAGTCAACTTTCTAAAGCTTGTTTACCACGTTTTGTCAACATGCCAATTGTTATGTCTTTAAGAATATTTCCATAATCTTCATCAGCTGCTTGTCGCATATTTTTAACAAGTTCTTTATATTCAAAGTTTAACCAAACATTTACATTTATGATTCTCCCAAAGATTGCCTTATCTCATCATAGAGAAGTGTTTTAAAAACAGGTTGTCCTTTAACAGGAGTAAGTTGTAATAGGTCTCCAAATACAATTAAATGCTTACCTCCAAACAGCACATCATGCTCTGTTTTTAAAATCTTTTGCATTCTCAAGTGTACAAAGGCAAGCATTAAGTTTGAGAACATGCTCACCTCATCAATGATTAAAAGTTTCATTTTCTTCAGTACTCTTGAGACTTCATCACAAGCTTCTCCAGATAGCTTCTGATATTCCAGTTTATTATCATGTTCAACAGGTAGCATAAGTAATCAATGTAAAGTAATACCTTTAATGTTGTGTGCTACTAATCCAGTTGGTGCTTTTATGACACAAGATAAAGGTGATTGTAGATAACTTGTCAGAACTTTAATTAAGAAATGTTTTCCTGTCCCAGCTTGACCACTAATGTATTATAGAATAGGTTGAAATGATTAATATTGGCATCCTTTTTTCATGAAGAAAGTCATGTTCAACTTGTTGTTTCACTTGCATATAAATTATTTTTGTTCAATATTTAGTTGATTTCTAACTGTTCAAACTCAATAATATCCTGCAGTGCTTGCTGTATTGCAGTTTCTACCTCATTCATGGCTATTGCAGCCTCATTTTCAATTATTGGTTGTCCAAATTGATCTTGAGTCAATGGACCAGAACTTTGACTACTTTGTGAACGTTCTCCAGCTATTTCTGCTGCAATAGTTCATTCTTGTTCAGTCTCATCATTTATCATTTTTAAATAAGTAGGAAATACCGTACACTGAATCATATCAAAGGAATCTTTGTAGCAGTCAAAATCTCCAAGTAATTCTGTTTCACTACGCCAAGGCTGGAACAGTTGGAGAAGTTCTAAATAGAAAAATTCTCTCTTATCTGGAGTTTTGCTACTGAGTTTCCTGTGGTTAATACGATTTCCTTTGGCATGTTTCACTAAACATCCATCACATCCAATTACTGCATATTTTTATTCTTTTAGATGTTCTGTAACATTGTTTTTAAATCTATAGTGTTGAAGTATTCCATATAGACATACGTTTTCAAGATGTGGACTCCTTTTTGGATAGTATGTATCCAACATATTAGTTTTGACAATATCAGTGATTTCTGAATCATACTCTGCTAAGTATTGGATTTCTGGAAAATATTTCAATACTCTGTTCCGTGTAGAGGCTCGGCCTACACTTACCCAAATGATTCCTCTTGACGACCGAGTACGATGCAAGGAAGCCGTCCGGGCTGTCCGAATCGGTTCTGAATGGGAATCAGGTATTCGTAAACCAAATCATACAGCCCAATAGAGACGTTTCTGAATGAGCGAGTACGATGACCGATTCGGACAACTGTTCCGAATCAATTTCACCGAGATGAAATGGCTTTCGTAATCGGTCTTTGGGGGCCCACTGCGAGCCCCCCTTTCACCTGGAGGTGACCGAATGTGGCCCGTGGGAGTACCCAAGGGACCCCTCTTCCCAACCATGCACAATGTGGCTGGCACCATGGGGTGCCCACAACAGGGTGGAAGGTTTTCCCCAACCACCCCTTTTTCCAATGTGAGCCTGTGTTCTCATTTGGAACACAGGCTCCCATTGCAGTCAATGGGAATCCAACCGAACCGAGTTCATAAGCATCCGGACACATCGTAATCAGTCAGTAGGACTCCCCAAATACGAATCGTTCAGAAAGCATTCCTAACCCGATTCGGTGGGAATGCTTTCCTAACTACATCGTAATGGGCCCCTTAGTGTTAGAAACCAAGTTGGTGTACCTAGGTTTCTTAACATGCATTTAAGTTCACCATGACGGTGATACCAATATTCATTGGTACCACGTTGGTACACCATCAAATTGATTAAGTGGAATTTAACTTTTTCATCCTTATGTTCAACTTTCTCCATGAACTCTTTTGCAGAAACATTTTGAAGATGAATTCCTGTTTTTAATATATGGTTCACCGCATATGAAAGTCCAGACAAATCACTTTCAAACAGAAAATGAAATATATATGGAATGCACTGTCAAATTCTTGGATCTTTAGTGTACAATCTTGGTGATTGGTACTTAGATGCTGGAATCCGTACAGGCCGATCATCAAATTGTCCACCTTCTCCACTAGGGAATAGCTGTGGAAAACAACAAGCTTCTAAGCTTTTTTCCCATATACTCATGGGAGTTCCTTTTGCTTCTTTCATTTGAAATATTTCAATAGTGTTTCCTAAGATTTCTTTTGAATGGAGAGGATGTATGGTATAATGTTCATAAATCTCTTCACTTCTGGATTTGTCAACTTTTTCAATTTGGCTAGTTGACATTACTGTTTCATCTTGAAAGCATCTTGCTTCATTATCAACATTTACATTCTTATAATAAATGTTATTCTGTACCAGGTATAATGTTGCACTTCGAAGTTTAGCAATATCTACAAAGTCTTGCCAGATTTTTTTACTCTTTTTACCATTTAACTACTGGCTCATTTTCCTCTCTTTCTACACCAACAGTTCTAATATTTTTCTTAAAATCTAAAGGAAGGTACACAACTCTTCCTTTGAGACCTTTTTGTAAATCTGTTGTTGGCAGCTTATGTGTCTTAGGCTCTATACGAACTATGACCTGGAATGGAAGTAGAGATTGGATAGTAGTAGACTCATATACATTTAAATCTGCCAGTTCCTGAGGAATAGGTACCAACTCTAAGGGGCTGATTACAATGTCGTTAGGAAGGGCTCCGGATGGGATTCGGTATTGTCGAATCCGATTCGGAACCCTTATTTCCCACTGAATCGGTCACCTTTCCAGACGACAAAGTACGATGCAAGTAAGCCATCCGGGCTGTCCGAATCGGTTCCGAACGGGATTCAGGCAGCCCGAGTCTTTCTGAGCCGAATCGTACAGCCCAGTGGAGACGGTTTCCGAACGAGGGAGTACGATGACCGATTCGGACAGCCATTCTGAATCGGTTTGACCGAGATACAACAGCTGTGGGAATCAGTCTTTAGGGACCCATTGCGGGCCCCACTTCACCCGGAGGTGACCGAATATGGGCCGTGGTTGCACCCAAAGGACCCCTTCTCCCAACCATGTATAATGTGGCAGCCACCATGGGGTGCCCGCCACAGGGTGCAAGGTTTTCCCCAACCACTCCTTTTTCCAATGGGAGCCTGTGTTCCCGTTCGACACACAAGCTTCCATTGTAGTCAATGGGAGTCCGACCGAACCGAGCCTGTAAGCATCCGGACACATCGTAATCGGTCGGTAGGACTCCCAGAATACGAATCATTCGGAAAGCATTCCTAACCAAATTCGGTGGGAATACTTTTCTAACAACATTGTAATCGGCCATTAAGTTGTTATGTACTGCTCTAGCTGACATTTTATTTTCTTCTAATTTGTTGTAACAGTAATTACATATAACTTGATCAGTGGACAAATCAAATCATTCTTGTACAAATAAATAAACAGCAAATTGTTGGCACTTATTATTGTTTTCTTTTTCACTTTTTAAAAATAAATCAACATTCCTAGTTTGACGTTTTTAGTGAGTGCATCAACAACAAATACAAACATAGGGCCTCCTTACGATGGCGGTGGGACTGCCATCGTCAGGCAGTCAGTGGCGGTCTCACCGCCATTGGACCGTAGAGGTCCGCCTGCCACATTACAATGGCAGACGGATGGTGGGCAGTTGGAAAGACCATCCGACACTAATACAACGGGCTCAAGGAGCCCATCGGATGGACTGTAATCCCTATAATGGTGGCGGTGCCTGCTCAGACACCGCCGGAGGGATTATAATGTCAGTTTCTGCCCCCGGTTTCATGGCGGTTAACCTGCCATGAAAAAGCAGGCAGAAAGTGACTTGGGGGCCCATAGCAGGCCCCCCTTTGCCCCTGGACCTCCACCATAGGCACATAATAGCCCTGCACATAGTGCAGAGATATGCAAAGTGTGTTTATTTTGTACTGCGGCATGTGCTGCAGCCTGTAGCACATGCCGCAATACAAAAGATATACATTGCGAGCGCCTTGAAGGTGGTTGCATCCTAATACCGATGGCCGGACTGCCGACAGCTAGTTGGGTGGCCCCATTCCGGACAGGATGATGGTCAGACAAACAGTGTTAAACTTTGGAATTTCTTCTGCAAAATCATCAATACTAATCTCTCTGTCCTGTTCTACTACACCTGCAGACATCAAGTCCTCGCTTTCTCTACACTCCTCTTCAGAACCAAAAAAGCAAAACTGTACATCATCATAAACTTTCTGGACATCTGCTACAGAATCATACAAAAGAGCTGTATTCTTTTCACTTAAACATAATGCAGGAGTTTTTACATAGTAAAGTCTCCTAACTAAATTCCGCATTTCAGAGTGGTGGACAGTTAACATACTTAAATGATGAAAAGTACTTTGGCACACTTTCTTTGAAAGACAAGCCAGAGAATGTCCCTGTAACTTGGTATGTTTTCTTAATTTACATGGATCTAGTCTTTGTAACATGTTAATTTTCTGTTTAGCACTTTTTTTAGCACATCCATGTAAAAAACTTCGTAATATATCAATAGACTCCTTTTTAAAAAAAAAATGTATTAGTTTTTTTCCCCTTTTATGCAAGGAATATATAAGTCAGCTTCTACAATCACGAATAAGGTCAGCAGAAAAAATAGAAATACAAATAAAAACAGCGGAAGCAGGAATCCACAACCAAGTCAATATGTATCCACATATCAAAAGCCAAATTATATAAACATAGCACATACAGAAATTTCTGCAAAAAAAAAAAAAAAAAGCAGTGACAGTCCATTATTAGAATTTAAATCCATTCAGTGACAGCGGCCCAGAACTTAGCTCCCATTTCTCTCTTCCTTCTCCCCTTAGTCTTATATATAGCGGATTCTAAATTATACATGGCAAGTAATCTTGCCCGGCAGCTCGAGAAAGACGGAGGATCAGGATTTATCCAGTCCTTAGTAATACATGCACACAACACTGCCATACAAATAAATAAAAAAGATCCCGATGCCTTTGACCTTGTATGAGCCGAAGTAACTGAATTAAAACCTATCAAAACCAATTCCCCAGTTATGCACACTGATGACCTCATTATTAAACCTAAAAATCGTTCAATGGACAGAAATAATTCAGCTAATTTAGGGCATGAAAAAAACATATGGACTGCATCTGCTGCAATTAAACCACATCTATTACATCTGGTCCCAGCAGATGTCCCCCATTTAGAGATCTTTCTTGGGGTATAGTACAAATCATATATGGCCATATAATGCTGAGTACGCATCCTCCCAGACATCAGAACTTGGTTCGCAAGGGTTAAAGATTTTATAACATTAATTCCCTCTTGACCGAGCTCCGTTGCCCACTTATCTTGACATACCACAACATCGTCTGGAAGCACATCAATCAATTGAGAATAAAATTGGCCGATTGATGTTTTTTTTTTCATCCTTTCAATAAGAGGGAGCTTTCTAAATTGAAATTCCACATCAGGGCCTAACGAATTCAAATAGCTACGAATTTGAAGATGTTTAAAAAATTCATGTTTGGCCAGACCATATTTTGTTTGTAACTCGGCAAATGATACCATCTGACCATCATCCCACAAATCCCCCAAACATTGAATTCCTTTTGAGCGCCATCTATTAGACGTTTGGTCACGAAAAATCAATGGGAGTAACCCAGTAGCTGAAAATGGGGTATATGCGTTTAACTTTGAAACCCGAAGTTGCCGTTTAACTGATCTCCAGACAGAGTATGCCGCTTTAAGGATTTTAAATTTGGTTTTCTTAAAGTAACTGGGTTTTAATACTTTAACCAGACAACCGTTGGCCTCATCACCCAACCCAAACTCATAAATTGATGGGTTATGGCATGACAGAATCTTGACCCGATCCCCCACTACCAAAGGACTAATAAATTGCAGAACCGCTGCCCAATAATAAAAAATAAAATTGGGAATACCCCAGCCACCACGATTCTTCGGCAATACCATCTTTTTATACGCCCTTCTCTGACGTCTATAGCCCCACAAGAATCTAGAGCTGATCCTCTCTAACCTCTTAAAACACGAAACTGGAAATTCCAATGGGATTGTTCTAAACATATAAAGAAACTTCGGCAAAACTAGCATTTTTAAGACATTAGATCTACCATAAAGAGATAAGTGTAAATGATCCATCCTCTCCAACATTGAGTTTACTTTACTAAGCACGGGATTCATATTCAACTCTGGGATCTTACTAATTGGTAAGGAAATTTTAATTCCTAAATATGTGACTTCAGAGACAGTTGTTATATTATCAGGAGGTTCCTCACCGATAAAAAAGAGCTGCGTTTTAGAAATATTTAATTTATACCCCGAGAAGACCCCAAACTTAGATGCCAATCCATCAATTGCAGGTATAGCATTGACAATATCACTAGTAACAACGACAATATCATCCTCATTTGCCAAAGCTCTATAATCAATATGCCGCACTTGAACCGGTTTAATGTCGATAGCCTGATTTAACTTAACCAAGAAAAAATCGATATATAAAGCAAATAATAAAGGTGAACACGGGCATCCTTGCTGTGTACCACGACTAATTGTAAACAAGCCCGACTCTTGGCCAGCTATTCGAATACAGGCGACTGCGAGCAGGTATAATGATTTCAACGCCTGCCGAATCAAAGGGCCAAAGCCCTTCAGCCTTAAAACCTCCCACATATAAGGCCAGGAAACCCTGTCGAATGCCTACTCGGCATCCAACAGGGTTATCCCCAATGTAGAATTGGTTGCTTGAGCCCAATCCACAAATGATATTAAACGCCTAACATGGTCTGCAGTGTCACGTCCAGGAATAAACCCATGTTGGAATTTTGAAACCAACATAGAAATGATGCCCGATAAGCGTGCTGCTAGAATTTTAGAATAGACTTTGCTATCAGAGTTGATTAGCGAAATAGGTCTGTAGGATGACGGCAATAAGGGAGGTTTGTCTTTTTTTTTAAAAACCACAATAACAGATTTCCGCCAGGACAGTGGCACTATCCCCTTTTGTGCGGACACAAAGGTCGTCAGCATTTCCTCTTTCAGCACATGCCGGAAAGTTCTGTAAAATTCAAGCGGAATGCCATCCGGTCCCACCGCCTTGCCTGCAGCCAAAGATTTAATTGCTATCTCCACTTCCTCCCAAGTGATATCGAGATCTAATTCATCCTTTTGCTCATGTATCAACTTAGAAATTTCAATATCGCCACAAAACTCCACTACTTTATCTTCGACTCCCCAAATATCCTCATCCGTATACAGTTGGCTATAGAACTTCCCGAAGACCTCTAACACTTCAGCAGGCTTCTCCCAAATTTGCCCTTGCTCGTCCTGAATATTATTAATCCTCTTAGCAACATCTTTTTGGTGTAGTCTTTTAGCCAATATACGGCCAGAGTTTTCTCCCACCTCATATATCTCGGAGCTATATACTGCGATTTGCGCTGCCAACTTTGTGGCAAAATTCTGATATAGCCTCATTTTTTGAATAGCCAAATCGCTTGAAATCTGTTCAAAGTCCTGGCCATTACTAACTGCCACGGTAAACTCATTTTCTAGCAGCCGCAATTTATTCATTTCAACCAAAAGTTCCGCCCGCAGTGTACGTTGCTTATTCACAGAATAGCTTAACGTCTCCCCCCGCACACCTGACTTAAAAGCATCCCATACCATATGGACGGAGGCAGATCCACGATTATTATTAAAGAATTCCACTATCCATTTACACATATGTTCGCAATAAACAGAATCGACCAGCAACTTCCGTTCAAAAGTCCAGGCCCTTATGGGAGATCTGTAACTAATTTCTAATTCTAACAAGACAGGATTGTGATCAGAAATTATTTTGGGTTGGATATCAATCCTGGCTTTACTAGCAACCTCTGCAGTAACAAAAAAGTAATCTAACCGCACGTGCTTTCGATGAGGTGCAGAGTAAAAGTATTCCCTGGGGCACCCCTTCCTTTGAGCCACCATATATCTACCAGCCCAAATTCTTTAACAAGCCCCCTAGTAGCTTTAAACACTTTATTTTTCTTCCCGTCATAAAAAAATTTGCTTGAAATATCAACATTCCCTGCTAAATGGAAATTAAAATCCCCACATAAGATCAGGGGGGATGTCCAATCGACTAGCTCAATGCTAAGCCCATTCAACATTTCAGGGTCATCTGAGTTCGGACCGTAAATTGAACAAATAGTCATGGAAAGATCCTCTATCAATAACTCAATGATCACCCAACGGCCACAGAGATCTTCTTTTACCCGTTTACACTTCCCCCACCCAAATCTTTTCAAAATTGCCACCCCTCTCGTTGCTGACCCTTGACGTGTGCAGCCTACGAGCTCCAAGCCCAAGTCCTTTAACCATCTCCTATTGTTCCATGCGATATGAGTCTCCTGTACACAAAGCAGGTCCACCCTCATTGATCTAAGAATCTGGGCCATAATCCCTCTTTTTTTCCTATCATTCAGGCCGCATATATTCCAAGTGCAAACATAAAACTTACCCATCCTCAAACAAAAAACGTTTTAGCATAGCTGAATCCCTTTGCCACTCCTTTACCATTAAACTTCCTAATAATATTAATGCAAATACTACATTTGTGACACCTACATTTTCACAACCCTGGCTACCGCTCAAATACAGAGACCCATCTTTACTGTTCCTTGCCCCACCTCCGCAACCACCCACACCACCCTCATCACCCCAGGAATCCTCCCCCCCCACCCTTACACCCACCCAAATGAGGCAGAGGGACTGAATGGTCCCTATTACGATGGAGAGAGAGGGTTAAGTGCCCTCCACTGATCCCCCCAGCCCCCCGGCAGAAAAAAACAAGAAGAAAAGATTGAGAAAGAGAGAAAAAAGCTGTCTAAATTGCCTAAATTACCTATACTACAACCGTCCCCCTAAATAGTGCCCAGAAAGTCCTTTGCAGCGATCTCAGAAGTGAAAAATAGTGTTTTTTCCTTATAGACAATTTTAAGTTTTGAAGGATTTAGTAAATAGGACTGTGCCCCTTTTGCTTGAAACACCGGAATCAGTTGACGCAGATGCCACCTCTGCTGAACTGTGGCTTGACAGTAATCAGGGCGCACAAAAAATTCACAACCCTTCCCACTTCTCTTTCGGTCTGGCCTAGCTAAATCGTACAAAGATTCACGGAGTAGAAAATTATTTAAACAGATCAGTATGGCTCTCGGTTTAACATCCACCCCCCTAGTACCACCCCGCATATGAAAAGGAAATCTATGAACACGCTGCAGCTCAAGTTCCCACTTCCAATGATGCAGTTCGGGAAAGGCTTCCGAAAACAAATCGATGATGAATTGACGAATATCTTTCCCTTCCGTACCTTTCGGAATACCTAGTACTCGCAAATTGTTCCTCCTTGATCTGTTTTCTAGATCGATTAGTTTCCAATTTATATCGTCCCGAAGAGATTGCAAAGAAGATACATCTGTTTTCTGCTGCACCATCTCATCTTCGATTAGGGAGATTCTACCCTCCGCTACCCCAATCCTGGCCGACATCTCCGTACAAGTCTTAACGACACGGCGGACCGTATTCTGAAGCTTGCGGACTGTGCCCTGCATCCGCAAACCTTCTGCTTTTGTCTCCTCACGGTGTGACATTATAGCTTGATATATAGTGGCTAGAGTGACCTCGTTCTCTATCAATTCGCCAGGACAGACAGATCCTCCATGTACATCAGCAGAGCCCCCCCAACTGTCGCTCACCCCCCCAAGATGTAGTGAAGAAGTATAATTGAGCAAAGGGGACCCATCGTTGCCTGATCCGTCCCTAGATGGTGAATTAGAAATGTCCTTTGCTTCCTTTGCCTTTCTCACAGTACTTCTTTCCCCAGAAGTAAGCAAAGTATTTTCCTCTTCCTCCGGTGGAACAGAGCTAGTCAGACTTCTGTCATCTACCCAGTCACCTTCAACACTCTCCGGCTCCGAGGTATTAGACACATCTGACATAGAATAGAAATTTCCAGCTGAGTCCCCGGAGTCTGCCTCTATTACCGCGTCTCTGCTAGATATTTCGGTACAAATCGCCGACCCCTGATAAATTTCATAGAGACTCATATTATTAGGCAATGTTGAAGATGGGGCACTCTGGGAATTACTTAAACCCCCTAATGACAACTGGGGGGAGGCAGCATTCTCTGCAACAATTTCTAATGGGTCTGCCACACACGGCTTAGCCGCCGCATCTTCTCCCCTTTCTTGCCCCCCTTCCTGCTCAGTTGACACCAAAAAACCATTCAAACTCGTCAAGGGCACGAGAGTGTTTCTCAATACTTCAGGTGTGTCACAAACTTTGTTAAGCGATTGATCCACTTGCAGGACGGCAGTAGCGCCCCTCACTTGCTCAGTGGCAGGGGTCTTACCTTTGCCTGGCATTTTTTTTTTAAAGATCCCAGGAATCTTTACGTTGTCCCCAGCAGAATCGATAATCCGAATAGTCCCCGGGGAGGAAATCAGATTCTCCTTCACAGCACCAGGGCGTCCTATAACATTGATGGCTGCACCAACTGCCCCTTCCACAGGAAAACCCCCAACAAGCCCAGGGGGAACCATTGTAGCGGCAGCTGCAGCCCGAGTCCTTGTACCCTTCAGATTAACGCTGGCATTCTTGGGACCCATCCTGCTCCAGCCCAGGTCTTCCAGCAAATCCCAAGACTGCTCAACCACAGCCGCGATTCTCTCCTCTCGACACCGGATGCCGGCAGCAGCCCTGCTCCGCCAATCTCCACGGTGAGTCACGAAGCCCCAAACGCGCCGGCGACCTTGTTGATACAAATGTATCAAAAATAACAGCATTCCCAGGTACTTTAAGCCACGGTTTCGCAAGAGGCTTCACTTCGACAGCTTCAACAGCAGCCGAGGGAGTAGGGAGGATTGAAAGTGGAGAGCACTCTTCGCCTGCCTCACTCGGACACGGACGTGTCCGCCATCTTGCCTAGCAGCCAGCAGTTAACCAACAAACAACCTACATGCAGCGCGCGCGCACACAAACACGATATCAATAGACTCCTGTCGAATACTGCAAATACTACTACAATTCCATTTAAATACAGGAGCTTGTATATGCTTTTATTGCACTTCTTCAGCTATTACTTCTTCTACATTCCTAGGAACCATTTTTGTCCTTTGATATGAGGGAACCATCTTTCACCTCATATCATAACATCGACTACTAGTATCAACTGCATGTACTAATGTGTTCTCTTGAAAATAGCTTTCTTCATTAAAGAAAGGCTCAGTGCTGGAAGTGTGTTTCCATTCTCCAGTAAAAGTTTTACAAAAGTTAGTTCTATTAACTAGTCTTTTTCTCTTGCTTTTCTCCTTCATAAACACCACTGTTTTATCCAGTGTTCTCAATCTTTTCAATATTAAGATAAATAATTTTTGTTTCAACTCAAAAGCTTTATCTACTACACTTTCAATCTGTTGCTTTTGCTTAAAAGCTGCAGATCTTCTGTTATATTGTTTTAAATTCTTTAATACATTTTGAATTAATCTACTTCTAAACATTCTTCTTCTTATATCTTTATACTGTTTCTGCCTTCTTGTCAGATGTGTTGTTTTTCTACAATTTGAAGTTCTTTCAACATGAGAAATCCTCTTTTGTTTCTGACTTGTTGTTAAAGTTTTCTTTTTCTTTTGAACATTTTCCACAGTTTTCAATCTTCGTAATACTGTTTTAAGAAACAGTTTAGTTCTCTTACCAAAAGATTTTTTTCACCCTTCTTTAAGTAGTACTGATTTTTTGTGTGATTCTCTTTTCATATTTTCTTGCCATCCTTAAGTCTTTTGCATTAAGTAAAGTAAATATCTAAAAAGAAAGAACAGTTTTAATAGTATGTTACATAAATTAATAACTTTAAAATATTCAGATAATATTATTTATAACAATCACTAACCAGTTACTTAAATTAGACTGCCACTGTCACCATTAACAATAGATATGTAGGATTTCTAACATTAGAAAAGCTGTAAATCGTTGAAAGTCTGTCAGAAAAATGTATAATTGGTATACCCTTTCATTTTGTACATGGATCACTTTCTGCTTAATATACAGGATACCCAGGTATGAACCTGTGTATTCAAATGCTTCCATCAGTCCTGTCTAGCAAACAGATCTGTGCTTCTGGCACTGAAAGGTGAAATCGTTCTGATAATATTTTCCCAGGGGTATGATAGGCTGTATAGTTTTTAAGTTAGGGTCATCAGCTGCACCATACTTGTCAGACTAAATGTAGAAGTGCAGACATACCTAACACATGGTAGCAGTCAGACATTCAAATTTGACATAGTATACTTTCAGTTTAAAGCACACAGCTCATTGTGTACGATCTACTTGCAGTGTACCATTGCAGAGATTTCTATGGAGTAGGAGGCAGGTTAATACATCTAGCAACATGTTTTAAAGCTTACTTTTCTCTACCAGTTTCTTTAGAGAGATGGAATGCACAGTGCTAGGCCTGAACCAAAATAAAAGTCTGTCTCCTCTCATGCCACTCTTATTAGTATCAACATGTTTCTAAACACCTCTATGACTGTCTCAGTGCAGTTTAAGAGTGAATCGATACATGCAAAGTAGCCTATAGGTAGTACTCTACATCTGTTGTACACCGCATGGTCTATAAAGAGGTGTATGGATCACTTTCTGTTTATTATACAAGGCAGCCAGGGATGAAGCTATGTGTTCAAGTGCTTCCTGTAGACCTGCCTTGTTGTGTAGTTCCTACAAATCTATATAGGATATGTGCATTTTAGACCACGTAAACTAAGGGATTGGTGTCCAGACTGATTCCAGACACTACCAAAGGATATGTTAGTCTGCAGACCAGCTAGCTCACAGTGCCAAAATAAGCCCAACAACCTTACTGAGGAGTGAATAGTTTCTGCCAACTATCGCACATGACAACCCTGACCCCTCAGGGATCGTGGAAACAGTACGGTATTTTCTCTCAGTCACTTGTGCTCACTTTGTCTCAGAGAGATACACAGAATAAACAGTGGGGACGTTTTCAATAAGTATTTATTGAACCAGCGTCATTCTAGTAAAAAATACGTGTGCTGCAACAACCATGAGACAGAAACAGATATAGACGATTGCAAGCACCAATAGAGTAAATAATAGGTAGCATTATACCATAGTACTAACACAGTGAATATATGCAGGCATATAAGTACATGACAGTAATAATGCGTACTCCTACGATGCAAACCCTAATTAGATGTACCTAAGTATACCTAGCATGTATGTAGGTGTATAGCCAAGAATCCCCCTAGGAAAGAGCCAACCCCATTACCTGATGTGAGAGAGCGAAGGGCCCTGTCTTGGTCTCGAGTTGGACACCCCACGAGGGATGTCAGACCACTGCGTACTGGAGTGTCTGCATACAGGGATTTCAGCATCTCGTGTCAGCATGGACATTTTTCTCCTCTGGTTTTCCCAGCAAAGATGTGGTACTTATATATCCGAAAGGTACCCTCAGGGGTTCTATCTAGATTTGTCATGGTAGTGTGGGCATGTCGGCCAAAGATGATGATAGTGGTGACCCTTACAGAGTTATTATGCAGAAGATGATAATCCTGCTGTGATACTGAGAATCCTCATGCATAATAATTGAGGCTAGTTTTCGGAGAAAATCACACGACATTTATGCGACACCTAGCTAGGTAAAAGGTAAGCGCCAGAACCATTATGTAGAGCAAGGTAGGACAAATGTAGGTAAAAGTTTGTGTAACTACCTAGGCCTATATTGGGGTACATTGGGGTTCATAACAGCATAACAAGCAGATGTGTGCTTCGGAGACCAAACGTTAAAGTAGCACTGACAATATTTGTTTAGGGTATGATAGAACATATAGTTTTTAAATTAGGGTCATCAGCTGCACCACACATGTCAGACTACATATAGAAGTACATACATATCTAAGACATGCCAGTAGTCAGACATTCAAACTTGACAGATTATGCTTTCAGCATCAAACAGAGATATCACTATATACCTTTACATAAAGTTATATGCACCAGGATAGAACTTAATAAGTTGGCAACATGTTTTAAATCTCACATTTCTCTACCAGTTTCATTACAGAGACGGAGCTCACAATGCCAGGCCTCACCCAAAACAAAAGGCTGTCTCCTCTTATTAATGTCAGTGTTGAAGAAGCTACATAGATCACTTTCTTATTATACAGGGGAGCCAGGTATGAACCTGTGCGTTCAAGTGCTTCTACGATGCCTGCTTAACAAACACATTTGTGCTTCTGGGACAGAATGATGACCTAGGTCTATCAATATTTGCCTAGGGGTATGATAGACTATATAGTTTTTAAGTTACAGTCATCAAATGTACCACAGGTGTCAGACTATGTATAGAAGTAAATACATGAGTGAAAGATGGTAGAGGTCAGACATGTTAGAGAACGGCGAGGTGTGAGTTGTGTGTTCAACTGCTTTCACAGGGCCTGCTTAGAAAACACATCTCTGCTTCTGGTACACAATAGTGAACTAGCTTTGTCAATATTTGGCTAGGGTTATGTTTACTGTATGGTTTTTAACTTAAAGTAATGAGCTGCACCAGAGGTGTCAGACTATGTGTGGAAGTACAGACATGGGTGAAACATGGTAGAGGTCAGACATGAAAAGTTGACAGAATATGTTTTAATTTTGAAGCACACACATCACTCTCTACGGACTATCTTCAGTGTATCTTTGTGGGAATATATAAGGACTAGGATAGAGGTTAATGCACTTGACAACATCGTATTCCACTCTTGTGAGAGTCAGCATCTTTCTAGACACCTCAGTGACTGTGTCAGTGCCTTATAGCGGTGAGATAACACAAGTAAAGTAAGCTATGAAGTACATCACTAACTCTATTTCACATCATATCCTCTGTAAATATGTGTAAAAGAAGCTGCATGGATCACGTTTTGCTTACTATACAGAGTAACCATGGATAAAGCAGTGTGTTCAAATGCTTCCATGAGGCCAGACTTGGTAAGTTATCTCTGCTTCTAGGACTGAATGCTGAAGTAGCTCTGATTAGCCTTTAAGTACTATTACCTCTGCTTCACACTGCATGCTCTCTAAATGTGTTTTCGAGGAAGCTGCATGGATCACTTTTTCCTTACTTTACAGAGCAACTGGAAATTAAGCTGTGTGTTCAAAGGCTCCCATGAGGCAGGCCTAGGTAAGTGATCTGTTCTTCTGGGACTAAATGTGAAAGTATCTCTGACAATATTTGTCTATGGGTATCATAGACCGTATACTTTCTAAGTTAGGGTCATCAGCTGCATCACACGTGTGTAATGGCACTCAGACGTACAAACATACCTCAGACATAGTAGCAGTCCTACATTTAAAATTGACAGCATACGCTTTCATTTTCAAGCAGACAGATTGCTATTTATAGCCTACTTGCAGTTTTACATTTTTCTGACGAAATATATGGTCTAGGAGAGAGGTTAATACACTTGGCAACATGTTTTAAACCTCACATTTCTTTACCAGTTTCATTAGAACGACTGAGCACACAGTGCAAGGCCTAACCCAAAATGAAGGACAGTCTCCTCTGTTGTATCTCTTATTTGTGTTACCTCTTTCAAGACAGTTCAGTGACTGTGTGAGTGCCTTATAGGAGTGAGATAACACATCTAAAGTGGTGTGTAGGTACAACACCGCCTCTATTTCACATTGTATCCTCTATAAATATGTCTGAAACAAACTGCATAGAACACTTTTTACTTACTACACAGGGTAGCCATGGATGATGCTGTGTGTTCAAATACATCCATCAGACCTGCCTAGCTATCTGAACTGTGCTTCTGGGACTGAATGCTGAAGTAGCTCTTACAATATTTGTCATGGGGTATCATAGACTGTATACTTTTAAAGTTAGCGTTATCAGCTGCTTCACATGTCTGAAACAACACATAGAAGTACAAACATACCTGAGACATGGTAGCAGTCAGACACTCAAACTTGACAGATAACGCTTTCAGTTTCAAGCACACATATTAGAGAGAGGAAGCTCACAGAGCCAGGCCTAACCCAAAATGAAAGACCATAGTCTCTCTTGGCACGCTCACTAGTTTCAGCATCTTTTAATACACCTCAGACAGAGTTTGCAATGTCAGCCTAAGAATCTTTCTAGAGACCTCAATGAGTGTGCCAGTGCATTTTTAGGGGCAAGATAACACATGTAAACAAGCCTATAGGTACTACCCTACCTCTGTTTCACACTGAATGCACTCTATATGTGTGTAGAAGAAGCTGCATGGGTCCCGTTCTGCTCATTATACAAGGCAGCTAGGTATGAAGGTGTGTTTTCAAGTGATTTCGTGATGCCTGCCTAGCTAAGAGATCTGTGCTTCTGGGACTGAATGCTGAAGTAGCTCTGACATGGTTTATGCAGGGGTATGATAGACTGTATAGTTTTTAAGTTAGTCATTAGCTGCACCACATGTGTCAGGCTACATGTAGAACTGCACAAATACCTGAAACATAGTAGTAGTTAGACATTCAAACTTGATAGAGTACGCTTTCAGTTTAAATCACACACCTCACTATGTATGCCATACTTGCAGTGTACCTATGCAGAGACTTATATGGTATAGGATAGAGATTAATACATCTGGGAACATGTTTTAAACCTCCCTTTGCTGTACCCATTTCATTAGAGAGGCAGAGCTCCCAATGCCAGGCCTAAGTGAAAATGAAAGGCTGACTCCTGTCATACCATTATTGTGACTGTCAGCATCTTTCTAGACACCTCAATGCCTGTGTCAGTGCCTTTTAGAGGTTAGATAACACATATAAAGTAGGCTATAGGTACAAGGCTACCTCTGTTTCACATCACATCCTCTGTAAATATTTGTAAAAGAATCTGCATGGATCACTTTTTGATTACTATACAGTGTACCCAGGTATGAAGCTGTGTGTTCAAATGCTTCTATGACACCTGCCTAGCTAAGTGATCTGTGCCTCTGGGACTGAAAGTTGAAGTAATTCTGACAATATTTGTCTAGATGTATGATAGACCATACAGATTTTAACTTAGAGTCATCAGCTGCACCTCATATGTCAAACTACACATATAAGTACAAACATACCTAACACATAGTAGCAGTCAGACATTCAAACTTGACAGAATACGCTTTCAGATTCAAGCAGACACATCGCTATCTATGGCCTTCTTGCAGTGTACCTTTGTGGACATATATATATGGACCAGAATATAGGGTAATACACTTGATAATGTGTTTTAAACCTCACATTTCTCTACCAGTTTCATTAGACAAACGAAGCTCACACTATCAGCCCTAATGCAAAATGAAAGACCATATCTTCCCATAGCACTCTTATTAGTGTCATCATGATTCCAGACACCCCAATGATTGCCTCACTGCCTTTTAGGGGTGAGATAACACATGTAAAGTAGACTTTACATACAACACTACCTCTGTTTCACACCTTATCCTCTGTAAATATGTGTGTAGAAGAAGCTGCATGGATCTCTTTTTAATTACTATACAGAGCAGCCAGAGATCAAACTGTGTGTTGAAGTGCTTTCACAAGCCCTGCCTACCTAACTGATCTTTGCTTGTGAAACGGAATGCTGAAGTAGCTCTGACAATATTTGTCATGGGGTAGCATAGACCGTATATTTTTTAAGTTACAATCATTAGCTGCATCACATGTGGAAAATAACATGGAGAAGTACAAATGAACCTGAGACATGGTAGCACTCAGACATTCAAATTTGACAGAATGTGCTTTTTGTTTCAAGCACACGTATCACTTTGCTCGACCTATTAGCAATCTACATTTCTGTAGAATTATATTGACTAGGATACAGGTTACTACACTTGGTAGCATGTTTTATGGTTAAATTGTTTTTATTGATTTTTAGAGATATACGCATTTACATTAACCACCACCTGCATCCACTGGCCGGTGGGGAAGCATATCTAATAAAGTTTTATAGAGAACAAAAGATAAGGAACAGTAGTAGGGAAAGAGGGAGAATTAAGATGTCTGGGTGTGCTCTGTGTCTCGATGGGTCAGGGAGTCCCCTGCTATAGGTGTTTGTGCTACCTGGGGCTGATCTTCGAGTAATATGTTTGCATTAGAGAGCCGGAACACCCGGAGGTATCGTGGGCATGTAAGTTCCAGGAATTCTGTGGAGAGGAAGGCGATGGTGGAGCCCCACATCTTATCGAATCTGGGTAGAATGCGAGATAGGCCAGCTGTGATCTTTTCCATGCCTACCAATTCCCAGATCTTGTGTAACCAGTCCCACTTGGTTGGGACCTCTTCTGTTCCCCAGCGCGACAGCAGTGTCTGCTTGGCCTTGCCTAGCGGTAGAGTGATTGTTTTCCCCCGGACTCAAGATGGTAAGTGAGAGGGTTAGGGAGGCCGAGGAAGGTGAAGCTAGGAAGTCTTGGGATTTCAGTTTGGTGTATGGTGTCAATATTGTGTAGGATTTAATCCCAATATGCCTGTATTTTTGGGCACTGCCAAAGGATGTGTGTGAGTGTACCCTGTTGCCCGCAGTTGCGCAAGCACCGGTCGTTCCCGCCAGGTTTCCATTGTGCCGTTCTGGCCAGGGTATAATACCAATAATGCACTATTTCTAAAAACATCTCCTTCCCTGCCATGCTACAGGAGGAGGCCCTTGCTCTGTGGATAGTGTCCTGCCATTCTTTGGGGGAGAACTCGTATTCCACCTCTGATTCCCATCGGCGCTGCGCTGAGGATTTGCCGCTACCTTTGGGTTTGTTCAGGAATGCGTATGTGTCCAATAGCAAGTGTTTGTCCGAGGTGCGGGTTATGAACCATAATTCGAATTTAATAAGGGGGCGACATGCGTGGGGTTGTACATGTGGTTGGGTCACCCAATGCCGTAATGCTAGGTATTGCCAGTAGGCCTCTTTGGGGATTCCAAAGCCTGACATAAGTTGGGGGAAATCCATAATCCCTTTTTCGTAAAAGAGGTCCCCTATTCTTTTGCAGTTGGCCTCTTGCCACTTAGGGTGGCTATTCCCTTCCAAGGCAGGGGGAAGTCTGGATTGCTAATGAAGGGCGTCAAGGGTGACACCGGGGTAGAGAGGCAACAGGATTCCTGTACTCTGTCCCAAGCCCCCATGGTAGCCCGCAGCACCGGCCAGATATACACCCCCACCGGGCGACTTCTCTTAGGGAGCCAGGGTACTTTCCATATGTGCATGCCTGCAATCGCTCGGTCTATAAAGCACCAGTGTTTCTCAGATTCCAGTTTGTACCATTCTGTCATGTAGCACAGTTGCGCTGCCTGGAAGTATTTCTCCAAGTGTGGAACCCCAAGGCCACTGTCTGCTTGATTCAAATATGTCTGGTGTTTCGCCATGCAAGCCCTCTTCCCCTCCCATATGAAACTTTCCATTAGGTGCTGCATCAGGGCTAGTAGGCGGGGCAGGGAGATCAATGGAAGTGTTTGCAGCACATATAGGATGCGGGGCAATAGGGTCATTTTGATGGGCGCTAACCTATCCGACCACAACATTTTGTGCTTTTTCCAGTTAAGAAGCTCCTGGCGGGTCCCTTCTAGGAGGGACGAGTAGTTAGTTTGGACCGTCTTTTCAATCGTGGGGAAAATCTGTAGCCCCAGGTATGGTATGCCTTTATGGGCCCAAGCAAACGGGAAGCGGGCAGTCAGTTTTGCTGCTCAGCTGCGGGTAAAGTGAGGCTGAGGGCAAGCGTCTTCTGGATATTAACCTTGTAGCCTGGGACCTTGCCGAACGCATCAGTTTCTTCCAAGAGGGGGGGCAGGGATTGCAGTGGCCATGTGAGAAAGACCACTATGTCATTGGCGTAGAGGAAGATTTTGTGTTCTCTGTCACCCATCTTAATCCTGGTGACATTGGGGCAGTGTCGGACTAGTTCTGCGAACGGCTCCATATAGAGCGCGAAAAGTAAAGGTGAAAGAGGGCAACCGGTCGGGATGCTATTCCGTTCACCCTGATGCGAGCTTTCGGATCGTTATATATGCAGTTTACTCAGCGCAGGAAGAGCTCACCAACCTTGAATCTTTGAAGGACTTGTCGTAAGTATGGCCAGGGTACCCGGTCAAAAGCCTTCTCGGCATCGACCGACAGGAACACCGTAGGTTGTTGGAGGCGTTAGGTTTTATCCAACAGGTGACACAGGCGTCTGGACCCGTCGCTGCAATTGCGTTCCGGCATAAAACCGGACTGGTCCGGATCTACCAAGCCCTGCATATGTGGGGCGAGGCGGCCAGCCAGTATTCTAGTAAAAATCTTTAGGTCCACATTCAACAAGGAGATTGGGCAGTAGGAGACACAATCATGTGGGTCTTTACCGGGTTTGAGTATTACCACAACTTCAGCCATAGTCATGGTGGAGGTTATAGCGCCTGCCTCACTGAAGGAGTTAAAGAGGCGCACGAGAAGTGGGACGAGATCCGAGGCAAAGACCTTGTAGAAGTCCGTTGCGAAGCCGTCGTCGCCTTGGGCTTTCCCAGAGGCTAGTCCCTGAATAGCTCGTAAAACCTCCTCCGGACGGATGTCTGCCTCCAGACTGTCCGCATCTAAAGCGGGGAGAGGTGTCACTGGTGCTAACCTGACGTAGGCCTCAGCATCAGTCGAGCTCAAGCTTTCGGCCGAGTAAAGCTCTGTATAGAATGCTTCAAATTCCACCGCTATGTCAGTATCAGCCGAGAGGATCTCTCCGTGGGAGTTCCTTATCCCAGTGATACGGCGCAAGTTCATTTGGGATCTCAAGAGGTGCACCAGGAGCTTACCAGCTTTGTTTCCCCCATCATAATAGCGCTGCTTAGTGCGCAGGAGGGCATATTCCACGCTGTCGCAGTCTAAGGCTCTCAACTGCTTACGGGCGGCATACATCTGTCGTCGGGTCTGAACCGCACCTGTGCGGTGGTGGACACCCTCTAATTCCCTGACCTGTGTCTCTAGTTGTTCCCGTTTGTCTCTCCTATCCTTATTTAGTCCTGCCGCAATGGCCAGGAATCGGCCTCTAATGACTGCCTTCAGTGCATCCCAAACCAAGGGGGCCGGGACCGAACCTTCATCGTTAAGTGCCAAATAAGACTCCTAAAATCAAGTCTTCGTCTGGGGATTCGAGAGTGGTGCTCAGTGTGTCACCAAGGAAGATTTCTTGCTGCTCATTCGGGCTGTATATGGATGCAATTGTATACGTGTAGGCTCCTATTGATATTCGTAGTGCCAGTAGTCTGCCAGGGATTTCAGCGTGGCCCCCTGCACTATTCCTGGGAAGTGTGTAGGCAGTAGGATGGCAACTACCAGCCATTTTCTTTGACGTCGAGGAAAAGTACTGCCTATCGAACCTCTTAAATCGGAGGCATTTCCAATCGGCGCACAACAAGTGGGTCTCCTGCAATAAGCAGATGTCACATTTGGTGTCTCTAAGCATTGTGAGAAGCGCACGTCGCTTAACTGGCGTATTGAGGCCCGAACATTAAAACTTAAAAGTAGGACTCTAAGCGTTGACATGTGGGGGGTGAGGAGGTGTAGGAGGATAAGTGTGGGGGCCCCCATGGGGTATGTGGTTATGCCTACCCAACCATCCCCGACTCAGAGTTCGCTGTGCCCATGCAGTGTTGTCCGTGAGAAGCCAGGTCCCTTCCGTCCCAGTCCCTGGCCGTGGGGGGGTAGCAGTGCCCCAGAAGTTAGTTCCCCATCTAATATCTGAAACTGTGTATTGTGTCCAGCTGAGCAGCCAATATGCGTGTGGTTCGCACTTCTTAGGGAGGATGCATTGCCCAAATTGTCGCCGCCCTTCCCCTCGTGATCGTACATCAGTATCACCAGTGATACAGTGTGCCAGTGGTTCTCCTAACGGGCATCCCTCCCTGTCCTCGGTAAGGGAGATCCCAGACATCCATAGGGAAGTGCGGAGGAGGAAGAGGGGTAAGAAAAGGAAGGAGCAGAAAAGTTAGAGAAAACTAAAATTCACCTGCCACTTGATATGTATCACACTAACGTGCACTGGTCCATATGGTCGATCGTCGGTCATCTCTTCAGACAGGGTGTGTTCATCCCAGGGCGCAGCTACTCACTACTACATCCATGGGTCAAGGTCGACTGATTCTGCGGGACCAAACATTTAAAGGATCTCCAGTCTCATCTTGATTCTGTAGCTGACGAAGGAGGGCTACTCTCTCTTTCTAACTTTCTAGCTCTGAGGGCTTAGTGGAATTCAGCCTTTTGCCTCTGCGACTTCGACCCATTTTCAGCATCTCCCATGATGTTGCCTCATCTTTCTGGGACCTGGGGACGTTCTCCTCATCAAATTCAAGGCACAGAACCTCCTGTGCTTCCTTGAGGGATCTAACCGCATGTAGCTCCTAGTTCCAGACGAAAGAGAGTCTGAATGGTTGACCCCAGCGGTATCGAATTCCTTTGTCTCGCAGGAATGCTGAGGCCGGTTTCAGGGCTTTCCGTGTTTGGAGGGTGAGCGGGGACAGGTCTTGGTAGACTCCTACCTGTAGACCCTCAAAGGCAATGGTCGCCTTATCTCGTGTCGCGCTCATGATGGTCTCTTTCTGCTGGAAGGAATGGAGGCATGTGAGAATGTCCTGTTGTTGCCCAGGGCTATCGGCTGGTCTCCCACCTCAGTGTGTACGATCTAGGATGATTTCCTTGCCACCGAGCCCGGGTGCTGCATGTCGAAAGAACCGGATCACCCATTCCTCCAGCTTCCCTGTGTCCGCCTGTAGAGGAACTCCTTTGATGCGGATGTTAGATCTCCGAGAGCAGTTTTCGAGGTCTTCTAGGCGTAGATAAACTTCGTTGTTGCAGTCTCTGAGCTCCAGCAGCTCTCGAGTCTGTTCGGTGAGGTCCTCTTCTCTGCGGTCTCCATTCTGTTCGAGCGTGTCGACTCGGTCCCCAAGTTCCTGTATCTCGGATCTGATTTGCTTAATGTCGGAGGTGACATCCTGTCGCAGGCCAGCAATATCTTCCCTGAGGGTTCCAAACAGTTGTTCTAGGAATCCGTGGGTAATCGGCTCCTCCGAGTGCTCCCCGGAGGGTTCCATGTCCTTCTCTTGGGTGTGGGTTACTGGTTGGTCTTAGACCCATCCCTCGGTCCATTTAGAGCTCGGTTTTTGGAGGATATCTTTTATTGAGGGATCTTTTCTTGCCCTGTGTGTGGTCATCTCTGCTTGAGAGGTCCACAGGGTTGTCATATCCTTTATGTTCCCATGAATCTCTCCAGACGTAAGTGTGGTCTCATAGAGTGGCCCGTTACCTTCCCTGCGAGGGTGCGCGAGTTCTGGAGCTCTCTTCGTCCGAGGCCGGAGGGGTGCGGGCCGCAGCTTCAGTTCAAGCTCTGCACTGTTGTTCGTCTGTGTGTTAGTCGAGGGGACACAGGTCGCAGTCTCGTGGCGGAGCGTCCAACGAGTAGTAAAATGGCTGGAATGGCTGGTCAGCCTAGCATTGAACCAAGCCCCGTGGGTTGCTGCACTTTGGCTGAGGGGAGCTCGTGCTCTAGGGCTTCACACTTCACCCCTTCACAGAGTTGTGGGCTCCAGTCCTGTCTCAGAGCGCATCACAGGATGGCATACGCTAGGCTTTGTCAGTAGGAGGTCTGGATATGGCCGCTCCCACCAGGGCCGGTCTCCGGCGGGCCTCTCCCAGGTCGCTTGTGGCCTTACTGCTCTTGTTGTGGCTATGGCCTATTTATTCACTTCCCAGAGCCCCCGCAGTGCAGCGTTTCAGGTAAGCCGGCCACACACCTGCTCCATGACGCCGTCTGGGCTGCGTCCGCTCTCACTGGGTTCCAAGCACACTTCGGGCACTCCCAATCTACTCACGGCCTCGCTGCGGTTGCTGGGGATGCGGCCTACTTGCTCGCCTTCCAGGCCTACCCCGGTGTAGCAGCTCGAGTACACCAATGGCTCCCCTGGTCAGCGGCGGCACCCGGGTCATGCCAGATCCCTCCAGGCCAGTCTCCTGCAGAGCTCCCTCGGGTCACCTACGTCCTCACCACGGTCGCTGTGGTGTGGCCTACCCGGCCCCCGCCCGGGCCCGCCTCGGCGCCGCAGCTCAGAGAGCCCGGTGGCTCGCCTGCACAGAAGTCGCTGTAGCCCAGGGTGTCCGATGCCTGTCACAGGAATCTCCGGTTCGCCCCTCAGGAAGAGGAGCAGTTCAGCGGCAATTCATCCCGGCAAGTTCCCCAGCAGGCCACACCCCTTGCGGCGTCTCTCTACGGCCCATAGACCAGGGCTCCGCTCTTCCTCTTTCAGGGCCCGTGGAGACACGGCAACACACTGTAGTAAGTGGCTTCTTCTGCTGATGTGCCCCCGAAGGACCTCCGAGGCCACAGCCGCCTCCAGTTTTGCTCCTAGCAGGGGCCTCGCAGCCCTCGAGGCCCGGCCGCACTATTGTGCCCAAGCGCCCCGGCAGGACCGGCCCCCTTGGCCTCCGCCTCGGATCTCGGAGTGCGAGGGTTGAGAAGCAGCACACAGCTGCTAAGCCCTGTTTCTGCTGCCTTCATATCCTTTCCCAGTTGGTTTTGAGGCCCTGGGATTGCGTGTGGATGCTTATGATCGGCCTTGGCGAGCGGAGCTCCGGAGAAACGCTGTTACTCCGCCGCCATCTTGGCCACGCCCCTGGTAGCATGTTTTAAACCTCACTTTACTCTAACGCTTCACAACTTTTATAAATACTTCATCTCAAAGTTAAACATGTAATTACAGTCACCGAAGCACTCCTACACCATACATCACACTCCTTACACATTTGTAACTTACCTCTGAAATCCTGTTGTAGATTATTAAAATATTAGAAATTCCTAAATACATTTCTTTTCCACACTTGCGATGCACCACTTTCAATAAGGAAAAACCAGTAATGGCAAATTTTCCCTCTAATTTTTCACATAAATGAATGTAACAAATCAGAGTACTCCCTTCATTTTTTCAAAATCTAAAAACACTTTCTATTGGATAGTCATATTAACCCTTCTTTAGTCTCTTGTAAAACAGCCCAATCTGGTTCTGTAACTTAGTGGAGTTCGGACTCCACCGCAGCGCCCCTCGCGATCCCCAGTCACAGTGGAGTCGCGAACCCTTACGCGAGTTCAAAAACCCATTTGAAATAATACTACCATTATTTTTTAACATATCACTTCTAAACAAACTACTGATTTGGAAAAAACTTAATTTTCAAACATATACCATATATATAACACTCCATTTTATATTTTAAAAGCACACTTTACTTTAAACCATTCCCCCACAGTGCTTCACCTTAGTTTCCATAGTAACAGTTTCTGCAACATTCAACTGTACCAGTAGGTGAAAGGTTCACCATATTTTTAAATGTAGCACACTAGCTTCCATATCCACAATAACAGCTGTGGTTAACTGCTGCAAAATATTAGCTTATCCAGGCTACTGTACCTTTCAAATTTTTCTCCAAACCAATCAGAAAGATACTTCTTTTGCAAACTAACATGCAACCTATTTTTAACTACACAATATTTATGAACACCCAGTGGTTTATCTGCTTTTTCTTAAACCACATTCTGTCCACCATTTTAGATACCTTTCATTATACCAACTGACTTACTCAGCTACTGATGCCTTTTGATTCCTTGCACACCTCCCTTCAAAATGCTTAAAGTATGGATTGTAGGTCACATCTATGTTTTCTGGGGCAAAAGGTATGCTGGAGATAGAGGTATTGACAAAGACCTGGGTTTGCATAATGTGGATATTAAATGGTTTGCGCAAAGAGGATTAAAGTGGCACCAATTTCTGCCTTTGGTTAATACCTTTTTGAATTTCCAACCCCCTGGCCTCATGATTGTGCACTGTGGTGGCAATGACCTAGGCACACTGACTGGGGTAGGATTGGAAATCCTAACGAAGGATACCTTTGCACAACTAATGTCACTTTTCCCTCACACTGTCTTTGTGTACTCTAACATATGCCAAAGACAGAAATGGAAGTGGTCAATTCAGTTCTGTCCACAGATTGATAAAGCCAGGTAGCATGTTAATAAAGCTGTTTTTGCATACCTCAGAGACCATAACATGGGCTCTATCTACAACAACAACCTGCGTTTTGACATGAATAACATCTATAGAAGTGACTTCACAGATGAAGGGAACAAGATGTTTCTCAGCAACCTCAAACTGCGCATTTGCACTTACATATAGCTGCAACAAAGTCATAATGAACACAAAGGCTCTTCTCAGAACCACCCTATAACCCAACAGTGAAAAGTATATTTTAAAAATATATATATATTCCTCAAAAATATTTTCCGGAATCACAAACCCATTGCGAATCCACAAAACAAAAGCACGAATTCAATGAACAACAACAACACATTTTAAATTTTTAACTATAATTTTAACTCTATACATATTAAAATGTTTTCTAACTCTCTAAATTTGAATGTAAGTGTGTACTTCACTCTGAGCAGCTCTATGATAGGCTTTACAAGTGTGTTAGTCTGTGAAACAACACATCACACTCTGAGTGGGTCTGTGACTAGGTGTATCAGTGTCTAAATAGAATTCTACATGGATGCAACAATGTCTGACTGAGTCAGTGAGTGGCCATGTCAGTAACTGGATGGGTCTGTGAATGGGTGCATCAGTGTGTGAATGGAAATGTGTGTGGGTGCATCAATGTCCAAGTAGCTCTGTGAGTGGCTGAACCATTGTGTAAATGTGTTTCTCCGTGGGTGATTCAGTGTCTCACTAACTCTGTGACTAGGTGCATCACTGTCTGACTAGATCTCTACGTGGATGCATCAGTGTCTGTGTAGGTCAGTGACTGAGTTCACTATGTAAGTAAATCTCTGAGTGCATCTCTCTGTGTCTGTGTCAGTCTTTAACTAGGTATGTTAGTTTCTAAGAGAGTCGGTAAGAGGGTGTGTCAGTGTCTGTCTGAGTCTATGAGTGGGTGCATCAGTGAATGAGTGGATCTGTGACTTGGTGCATACATATCTAAGCAGGTTTGTCAATGGGTACATCATAGTTGAAGTGGGTGTGTCAGTGTCTAAGTGGGTGGGTGAGTGAGTGCATTAGTATCTCAGTGGGTCTCAGACTGGCTACATCAGTAACTCAGTGGGTCTCTGAAAGGATGTCTCAGCATCTGTGTGGATCTGTGAGTAGGTGCATCAGTGTGTGAGTGGGTGTATCAGTGTCTGTATGGGTTAGTGAATGGACTTGTTAGTGTCTGACTAGGTCTGTAAAGTGGGTGCATCAGTGTCTGCAAGTGGGTAAACACTGTATAATTAGATCTGTAAGTGGGTGCATCAGTGTCTCTTTGGCTCTGTAAGTGTGTACATAAGTCTATGAATTACTCTGCAAGTACATGTGTGATTGTTTGTATAAATGTGTGAGTCAATACATTATTGAGTGAATTAATATATGATTCTTTTTTATTTATTTTTTGGGTAGATCCGCGACTCCACCGCAATGTTACACGGGGGGCCGCGTGACAATAAAAATATTATTATTAGTGCCCCCCCCCCTTATCTAGGCCGATTTTGGCCCCAGGAACCCCATCCCCCAGGGCCTGCCCTTTTTATATATATATTTCTTTTTTTTTTAAACAAATGGAATGGGGCCACACGGCATCCCTCCTGGGCTGATGTTGGCCCCACTGACCCCCACCCCCAGGGCCCGGCCTGTGATGTGAGTGCCCAGGGCAGCCACATTTTCCATGTTGGGGACCGCAGAGGCCTGAAGGCCCCCACGGTCCCAGCCGGCACCCCGCCTCCTGCAGGAGCCAGCATTGCTTTTTACACACAGGGAGCTGCTGAAATGCTGGTTGGTTATGTGCCATGAAGAAGAGGTAAGACACACTAGCTTACTCCCACATCTCTCTCACATAGGAGATAAAGGGTGTGATTTGGAGTTTGGTCGATGGGCTACCCATCTGCCTTAATACAAGTTAATTATATTCTATGTCACTTGTAATAAGGCAGACAAGATATCTGTAACATTTGTGATGGAGTAGCCTGTCTGTGAAATACTAAATCAGACCAAAAGTTTGTTCCTCAGTTGAAACTCCTGTTTTAGATAATTCCAACCCTAGAAAATCTTCCTTGGAGTACTTTAGCTACTAGATTAGCAAATATACCCCCCAGAGGCACCCTCTCTTGTTATCTGGTGGCATGGTCAACCACAACCAAGATATACTTTTTGCCTGATGCTGGGAGCTGTGGGTCAAAGGGATCACAATGGCAATGCACACCTGCTCAAATGTAAGACCTACTATTAGCAATGGCACTAACATCATTTGGTCTTATCTCCAGACCTACCATTCAATTGGTCAGTAGAACTGGTTCTACATAACCTTTCTCTGTGTCTGTACATCCCTGGCCTGTAATACAAAGAATGCAACTCATTATGGGTGTTTTTCTATGCTGAAGTAGCCTGCTAATGGCACTTTGAGGCCCAGTAAGAATGGGAAATTCCTGTGCACTAGGAGAATTACTAGCCTCTTATTTGCTCTTTGCTCAGGTTCCATCAGTTCACCATCCTTCCAGACAGAATAATGTTATCCAACCATTTTCCTTGCTGATCTATTCCTTGGCTTCCTTCTACGGTCCCATACGTGTAGGGCACTGAACTTGTGCCTGGCAGAATTCTTCCTGGGTAGGTCCTCTAACAGCTGACAACTTTCAAAGTTACTCTAACAACTTGTCTGCTAAGAATGTCTCATTCAACTCTCTCTGGATCAGAAGTGATGGGTACCACCTATTGTGCCTTTTCAGAGTCTCTGATCCACTTGCTACCCTTCTCTTTTCCTTGAAAATCTAGAATGGTCACATTCTCTTGCTGAGATGACATTCAGCTTGTGCCCTGGTCAAAAAAGCTAATGTGGTAGGCTTCTGGTCATTGGTACTAAACCAGGGCAATCAAAACACTATGAAAGTGGTAGCCAGTGACTTGCTTCCCTCTAACACCTACATCAACCACAGCTGACTTACCATTGATTTCTACCTCACTGCTGGCAATCAGGAACTCCATGTTATCCCACTGGCTACCAATCCTGTGCCATTAGCACCAGAAAGCATCATGTTGAGTTTGAGATACTTCATCGCACCAATCTTCTTGTAAACCCCTTTTTCACTATGGCAGGACCCTTCCTCCCATTGATAACTGTTTCTATCACAAACCCAATAGTATTTGGATGGAAGTGTGTATGAACATCTGGGACCCTTTGCCAAAATGTCCATTTATGCTAGTTGAATGCCACAAAGCTGTCTTGGGTGTCCTCATCCATAAACAGTACACTCATTATAATGGTTGGAACTGGCACGGGGTGTATCAATATGGTGACACTTTGGACTTTGAAGAACGTTCCCACCCTCCCTTCTTCTTCTGTTCTTTACTTGGATCCCACTTTCCTTTTTGCCTGTGTCCTCATTTTTGTCTGCGCCTCCTTTGTGCCTTTGCCTGGCCCTTGCTCTCCATTTTCAAACCAGTCTATTGAGAATTGTTCTCTTCCATTCGCTTGGAGCTATGCTACTCATGCAATTTGTTAACCCTGTTAGCTACATACCTTTCAGCCACTATTTTACTCATCTCTGTAACCCTTTCTGACAGATATTGATTAAGTTGATGGAATATTCCCCTTGATTTGCTCTGTCACCATCAACTGTTAAAGCATGAACATCATTGCCCTCCATCCCTCTAACCCACTGATTCCATCAAACAACACATGATAAAGCCATGTTTAAAATAGAACACCATACACTCTCTTGATCTCTTTGAATCTTAGCTAGTTTTAGATCAGACCGTCTGATCAGAGCTTTCTTCATTCAATCATAGTTCTTTTGATCAGCAGCAGGCATCTTCCAGTGACTTTCTTCTACGGCAAGCAACACATTAAAATGGCTCCCTTAGACATATCATTCAATACCTCTACTCTAAAAGTGATTTCAAAGTTTAGAAGCCGATCCAAAATATCTTTGCCTTCCACATATATATTTCAAAGCTTTTCTTGAAACTTGGTAGGTACTCCTCCTCAGTTGGAGTTGTAGCTAGATGCTGCCATCTGGCATTTTTGTTTCTCTAAGGCTATATTCTCTCTCTCTTCAATTCTTTTTGTTTCTCTTTTTCCTGACTTCCCTTTTTCCATTCAGTCACCTCTTTCTCTATTTTATTTCTTCTTATGCCCATGACTCTTATTGCTCCAGCCTCCAGGGCAGACTACTGTCCTTGGTGTATCCTCTTTCCTTGCCACGTGGTGGTCCACCATTTTGTGAAACTAGTGGGTGCCTCAAAGACAGACATTTTTTATTTTGTTCTCCATGCGTTCTTCCTTACCAAGACATGTGCTAGTTTGTCATTTTGTGAAGTTTGTGTGTGTCTGTGTGTGCTTGGTGTTTCTGTGTGTGTTTGTGTGTGTGTGTGTGTTTGTGTGTGTTTAAGTGTGTGTTACTGTGTGTGTGATGTTTGATTATTAATCATTTTTTGCCACTTTTAAAAGTCTTGTATATTACAGGCATTTAGGAGCCCAGAGATATTTTGACAATTTTTCTTTATACATATATATATATGGGGGGTAGAAACCTCTAGAAGCTTCCTCCACTTTAAAGTGGGAACCAGGTATAACTATTGGACCTCAGACCCCAACTTCTCAGTACACTTCTGGACCTATGGACTCTGCCAGGAAGAAGGACTGCTGTGCTGTTGAAAGTACTGCCACTCTGCTGGACTGCTTCTCTGAAGGACTGCTGCCATGCTGTGCTGACCTGCTGCTCTCCTGCCTGGGTGAGAAGGACTGGACCTCCATCTCTAAACCTAGGACCCCAGCGGGACCTAGAGGGGTAGTTGGCTGGTTCCTGATCAGAAACCTGAGGGACATAACAGGCTTTCAGCAACACTGATGTGGACCTGAAGGTGCTCTGTCAGCCCATCTGTGGACCCAGTGGAATCGTCACATCTCCTCTGCTGCGCAGCACCACCCTGAGCAGAACTGATACATCGCCTTTGCTGCACATACTGCCCCTGCACAAGATCTTTGTAACGCAGTACACAGGCCCATCGGAACCGCCGCTGAACGACGCAACTCTGATGTAGGCCCACACATCATTAGACTCTTGTGTACGGCCTCAGTGACAACAAGGACTCCACATCACAAACTCGACAACATCTTTGGAACCAGCCAGTGCATGGCCCATCCTGATGCAGGATTTTGTATCCTCGATGACGAGGCTGGACCTCACATCACAGCCTCACAGGGCCTCAAAAACATTGTGACTCGACTCATCTTTGACTAGGGTCTTGCTGCACTTGACTGCTTGACTTATCCACGATATGGGATTCCGCAACTCTTTGCAACCAGGATTTAAGGTACCTTAGTTCAGCGGACCTAACTGGGTTCCTGTAGCCAGCCTGCATTTCATTGCAGTCAGCCAGAACTTGTGACTTTCCACAGTTGTCGCTTTGTGCTTTTTGCCATTATTTACACTTAAATCTTTGTAATTGCATGTCTCTGATTCTACTAATTGGATTTTGTCGTTTGGTCTTGATTTGTATATTGACATTTACTCTATTTTTCTAAATTGGTGTGGGATTTTTCTTGTATTGTGTTTTCACTTTATTACTGTTTGAAGTGATGCATAAATACTTTACACATTGCCTCTAAGTTAAGCCTGACTGCTCTGTGCCGAGATACCGAAGTGTTAAGTTAAGGTTTATTTGGGGTTTGCTTGGGAGTTCAGCCTGACAATGATTGTAGTTTCTGCTTGAGTAAGGTTTCACCCCCTCAACGAGTAACCCGATTTCTTAAACTTAGCTAACCTATACTTACAATGCTTGGTAAAGGCATGAGTGGTAAAGGCATAAATGCTTAACTGAGCGGTAAAGGCTGTGTAGTATACATTATATCTCTATAACTCTCCAACACATCTAAGCATTTTACTTGAAATCTTCATTATACCAATGTCTCAGTTCTAATTATGATGCTTAGTTTTATTGAAAAGTATTGAGCAAATAATAGTGTTTGAAAGATACGAACCAAGAGGATATGTATACACGAACTTACTAAAATAAAATAAAAACCATGCAGATCATCTTGTTTCTTGAAGACATTTCCGTCACTCAAAATTAGAAAGTTTAAAATAGTAATCAAGAATCCAAATAATTAGCAGTCAGTGTCGCAAAAACCAAACCTACTAAAAACAAAAATTCTATAAAAAAGCCACTGTCTTTCAAAATTGTGGCATCTTTCAATGCCATCTTGATGGAATCAAATCAGCAAACTGAATGCATTTTCTATAGAGGATTCTGTAGTAAATGAAGAAAATGTGGGGTTTGTCATAAACTGTATGGTTTGTGCTCTAGAAAGATAAAATGAATTCTCAATCTTCTTCCTCATCCATGTCAGGAAAACATTTGACATGCAGAGTAAGACATGTACTTCCAGCACCAGCAGCAACCTGTCAAGTAACTGTCAATTAACTCTCTAGTGATCAATTGTGGCATTGCCACAGAGTTCTAAAGAACAACTAGTGCTCTAACATTTTGTATTGAAGATAAAAACGAGGCACTCCTGAATGCCATTTTGTTGGGTTAGAAGCTGCTGAATTGAAAGCCTTTCTCAAAGAGCAGGCAGAAATAAATGAGAATTGAAGAAATTATTACAGGTATGAAATCACAGGATTTAAAATGTAAGGGGAGGTATGGGTTTTTTGTAATGTGAAGGATAATGTATTTTTAAAAGGGCTACTAATAGGCAAAGAGAGAGATGACTTCTTAAGTACTACATCCCTTTTCCGCATCCGTTTACTCACCCTACCCATCTTTTAAGTCAATTAAAAACTCCCTAAATTTAAAATAGTAACATTTTGATAGACTAAATGTGTGTGCAGCTGGTGTTGGTTGCTTGCGTAGGAAAGGAGGTTTGCTCAAGTTAGGTTAGGTGCTAAGAACTTAGCTTAAGTTAGCAAAACACTGGGGGCCTGACTTACAAAGGTAAACTTAGACATGAAGTCTAAGTTGAGACTGATTCAGCGCAAACCCAATAAATTGATCAGGGATAAACATTCAATAACATCATATACTGGCCCATACACATTCACAATCTCTGATGCGCTGGTGTCAAGTTTGTTAACTTTACTTCAATTTTCTCTTGTTATTCAGGCTCAATATTTTAACATCCTGTACTATTGCGTATTAAACAAACGATGATCGACTTTTCATCTACTTGGTTGATGAACCAATTAGTTGAAGAGTTGATAGCAATGATATTTTCTCAAATCAAATATTAATCTTAGAAACTGGCTAAATAACCACAAACTCTTGGTGAGATTTAATAATTTTATCTAGTAATAATAAATGCTCACAGCGATTACATTCAAAATTTCAAATACTGAAGACTTCATGAAAGAGAGTAACAATCTAATCATAGAAACAACGGAACAATTTATTTCAATATACGTTGCAAAGAGTGGATAGATGAAGAGACATTAGATACAAGTAAAGCCTATCACTTAAACCAAACGATTCGGAGGGGATAGATGAAGAGACAAAAGTTTCAGAAACAAGAATACGACTGCAAAAATAATTTCTGCAATACTAAGTTAGATTAGATACAAACCCATAGGATCTGTAAGGGAAAACCACCACCCAGGCCTAGGCGGCAGTGGGGACCCCTGAACCAAGAGTCAGGGATCAAATACTCAAGAACCAGGACTGGGACAGGACAGGAACAGCTAGGCCTCTCAGCAAACCGACGAACAGCGACGCATCCCTCTCTCAGACACTCTCAGCCTAATCGACCCACCAGCAGCACTAACCACACCCCTAAAGCACCTATTCTTATACCCTAAAAGTACATGTTCGTCCCACAATAGTTGCTAAATTCACATCTTCTAGCTAAGGGATTGGTTGGGTTCTAGGGGTGGGATGTCACCCCATTATGAAATCATCTACCTTTGACTACACCATTGTTCTAAACCATTTTTTTATACAGTCATCAATACTTCTTCTCTCTCATGAGTACACATGCAACAATTTATTGTACATTTTAATAAATTTAACAACTACAGATTCCGTTCCCAAGATGACACTGGCTTTGGCTGGCTTTCAATGTTCTGTCCTTCACTAGGTCAGGCTTTTTCAGCTTTGCACAGCAGTCCAGTCACGTGGTCACGTGGTTTCTGCTCGCTCCTAATTCCACCCGCCCTCTGTTAGGCTAACTTTAAAAGATGGAGGGCTCGTCCATTACTAAAAGAACGGAAAACATACATTTATAAATTATGTGATAATGCAATTTTCACTGTTTACCACCCACTTTAAGTCTAACCCATATTATCGATTAGCCTAGCATAGCACAAGCAGGAAAGCTGCATTATTTATTAATTTAAAGCAACACACACCATGCTTTTTACTAATTACACATGCGGCCTTGCCAGATAGACCTTCTTAATTCATTCTAAACACAAGATTATTACATTATCGGTTATTTACGTATTATTCAGGGTTAGTTCATGCATATTGCAAAGTAAGCTACCCTCGTGTAATGTAAATGTGTACATTAGTTGTTCTAGTACTACTTACTGTTAGTATGTATCATAGGGGTGTTCAATTGAGCAGGTTTCTTTTGCGAAATCCTGCTCCATCAATCCCCCCCTCTGATGGCTTTTAGGAGCCATTATAAATACTCACCATACCGAGTGCCACCTTCCATTTTATATAGATTTTACTTTCTCTCTCTCTTTTCATGGCACTTTCATCTAGCTTTTTCATCATATCATAATATTCTTCATTTATATTTTCTAATTCTATTTCTTCTATCTTTCTTTTTCTTCTTTTTCTTTTCTTCTTTTCATCTGTTGCATCTTTTCTTTCTCTTATGCATTTAGAACACTTATACGCCGTAAATATTACTAGAGTTACTACTGCTAGTGAAAATATCGGCATTATTATTTTTCCCAATAAACTATTCCAAAGGTAGAAAACCATTTACTTACAGAGGAAAAACTTTTGCCAAGTTTCTCCCAAACACTGTCAACCTCCAGTTGGGTTAGATCATTATGTAAATTTGTAATATTTCTAATATATCCTTCTATCCCTTTACTTTTATCCGGGATATAGGTACAGCAGTGTTGAATTTTCAACATGCCACAGACTCCTCTTTCTTTTGCCAAAAGAATATCTAAGACAAGTCGATTTTGCAAAACCATTGATCTGATCGCCACCATTACGGTATCAACCATCAAGAAACCACCAGTAGTATCTGTTGATAAACGATCAACCACTGTGGACAATTTTCGAATTTTGTGTGAATTTAAAACAACTCCAACTGAGGGTATTAGTGCACCAAAAATATCATCTACTATTTCCCAAAAACTTGCTCTCTTACTACGCATTAGTCCTTGTTTTATTTCATTGACACTCTTACGGTCTACATGATAGACCTTTGGAAAAACAATCCCACAATAACAGCTTCCATACCAATGTGCAGGTAACCTATAATAGGCTTTCTTACACACACATAATTGATTCCAGGGAAAACAGGATCAGTTCCACCCTTTAATCCCCACCCTCCCGTAATTTGGAAAGTATGCTCACATTCACTAGTGCCAATAAAATAATTGTTATAGTTAGTCTTTGATCTAAACAGACATAGTTTCCCTTTCTGTGACCAGTCCAGGGACATCGCAGCGTATGTCTCACCCTTTTCATAATTTCCTTCTCTAAAAGCCCAAGTGGTGCCTGTGATTTCTGTTCATCAGCTTTCTTCTGGAAACTTGCTCTTCTATTTTCTACCATATCTAAAAATAAATTTTCTTCAACATGTAAACTACAGGTTAAATTGTTTTTTTAAGCATATTCTACATCTAAGGTTTTAGTTATATGGAAGAATTCTCCCATATAGCATGCATTTTTACCACTTACTACTTTATTTAATTTCCTTACAATTGGTACTTCCGAAAATACAAAATCTATATCAGTATACTGATACTCCAGTTTACCTGTCACATAGAATAGGCTGCTGAGGACACTACATGACACACCATATGTTAGGGAAAGGTGGTGATACGTGACACCTTCAGAGACAGACGAAGGTAATTGCATGCAGACATAACAATCGCTCACATTCATAGTATTAGTATATTCATACAACAACTTAGTAAAAACATTTAACGAAAAATCATTAATTGATTTGTCATGATAGAGAATGCTTCCATCCATTTGTTCTATATTAGTATTTATAGGCGATTTAGAAACATCTTTCATTCCTTCAATTGGCACATCATTAGTATTATTTTCACTGTTATTTACACTATAAATGGGTATGACAACAATTATTAATATCCATATAAATGTTAATAGGAAAACACTACATAAGCAGGTTTTAATACATCTACGTTTTAGACTAGATTTTGGTTGTTCAGTCACTTCTGCTTCTGCCATTTTGATTTACTACAAAATTTCTATTCTAAAAAGAAAAATTTCTAAAAATAGATTTTGTGTAATCCTACACTTAATTACTTTCTTCTTTACCCCTTTCTTTTATTTCAGTCCTTTGGTCTTTCTTGAGTCTTTAATTCAGCTTCAATTGACAATTTTCCACCTTAATCTCCTTTCAGTTCCTTTTAAGGTGGTCTCAGTTTGTTCTCATCTTCTTTTTCAGAATCACTACTGTCATGTTCTTCACTTAAGCACAGACTTTCAAATTCTTCTAGTATGACGTAGGTCCATTCAGGAGCTCTGTACTTTCTACATGGAATTCGTATTCTTTTTGTTTTTCGGGTTGCTTTTCTTCTTGTACTGTCTGGTTCTGTTTGACTTGAGACTTCGTTACTTTGCTCTTGTCTTTTCCTCAATCTTCTTTGTATTATTCTATATTTTAGTCTTCTTATTCCACTTGACCAATTGTCTCCTTTTCTAGCTCTCTTTTTCTGTACTACCCTTACACCTTCTGTGTTTTGTTCACCATTTCTTTTATTGAGTCTTCTTTTTATCTGTCCCTCACTGTTCCTTCGTGTTTCTGTTTCTGTAGGTTCAACACTTGTTCCTGATTCATCAGTGAGTTCACCTTCTTCTAGCTCATTTGTGACTTCATTCTCGTCTGGCCCTACTTCTGGCTCAACAGCTGTTTTTCCTTCTTCTGTCTCAACAGCCGCTTCACTTCCCTCTGGCTCAGTGTCAACCTCACCTTCTTCTGACTCAGCAGCAGTCTTTTCAGTCCCAGTATCTGGTGCCCATTTTACTTGACTTGTGCTTGGCTGTTCATCTTCAAAATGTTCATCAGAAGCTGTCACTTCAAATTCTTCAGCTTCGCACACTTCAGCTGCTGGTTCTTGATTTTGATTTACCAGTTGCTGTTTTTTAGGTCTTTTAATTGGACTTGGGACTAGGCGGGTATGGCTTGCATGTATCCAATTTGGCAAACCAAAACACTTCACTGCTGTGGTCGTCACTAATATGATCTGGTAAGATAATTGACGCTCCAAGGGGGTTTTAGACACGATTTCCTCGCAAGTTTCTTGACTAGGACCCACTCGCCAGGATTCAAATCATGTGCTTGATTCTGCTGTGTCGTTGTGGCATCTCCTCCAACCTGGTGGGACACAGAACGCACCAGGTCAGCCAGTCCCTTGCAATAATCTAGCACACGATCATCAGACATATTCATCAGTTTGTTCGCAGGTATGTATGCTTGTCTCTTGGCTCTTCCCATCAACACTTCATGGGGGCTTAATCCAGTCTTTTTGTCAGGAATACTTCTAAGACTCATCAATACAAGGGGTAAAGCTTCAGGCCATTTCAGTGTTGTGGATGCACATACCTTCCCTAATCTAGACTTTATTGTGCCATTTATCTGTTCAACAATTCCAGATGCTTCTGGTCGATAGGCACAATGCAGCTTCTGCTCAATTTGCATGCTGCACAAATCATCCGAATTATTTCATTATTGAAGTGCAATCCTCTATCTGATTCCAAAGTGACTGGAAAACCAAAGCTAGGTATCAGTTCTCTCAACAACAGCTTAGCCACTGTAAGGCTATCATTCCTTCTCGTTGGATAGGCCTCTACCCAGCGGGAAAACAAACAGACAATGACAAGGACATATTTCAGCCCATTACATGGTGGCAGTTCAATGAAATCAATCTGTAGTCTAGTAAAAGGACCTCCTGCTTTCCCAATTACACCCCAACTCACAACTGTTTTTCTTCCTGGATTTTGTTTTTGGCATATGGCACACCTTTGACATAAACTTTCTGCGATGACCCTGAACTTTGGATTATACCATGTCTGCTTGAACAGTCTAATCATTGCATCTCTTCCAATATGTGTGAGTCCATGGTACATCCTGGCCATGTGAGAAAGTAATGAATCTGGCAATACTGGTCTTCCATCATGACAGACCCATACCTCATCTTCTTCATTTTTCCTACAACCTGTTCTACTCCATTCTATCTTTTCCTCATCACTGGTTTCTTCCTGCATTTGCCTCACCTCATCCCAAGTCTCAAATGTGGTTGTATACATAAGGTGGCATTCGGTATTTTGTCTATCAATTGATCTGTTTATGGCCATTGTATTTGTGCACAGTAACGCGCTAATTGATCCGCGTATCTATTGCCCTTTGTCACATCATCATCTCCGGATTGATGTGCAGAACATTTTACAACTGCAATTCTTTTTGGTAACTACAAAGCTTCTAATAATTCTTTTACAGTTTTTCCATTCTGAATTGGGGTACCTGAGGAAGTCAGAAATCCTCTTTGCATCCATAGCTGACCGAAGTCATATACGACTCCAAATCCGTACTGACTGTCAGTGTAGATGGTTACTTTTAGACCTTTTGCCAATCTACATGCTCTAGCCAGAGCAATCAACTCTGCAACTTGGGCGGAGTTTACCCCCTTCAAACAAGATGCTTCTAGTGCTCCTGATAAGGTGCAGCCAGCATAACCAGCACACAATTCACCCTTTTCATTTCTCAAACATGATCCATCCACAAACAATTCACAATCTGATTCTTCCAAGGGTTCATCCTCTATATCTGGACGAGGCTTGGTACAAAGTTCTGTCACTTCCAGACAATCATGTTCCGCTTCCTCTCTCACCTCCTCACATCTGGAATTTGGGAACAATGTAGCAGGGTTTACAGTAGTGCATCTCACCACTGTCACATTTTCGGCACCTAAAATCACTCTGTCATATTTAGTCAGCCGACTAGAGGTCATATGTTGAGTCCGAGTGCGTGTTAAAAGAATCTCAACAGAGTGTGGAACATACACTTTAACAGGATAACCCAACACAATTGCTTCTCTCTGTTCCAGACTTATACAAGTGGCGGCTACTGCTTTTAAACAGCCTGGTAATGATGCAGGCACTGAATCCAGGGTAGCAGAAAAATATGCTACTGGACGTCGTGCCATTCCGTGTTTTTGAGTTAAGACTGCAAGTTCACATCCAACTCTCTCACAACAGTACAATGCAAATTCCTTAGAGCAATCTGGCTTTCCCAAAGCAGGTGCTCGACAAAAACTGTTTCGCAATTTTGAAAAAGATTCCATACTCTCCTCATCCAACACAATTGGATCTTTCACATCTTTTTGTGTCAACCTCTGTAGGGGTTTTGCAATCAGTGAGAAACCACAGATCCACTGTCTGTAGTATCCAACCATTCCCAAAAACATTTGCAATTCCTTTTGATTTCTGGGTGGATTCATTTTCTTGATCACACTGATTCTCTCTGGCGTCACCTTTCTGGCCCCTTTTTCAATCTTGTGACCCAAATACTGAACTTCCTGTCTACAGTATTGCAATTTAGATGGTGACACTTTATGTCCTCCTACTGCTAAATGGTTCAGCAAAGCAATTGTGTCTGTTACACATGCTTCTCGTGTTTTTGGTGCCACTAGTAGGTCATCAATGTACTGAACCAAAACAGAGTTTTCAGGCATGACCAAAGTCTCCAAACATTTTTTCAAGATCTGATTAAAGATCGAAGGACTCTCAGTGTATCCTTGAGGAACTCGGCACCATGCCAAGACACGGTTTCCGAACCAGAATGCAAATAAATATTGACTTTCCGGGTGCAAGGGAATGAAGAAAAATGCCTGACACAAATCAATAACAGTGTAGCATTCAGCATCGCAGGGAATTTGGTAAAGAATTACTGCTGGATTTGACACTACTGGACAACATGGTACTACAATTTTATTCACTTTTCTTAAATCTTGAACTATTCTATATTTTCCATTAGGCTTTTTAATTCCAATAATGGGTGAATTACAGGGACTGCTCATTATTTCTCTTAAAATCCCCTGTTCAATCATTTGGTCAATCACAGGTGTGACTCCAGCAATTACTTCTGGACTCATTTTGTACTGTGGGGTATTTGGATATATAGCACCATCCTTTACTGTAATCTGAATTGGATCCACATTTGTCATTAACCCAATTTCTTTTCCTGTGAAATCCCACACTTCTGATCTCACTGTACCTTTTAATTCTTCAGGCAAATCTTCCTTAGTGAGGAGTGAATATAATTCACTCACTTCTGATTCTCTTTGGGCCATCATTACTTTGTACTCGACATCCTCATCAGGTGTCATAAAGGCAACACCATCCGGTGTACAATAAATGGTGCAATTCATTTTGCACAGTAAATCTCTGCCCAAGAGATTAACGGGACTGGAATCCCATACCACAAACCGATGCATGTCTTTGAAATTTCCAATATGAACTTCTATCGGGACTGTGACAGGAGTTCTAATATGTTTATTTGCAACGCCTACAACTTGGATAGTTTCTCCCGAGAGGGGTAGGTTTGGAATTTTTGCTGCTCTCACTGTAGAACGGGTAGCACCAGTGTCCAACAAGAAGGTGATATCTTTACCTTCTACCTTTCCATCAACAAATGGACCTGACTGATCTACCACTAAAGATGCGCCAAGTACGCACTCTTCCTCCCCCCTCAGGCACCGTCATTGAGACGAATCCGAATCACTCTCATTGCATCACAACAAATACTGCGAAACCAGTGGATTCTTACCAAACTGCTCTTCTCCGTGGAATCCAGCACTTGCACTGTACATCTGCATATGAGCATTCACATTACAGGGTATAGGAGGTTGTGGCACCTGTAACTGTGGAGTAACTACCTGCTGCTGCTGCTGTTGATTCCCAATCACCTCATTCTGCATCTGTGGATTTAAATTTTGATTTACTCCATTATCCTTTTTACCAGATCTACACTCATTCTTCCAATGTCCAAATTTTCCGCACGCATGACAAGGAAATTTCTTTTTAGCTTCTTCTTTACTCATTTTAAATTTTCCTTTACCGCCACTGTTTACCTAACCAGCCTGACTCTGACTTTGTTGCACATTACCATTTTCCTGCTCTGCCATCTTCACTTGTGCCCACACCATTTTCTCCTTTAACTTTTTAAGCCTTGAATCAATGTCATCACTACAATACTTTGCATACCTCAAAATCTCGTCTATTGATTTGCTTTGCCAACAGAGCATATGCTGCTGTATCATTGCACTAATCTCTGGTTTCAATCCATATACGAATCGATACACAAAATGTCCCATATCTTTATCTCCAATATTTTCAAATCCACTGTACTGCTTAAACACCTGCAACAATCTCTCATAATATGCATGCACCAACTCTTTAGGCTCTTGGGTCATCCTGTCAATCTTAACCCAATCTGTTTCTTTAGGGGAAATCTTCCCTTTCAAGTAAGTAATGACCTGATGGTACTTTTTCATCACCTCTTCAGATGGTGCACCTGTTTTTGCATCCCTGGGATATTCATCCTTAGGCCAGTCAACAGTAATTTTACATTCTGTCCGCAAATCAGCTGGAACCACTATTTCAAAAAGACCATCTAAATCTTTCAACAACACCTTTGAAACCTTTACAAATCTGTCTACTTGTTTATACCACTCAACCGACTTCTCTCGCAATCTGGGAAAATTATTGGTGAATGACAATATATCCTGTCTAGTCCACGGTACATGAACATATCCACCACCTGGAACCTCTCTCATTGGACATGCCCTCTCAACTTGCTCGGTTTTCTTTAACAGAAACATGGAAGTTTCCTTACCAGTAGTTTCTTCCTTCTTTTTCATCCATTTGCTCCTCCATCGTTCTACACTTCCCCATTTCTTCAGAATATTCATTATTTCTTTTATCTGCAATCTTTTCCCTGACATATTCAAACTCTCTAAATCCTTGTCAGTGAAAGCCATTCTGTACATTTTCTGCAACACTTTCGACTTTTCTATATCTACACCAAACTCAATAGCAGCTTCCGATAGTTTCTCATGAAGATTCTTTGCTCTCCAAGTAATACTTTTACACAAAAACAGCAACTCTTCTTCACTATAAGTCCCTAGACTATCTGGACTTACTGTTCCAATAATCATCTCTTCTAAATCTACTTTCAATTGACTCACATTTATACTCTGTGGTTGAGCTTTTGGCTTGGTCATTTCCTTTATCCAATTAGTTAATTCTTATGGAGAGGTACCTGCTGAACTCCCTGCTACTGGAGTAATATTTGGCCCTATTTTCCTTGGGTCCAATTGAATACTTCTCCTCGGGGTCTCTGTAAATAAATCACCAACCGGTAGGTCTAACAGTGTGGTATTTTGGTCATCTTGTCTATTTTCATTTGTTACTGACACTATTTCACTCCTTACACTACTTCTTGGAACTGTCAATGTGTGTACTTTTGGCAAAGTCGATTTTTCTCCAAATAATGGAACCACGGGACCAATTGTCACTGGTACCGTCAAAGCTTCTGCATTCAAATTTAACAGATTTAGTTTCTGTACCCCTTCCATTCTAGCCTTATTTAACAAACTCACTTCATTTTCCCGCACTATTCTAGCTATTTCAGTAACTTAGGGAGTTAATGGGGTTACCATTTGTGGGGCACTTGGAATCATCTCTCCTGAATTTTCTTCATATGTCGGAGGACATTTAGTCATAATTTCTTCTAACAATTCATTATCAGTTTCATCCAAGCCCTCTTCGGATGTTTCTATATTTTTATTTTTATCTTTACACTTAGTACCTGTCTGACTCCCTACTGCCAAAACTGGATATAGACCCTCGGTCACTACAGCTCTTCTCCATCTTTTCATTTGATCTTCTCGCCTCTCAAATGGATATCTAGGCAAAAAACCTCTGAATCTTCTACCACTTCTATCTTTTTCTCGCTCAAAAGCTTCTACTTCCCATTCTTCCAACGCTTCATAATGGGTAAGTCTAGGATTTGGCTCTAGCAAGTTCATCCTATTTCTCAAATTCTGTAAAACCCTTACATTAAATGTACCAAACTCAGGGAAAGCTAACATCCCATCATCCTTTGTATATTTTATCCAGTTCTCTAACCAAACACAAGTATGGTACCCTTGCTCCATCATCATATAAGAGGCAGGCGTTCTTGGGGGTGGAATTGGAATTCCCTCTCTAGTCACAATTTGTTTGTCTTTCTTAAAGAAATTTTTTATTGTTTTTAGCAAACCCATTTTCAAACTCTTCTTTACTAATGTGTTTTCAACAATAACTCAAACAAAATTTTTCCCGTAATTCTCTCTTCCCTATTTGTTAAGTCCTGTCCTATACCAGCGCGACTCACACCAACCAACCAGTCACAGCTCCCTACGTAACTACAGTCTCAACCAGTGTCAGCGCTACTCACACCAGTTAACCAATCGGGGCTTTGTTCACACCCGCTATCTGACCAATGCCAGCGCGGCCTTTTGTGATGTCAGTTTTTACTCCTTCTACTGACCCTCCCTTTACAATCTGCTCTCGATATACGCCCGCTGCTTCGTCCAATACCAGCGCGGCATTTTGTGACGTCAGTTTTCACTCCTTCGACTGACCCCTCCTTCACAAAATCTTACGACAATATATATATTTTTTTAACTTTTCAAAAATCTGTTAATAACAGCATAAAAAGACAATGCTACTTTGTCTGCTCCGCTAAATAAAGAGATAATCTTCACTTTTCCAAGAGATCCTTACACTGCAAGTAATAATAACGACCAGCGTTATCTCATTTCATTTAAATACTTTATTTCGGCCGAAGGCCATAAAAGATTTCATAATAATACATCGTTCTTAAAATAATCTAAAATGCATCCAGCCATATGTTACATGATTTCAATAAAATGTACTAACAATCCCAATAAACAATTTCATCAATATAAAATTCTTGTAATACATAAAAAGGGATAAATGTCTGGTTATTTATACAATCCTAAGTGGTTTCCACGGACATAGATAGCTTTAAATTTTAATGCATCACAGGTTTAATCCCACTGTCTTTCTTATTAGTCCCACTATAAACAGATATCTAGATAGCGCAAATATAACATGTGGTAAGGTGCTTGTTGTCAATACCCTAAGTGCCCCTTGATGCTTTCTGAATCCCATTGAATTACATAGTAGTCGGATCCATTTACTCCTTGCCCTGTCATACGCCGGGCAGATAAACAGAATATGTGCTATGTTTTCTGTATTATCTATGGACCCTAAAGTGCGTATAGTGCATAAAGTGCAAGAGCGATCTTCCTTGCCCCCCCCAGTTTACAGTATGGCTCTTAATCTGTAGTATGTTGTATCTTAGCTTTAGCTATAAGATTCTTGCTAAGTGCGGTTGTACGTGGTCAAGAAAATCCTCATGATTCGGGCTTGGCTTGATAGAAAGGAATTCAGTTGTTAGCCTTCCTAATCTCGGGTCACAATGAAGTGCGTTCAATATGTGTTGCCAATATATCCCCTTCAGCTTGCCTTTACAGCTTAACGTTAAACTGTGCGGGTTGGTCCAATATGATAAAAGACCTAGCTCTATGAGCCACTTCCGGACAAATCTTAGCCATGGGAAGGTAAGACATGTATCAATAGCCAGCAATTCGCGGACACCTTCTCTATATACTAGTAATTCCGGTGTTATCCATAGCTGTATCCAATAAAGCAGTGGTCGCAGGGTTGCGAGATGCCCTATGCGCTTCACATTCAGGTCGTGAAACATTGGGACAAGTGGTGTTGATTGCGGTAGCCCCAATAGTCTCCTCGCAAATTTGTTCTCCCCGGTTGTCAGGTGTTTGATGTCACTTATACCCCATAACTCTGCTCCATACAATGCTGCTGCCTGGACCTTACATTTGTATATCTCAAGTGCTGGTGTCACAGATTTACTTGTAGTTAAGCTATACTTCTTGAGGATTGCCCTTGACCCTTGGGCTAACCGTAGAGCTGAGTGACTGACTTGCTGTTTCCAAGCTAGTTTGGTGTCTAATGATATACCCAAGTAAGTAAAATTAGTGGCATATTCTATTCTCTGGTTACTCAGCACAAGGTTCTTTTTAAGGCCCTTTTGTGGGTTTATGGCCATATACTTGTTTTTGTTTGCATTTATTTCTAAACCCTTTTCTATACAATATCCATTAAGCATGTTTTGTAGCCCCTTTATGGTCTGTGATATCAAGATGGTATCGTCTGTAAAAAGCAGCGCCAATACTGAGTTCCCATTCAGCTTTGGGGGGTCATTTGCTTGGTCTTGTAAGTGGTTTACCATGTCGTTGATATAGAGTGAGAACAGGGTGGGAGCAAGTACGCAACCCTGTCTCACTCCTATTTCTATCGGGATTGGCTTTGTGAGTTCCCCATTCATACCCCAGCGGACTCTAGCATAGTTTCCGTTGTGTAACCTTTTTAGCTGCGTGACCAGGTTGGGGGGGTCACCTTGTTTTTCAAGTGAATCCCATAGTAAGCTTCTAGGTGCGAGATCGAAAGCTGCCCTCAGATCAACAAATGCCACGTAAATATGCCCCTTTCTGATCTTAACGTATTTCCAGATAATGCACAAAAGTCTGAAGACTTGGTCTATTGTACTAGTACGCGATCTGAATCCTGCCTGATATGGGGACAGTATACTATTGGTCTCTATCCAATCATTGAGCTTATTCAGTAGCTGTCTGGCGTAGATTTTTTGTAGTACGTCTATCAGGCTAATTGGCCTGTAATTTTCAGGTTTGTGTTTACTGCCCTTTTTGTGGATAGGGACTATTTCAGCCCCTTTCCACGTTCCCGGTATTGGGGCTCCAGCTGATATTGCGTTGCTAAGGGCATTAACATATGGAACCCATATTTTTTATCATGTTTGAATAAGTCACCAGGGAGTCTATCTAATCCTGGTGCTTTTCCTGGTTTGATGGAGTCTATAGCGTACTCGGTTTCTTGCAGTGAGAAGATGATCACCCCGCTATCTCCCTCTGTATTAACGGGCCGTCTATCTCCACTCGGGGCTACAATGGGCCGAAAACTGGAGTATAAGTCAGTAAAGTGGTCGGTCCAAACCACCGAGTCCAAATAGTGCTCCGTACTTCGTACCTGGTCCTTCCCCCCACATGCTATGATTTTCCAGAACTCTGCCGAATTATTAGTTTTTGCTGCCTTCAGAAGATCAAGCCAACTATTTTCCTCCCAATTCCTCTTGGCGGTAGCCAATACTTTCCGATAAGCATCCCTGGCGCTCCTTATTGAATCTGCATTTCCCTGCTTTATTGATTCAAGTAGAGCTGTCTTGGATCTTCTACATTCAGTTGTATACCATGAGTTTGCCTTTAGTCCCGACTTAAGGTTGGGTTTCGGATACTTCCCGTTATTTTTAGTGAGGAGGGGCTCTTGCTTTGAGACCAGGGTAGTGTGCATAGATGTTACGGACAAATCACTTAACTCTAAGTATGCACCCACTACTTCAGCAAAAGTATTATAAATACTAGTCATGAGCTCTGTGCTACCTGTAATCTTAGGCCACCTGATGGATCTTCGGTTATTCCCTACTAAGGGGTGCACAATCTGCGTACAGGTATTTGATTGATCATCCCTTACTAATTGGCCTATTACTTCCAAACATAATGGTCGGTGGTCGCTGTCATCCCTCATCTCTATTTTAAAGCTCACTATTCTGCTCCAGCTGTGAATGCTATGCATTATATAGTCGATTCTCGACTGTGTACTGCTGCGCTTGAAAGTACTGAGAGGCAGTTTCATCCCCGTTGTTGAATACCCTTCCGTTAGACGATGTTCTACAGTCAACTGTACTATCTGTAGTGCTGCATTAGTGCAAGGTTTAGATGGCCCAGCCACTAATTGAGGCAGGCCTAAGGCCGTATCCTCTTCTTCTGTGGCGGTTTCTAATCCGTTTAGCGGCTCATAGGCACAGTTGAAGTCCCCACATACAATCACAGTGTCACTAGGGTCTACAAGATCCAGGGAGCTACCTAGTGTGTTAATGGTCTCAGAATTTAATGTTTGCCTTATTGGTCTATTATAGATGTTAAACAAATACAGTTTTTCATTGTTATCATTTAGATACATTGCCAGCAGGTCTGGGGAATCAATAGTAAAATTCGTAGATCGCATCCCCAGTGTTATTTTACTCCATGGTCTCCCTCTCTGCGTGGGAGTTGCGTTCTTATAAAATGTTTTGTAACCTAACGTATGTGGTGGTGTAAGTAACCATGTCTCTTGGAAAAGACAGATGTCAAATTTGTCTATGTAGCTATGCCAATCGGGATCTTCAAGCTTTGATTTTAGGCCAGCTACGTTCCAGGATACTATAGCTATTCTTGTCTGCCATGTCGCAGTAGTTTTATATGTTGGGATATTAGAATCTATAGTAGGATACGCACCCTCGCGTCGTGGAGGCCCCTCCAGCTCATTTAAATCATTTAGATCACTGGCAACACTCCTTGTGTCTATAACAGTTTGGGGATCACTGTCGTGTGGTTTAGGCACTATTCGTAGGAGTTCTCTACTCGGTCTAGTGTCACTCTGAATTGGGGAGGAGGCTGAGATCTAGTATGTCGATGAATTTCCTCCAGAAGTCAATCATTGTGTTCTAGGCTAGAGCTACTAGATCTTCTATCTTGCAATGATAGTGACTGGGCAGACCTGTGGGGGATATAATGTTTGAATTGGATCGACGAGGAGTCAGGGGAACAAGTATGAAATTCCAGAGTGAGTAGATTTTTGACCAATTCTGGTCCTATTAATGTCAACTCTATGCAATCTACTGATTGTCCTGGTAAAATACACCTGCGCGCCCTGATAATATCCTCTCGGATTATCGAGCGACAGCCCCTGACATGGCGTATCCAATGGATCGCTTTATTAATCAAGGAGCCTTCCCCCTCTGGCCCCTGCCTTGTGCCTAGTTTTGGGACATTTACCATGATGATTTTATTTGCTAACGACAAACGAAGGCAAGGTGTATATACTGGGTAATTCCTACTGTGGTGAAATGGTAACTGATTTTGAGACAAATTGCAAGTCCTCTGGTAGTTAAGTGTATCATGCGTAGTTGCTCGTGTGAGTGGGCGGTTAGCAGGATTTCCATTAAGATCAGAGAGTATTTGGTTAGGGCAAGCATCGGTTGCTGGCGGTGGTTGTGGGTGTCGATGGTTACGAATTGTCCCCTGAGTAGTGTTTACTCTGTGTGGCTGAGAGTGATTGCTCATACCTTGTGATGCCGCTTGCGATCGCCCTGCTCTAGCGCATGACTCTCGTGTAGCCGAAAGTATAGGAGGAGGGCTAGATTGAAAGAATGATTTAACTAATGTGGTGAGTCCCTCGATCATCGCTCTCAGGGACCCTACTTCAGCCCTCAGGTCCTTGATAATCTGATGGGTACTTGAGTTCACTGCTATTACATTAGGAGCAGCAGTTGTCAACTCTATTGTTTTGGGACAATGTTGGTGTTGATCTTCCATTACTTTATCAGATAGGGCCATTAGGGGAGTAAACCTATTTGTACAAGGAATGCTAGGTTCCAGCTGTGATGGTATGCTGTGAGAAATGTTAAGCGGGCTGCTATTATTCTCTATGGTGTCTTGCCTAGGGAAGGCTGATTGGGAAGGATTAACTTGCATAGCTGTGAGAGTCGCTGGGGTATGATGTACAATTACTGGAGGTGTTATTAGCGTTGTGCTTTGTTTTGTAGTGCTCGCTTTACTTTGTTTACTGAAGTATGTGGAAATATTTTTAGTACCCTTGGATGCTACTTTGTTCTCGTTCGCTAGCATGGATTCCACCTCTTCAATTAAATCATCAATCTCTGCCAGTGTGCAATCATCTGCTGCAGATGTGGCTGTTTTGCTGGTCTTTGCTATCTTTTTCCTGCCAGTGACTGTCTCCATTGCCTTTCTTTTCCCCATTATACTACCAGAAGCCGCTCAAACTTTCTGTTAGGATGGTTTCCTAGGGTTGGGAAGAGCTATCAGCCTATGCAGCCTCTACCACAGCCCCTGGTCAGATATATATTGAAGTGCAACAGCTATATAACAGATGTATTGTCTTTACAGAGTCCTTAGACAAGATAACAAAGTCCAAGTCTCGATTGTTGTTAGTACCAGCCTAGTGGGAGAATTTCAGATATCTTCCAAGGTGTGTTTTACTACATACGTGTAAGCTTCTGTCTAACCGTTATAACCATTATAACCATTGTAGAGAGATTAGGCTAAGTCAATATATACTGCAATGCTATGTGTACTTTTTTTTTTTAAACATACAAATTAAGACATATGTTTCATGTACTGGCTGGTCGAAAGAGGTTCCAATAAAATCAAGCTAGAGTCAGTAAGATCCAAATATGTAGCTCGCTGCTAGTGATCTCAAAATGGATAGTGCAATTGGGAAGTAATGACTAATCCAGCTTGCAAAGTCCCAAAAGGATATGTAAATGAAACGTTCTTACCCAATGGCACCGTTTGCTTATGTGCTGTGTCACAGCCAAGGGGGGTGGCCCTGCCCTGCCTCTGTCTTCCTCTGACGGGCGCAGATGGGCACGCCTTTGGCCTGGGCGCGACTCAGGCGCGGTCCGGGCGCGGCCCGGCACGCCCGCGCGCGTTCCGCGCTGCGGGAGCACCTCCGTCCTTTTAAAGCGCCTTCTGGCACGCGAAAAATGCGGTGGTGGTGGCGGCGGGAGCCGCGATAGAGGCCAGTAATTGTAGTCCCCCTGGGAGGGGGAGGAACAAAGTGGTGGTGCTGCTACTGGCGTCCCATGCTGCAGGAGCCCCTCTGTCCTTTTAAAACGCCTCCTGGCACACGAAAAATGTGGTGGTGGTGGTGGCTGGAGCCACGATGGAGGCCAGTAATTGTAGTCCCACTGGGAGGGGGAGGAACAAAGTGGTGGTGCTGCTACGGGCGTTCCGCGCTGCTGGAGCTCCTCTGTCCTTTTAAAGCGCCTCCTGGCTCGTGAAAAATGCGGTGGTGGTGGCGGCGGGAGCCGCGATGGAGGCCGGTAATTGTAGTCCCCCTGGGAGGGGGAGGAACAAAGTGGTGGTGCTGCTACGGGCATCTCATTTCTCTAACAAGCTCCGGAGAGACCTGTTACTCCTCGAGGGATAAAGCCGAAGTTTCACAAGAGGACTTTTTTGGCATTAAAAAGGTGTCCTGTTACTCCCCCGGGATACTGCTAGAGTTTCAAAAGTGGACCCTTCACTATTACAGACACTCTACTTACATCCTAATTTTCCCTAATTATAACACTGACAGCCCTACGTAGCTTTTTAGTATTATTACAATAGACAAAGTACTTCTGCAGTGTGATTTCTTTACCACACTCTTCTTCTGCCTATTTCAGCCAAATTCCTTCCCGGGATTCCTCAGGCAACTCCGTACCTGTACTTCTAGACAACATAGAACAGGACACTAACTCTTCATGTTAAGACATATAATCAATATTCAATAACCATTACTAAACTAATCAATAATTAAACCGTCCTCTGCTACCAAGAAACTGATCCAGTGCGAACCCAATAAATTGATCAGGGATAAACATTCAATAACATCATATATTGGCCCATACACATTCACCCAAAATACCTGATGCGCTGGTGTCAAGTTTGTTAACTTGTTATTCAGGCTCAATATTTTAACATCCTGTACTATTGCGTATTAAACAAACGATGATCGACTTTTCATCTACTTGGTCGATGAACCAATTAGTTGAAGAGTTGATAGCAATGGTATTTTCTCAAATCAAATATTAATCTTAGAAACTGGCTAAATAACCACAAACTCTTGGTGAGATTTAATAATTTTATCTAGTAATAATAAATGCTCATAGAGATTACATTAAAAATTTCAAATACTGAAAACCTCATGAGAGAGAGTAACAATCTAATCATGGAAACAACGGAAAAAAGAGTGGATAGATGAAGAGACATTAGATACAAGTAAAATCTATCACTTAAACCAAATGATTCGGAAGGGATAGATGAAGAGACAAAAGTTTCAGAAACAAGAATACGACTGCAAAAATAATTTCTGCAATACTAAGTTAGATCAGATACAAACCCATAGGATCTGTAAGGGAAAACCACCACCCATGCCTAGGTGGCAGTGGGGGACCCCTGAACCAAGAGTCAGGGATCAAAGACTCAAGAACCAGGACAGGGACAGGACAGGAACAGCTAGGCCTCTCAGCAAACCGACGAACAGCGACGCATCCCTCTCTCAGACACCTTCAGCCTAAGCGACCCACCAGCAGCACTAACCACACCCCTAAAGCACCTATTCTTATACCCTAAAAGTACATGTCCGTCCCACAATAGTTGCTAAATTCACATTTTCTAGCTAAGGGATTGGTTGGGTTCTAGGGGTGGGATGTTACCCCATTATGAAATCATCTACCTTTGACTACACCATTGTTCTAAACCATTTTTAGGTCTCGCGTAGACAGCGCATGCGCTGTCGCAAAACCTATAGTAAACACAAATATGGAGGGTAATTTCTCCTGTCGCTTGCCATTGTTTGATTCTGGCATTGGTCTTCTTATCTGGCTTATGGTTGGCTTTTGATCCCATATGTCACTTCCGTTTTGCCTCCGTTTTGCAGGAAGCAGTACCGACCAACTACAGTTTAGCTCCGCTGCTGGCTGTTATCTATTCATTTAGGGACTACTTGTTTTCTTTGCTGCTCCCGAGGTTTGCACACTGCCGCCGCTGGCACATCTGCCAGCTTCCTGCCCTCACCCGACGCCTTGCTCCACCGCTCTTTACCCAGGACCGACAACGCTTCCTGTCTGGCACCACCTGAAGCACTGGTCTCCGCTCTCACCAAACGAATTCAGGCTTCACGGCCGCCACGCTTCATGTTTCATGAAACCCAGCTAGCGTGAAGCGGGCGCCGTGATGCTAAAAGAAGGCACAGACTCTTTAATTAAGCGCAAGGCCCGGGCTGTTAAGGCAGCGCCTCAGGCTCAAAGTCATTTCTCAACTCTTGCGTGTGGCAGGCACAGAGCACAGCCTATAATGAGTACAAAATACGTGGCTCGCCCAACTAACTGCTTCCAGTACTCAGCGGGGTATCGCTTCACAGCTTGATGCTTTTCCAACTGCTGTTTGCTGTGTTTGCTGTCCCCGAGACTCCAGCGTTTCCGACCTCTGTTAACATGTGTGGCCAGAAGAAAGCGGCGGGGTTGCCAGCAGTTTCTCAAGGCTGCTTTGCACAAACCATTCGCAGGTCGAAGAAGAGAGCGTGAGCGCTGTGAAATCGGACACTGTCAGCCTGCGAGGCCAGTGACAAGTAAGGCTGCTCTTTATTTGTTTCATGATTGGGTTTGTTTCACTTTGCCTTTGATAACACCATTACGCTGATCTTCCCCTCCAAACACAAGCCAGTTCCAGCTGTGCGTGTGTGAGTTACATTAAATTATTTATATTTGATTTGTTTGTGTGTATTGTTTTTATGACATCCCTGCATCCATCAGGCTGTAGTATTTTGTATAAATGATGGATTTGGAATTAGAAGCCCCGTACTACAAAAAACGTAATAAAAAAAAACACGGTATCTTTGTTTTATTTGGTTCCTGCTCGTGTTGCTGTTTGTCTACGGCGCACGCTTTACGGGCGCCCTATCTGTCAGCATGGTGTGCTCTGGGCAGACTTTGGTGCCAGAGCAGGATTTAACCCTCTACACCACAGCACAGAGCCATCCAGAGCAGGCGGCAACCCAAGCCACTACACAGTCCCTTGGTCAGCATGCAGGAATGTAAGCTGTGCGGCCAAATTACAGTCCAGTGTTGTTCTAATTTTTTTTCTCTTCATTTTCAAAAATGTTATTCTGCGGCTTCTAGTTTGATTTTACATTATTAAAGGGGCTGCTGGGCTGACACCTCTTCTCCGGGTTCTGCAGCTCATTTGCATGCTGGATGTGTTGGAGGAAGGTGTTAACAGCTGGAGCCTAGGGGCACATATTCCTGCACCAGAATCGGCGCCCGGATTACACCAAATGAACACTCACACAACATCGGAGTCTACCCTCCTTATAGAGTGTGTACTGATCAACGAGCAAGGCTGGCTTAAGGTGGCACGCACTGTACAGGGCAACGTGGAATTGTGAACAGTCTTCACAAAAAGCATGTGACGTAACATAGCCCCGAGCTTGAGGTGAGAGCCAGGGTGGGTCTCTAAATTAAGTTATATGAAGCAGCTCTCTGAGACAAAAGTTCAGCCGACCTGCAAGGAGTTAACCCCGGCATAAAAACGTGTTTGAAAAAGCTGTGCACTTCAAGAACAAAGACAAGATGTGCTGTCTGTGGCTCCCAAAGAAGACAAAAGGCAGATCACAAATATAGCTGCCATTGTAGTGTGTCCTGGTCCCGCCTCAAACACTCCCGTCTACCAAATGTGCCGTTTAATAGCATTCAAAGACAATTCTTTTCGCCCTGCCTCCCGCCCCTGCTGTTGCAAGTTTTTCAAAGTAGTTGCTGACTTGAGAAAAACACATAATTAAGTACGTTATTTAGTACGTCTCCTTAGTTCGGAATTGTGAAATTAAGATTGCTGCTGTGCCCATGGCTTGTGAATCTTATGTGTTCATGCCACCTGCACATAAGTGCTGCAGCCCTTCACCCACCAATCCCTACGCGCCTCCCCACCCTCTCGGGTTCATGCAGTGTGGTGCTGTGTATTGTGTACCATTAAATGAGTAATATCTGTACTCCGTGGCCATAGAAATGTTGGTAATTGGCACAAAAATACACACAACATAATCACGTATGTACAGTTCTTGGAACCGCAGATGTGTGGTATGAGGCGCTTTTTAAAAAAAAATAAGTTGTATGGCCAAAGCTTTGCACCTTTCTAGTGCCATCCCAAACTTTTGTTGGTTGGCACCAGGGTGAATAGAGCAAGACTACGCCTGCCAGAGGGAACGCTTTTTTATTTTCTATTATTTGTGTCTTGATGGTTTTTGGAGAGTGCTGCATTCTATTATTGTGACTTCAAAGTGCTTGGAGCTGAGCGACCCACAAGGGGTTGCAACTGCAAGAGTAGGGGGGAGGGTCTTGCAGGGTCAAGACCTAGGGGAAGTGGGCAAAGTAGCAGTGTTTTGCCAGCTGCTGCTTGATCAGTTACAGCAGGTATAATATATGTGTTTCCAGATTTAAACTGTTGATGCTGCAAATTCAACTTGGCAATTTTTAAAGCATTACAGGCTCTATAACAAGCATGTGCAATACAATAGGTATTGCTTTACAGAAGGTTACTGCCAGTTTTGCTTTTTGTAAGCAAGGACTATAAGTTCAAAGTGTGTGATTAGGCACCGCTTGCAGGTTTTCAAAACAAAAGGAATTGTCATTTACAATTCCAGTAACTCAAACTCTTGCAAATGCGAGACCTATTGCATTGCAAATGCTTGTTTTATACAGTCATCAATACTTCTTCTCTCTCATGAGTACACTTGGAACAATTTATTGTACATTTTAATAAATTTAACAACTACAGATTCCGTTCCCACGATGACACTGGCTTTGGCTGGCTTTCAATGTTCTGTCCTTCACCAGGTCAGGCTTTTTCAGCTTTGCACAGCAGTTCAGTCACGTGGTCACATGGTTTCTGCTTGCTCCTAATTCCACCCGCCCTCTGTTAGGCTAACTTTAAAAGATGGAGGACTCGTCCATTACAAAAAGAACGGAAAACAGACATTTATTAATTATGTGATAATGCAATTTTCACTGTTTACCACCCACTTTAAGTCTAACCCATATTATCGATTAGCCTAGCATAGCACAAGCAGGAAAGCTGCATTATTTATTAATTTAAAGCAACACACACCATGCTTTTTACTAATTACACATGAGGCCTTGCCAGATAGACCTTCTTAATTCATTCTAAACACAAGATTATTACATTTCCGGTTATTTACGTATTATTCAGGGTTAGTTCATGCATATTGCAAAGTAAGCTTCCCTCGTGTAATGTAAATGTGTACATTAGTTGTTCTAGTACTACTTACTGTTAGTATGTATAATAGGGGTGTTCAATTGAGCAGGTTTCTTTCGCGAAATCCTGCTCCATCAAGACCTAAAGTCTAACTTTAGACCTGAAGTCTAAGTTTAGACCTGAAGTCTACGTTTAGACCTAAAGTCTAAACTTAGTCTTCAGGTCCAAACTTGCGGCCGCATTTATAAATTTATGAAGTGATGCAAGGCCACTTTGCGTGGCCTTGAGTGGCTTCATAGATCTGGAGTAACTCAGCGCAAATCGCTGCGTTACTCTTCCCTGGCAAGGCATTCCATGAGAGTTGCATGGGTGTTCTCATGCAATTTCCATGGATTTTGATGCAATCCTAAATTTGCTAAAACTGGTAAACCTGCGAATGCGCTAGAATGATACCCCTTCCCAGGGGAGGTGCAATGAGGAGAAATATCTTTATTTCTCCTCGTTACTTCTTCTTTTTATGTGTGTTGCATCCTGCAGCACACATAGAAAGAGGAATATTCCTCAGTGGATTGTTTTTGTGAAGGAAGTTTACCCTTCCTCTACAAAACAATCCTACATGCAACGGAGGCACCCTTCACCATGGTGCAAGAGTGCCTGCATTGGCTCGAGGCAGCCCATTGTGTGCCAGTGCTGGGGAAAGGACAGGAATGCGCCATATTGGGATAAGTATGGTGCATTCCTACCCTTTCCCTGTGACACAGCTCAGCACAGCAAGGTTACTTGCTGCGCTGCGCTCCATCACTTTGCCACAAATATGGCCCTTAGACTTCAGGTCTAAAGTTCAACTTCTGTTCTAAAGTAAGAATTTTGTTCTAAACTTAGACTTCAGGTCTAAGTTTACCTGTTTGAATTGGACCCTAGAAATTCACTGAAAATATAGGTTAAGGTAGTTAGGTATTTAAAATGTAACAGGAATTAATATTAAAAAACATAAAAAGCACCGAAATATACCAGCTAAAGTTGAGTCAAACAATTATACCTTGCGCCCTCATCATGCATTGATAATGTTCTCACATATCACCTCACTCATGACATGGTAAATTGCATCATTGAACACATCATTCTTTATATTTAAATAACAGTATTGTTCAAATTTGCTAATGAGCCCCCCAGGCCCTCAAAAAAATAAATAAAGAAAGGTGTTTAACTTGGGAAATTAGTGCATGTGGAGATTTGGACAAGTATGTCATGAGGACATTCTCATGCGTAGATTCAAATTTAATAAAGCATAAACTATGCTTGTATTATGAAAGTAAATTAAAAAGCGATTAAATTAACTAAATACAAATCAAATCAAATTAGTCTTTATTTCGATATTTTCAATCATTAAAGACACAATAAAACAATACAATACAAAACATTGTTTCCTCTAATACATACTGTAGAATTGCAAATGGTAAAAGATTAAGTTAAAAATTCATAAAAATGTTAAAAAATTAAAAAAAAAGCTTTTGGCATTTAATAATGTTGCACATATAATCCCTGATATAGATTTAGCAGCCTTAGATATACAGTTTACCATGATCTCGACTATTAATTAGTGTAAAAAACGAAACGCAAACTAGTGCAGATCCAAAACTCCCCATTTAACAATATGTAGAGACTCTTAAAAATTATTAAAAACAGGGTTGACAATCGTAACACCTAGCTTCTTCATGTTATTCCTTCGAATGCCCCACATCCAGCTCAGAAACTTTGCCATTGCTATTACTATATCTTCATGCAGGTTTGTTTTCAATATGCGAAATGCAATTTTGCTTGATCTTGTACCAAAATTGGAACAAATCGGCTTTAACCATTTATCTCTGGGGCACTTGTATGCTGGGCATACGAACAATATATGCATAATAGACTCATCCATCGTTTGGCATGAGGGATATTTAATATCCATTACATTTTGCCATTTTAACGTAAACGTTTTTATAGGGAGTGAGCCTACTCTAAATTGGTGATACAATTTCCTATCACATGGTCTAGAGATAAAGTCCCAGTAGCCCTCAAACCTTGTTTCATACTTATGCTCCAGGAAGATACCCGTAAGGTAAGTATTTTGTATAGGTGACAAACACTTGATGGAAACCATATTCCAGTATGCTTCTTTATAATCTTTTTTTGATGGAAACAAACTACCTACAGGATCCTCCCACAAATGGCTAAGCCCCATATCAACCAGTGTGCACTTAATTTTTTGAAGCCATTTGATTTTAAATGACGAATCAGTTTCTCTTACATATTTTAGGGCATTTGCATAGGGTAACAGCTCCGGCGTAGTCCAGAGCCTTCTCCAGTACACTATGGGCCTAAATCGAGCTATCTCCTCTAATGCAGTGGAACCCAGATCTAAAAAAAGGGGTTTAAGAGGAGTAGATTGTGGGAGACCTGTTAGGTTTCCCATGAACTTGTTCTGGGCTATGGCTAAAGGTGTTACATTTTCAAAGCCCCAGAGCTCGGCACCGTATAAAATTGAGGCCCTGATCTTAACATTATAGATCGTTAATGCAGGGCCAACCGGCTTAGTTTGTGAAAGTCGGTGCTCTTTCAATAGGACACCTGCAAGTTGGGCATGCCTAAGGGCCAATAAGTCTATCTGGGGTTTCCAGTTTAACCTCTTTCCCAGAGTGGCCCCCAGATATGTAAAAGTGTCAGTTTGTTCCAGTGGAGCATTGTTCATAACTACTCTCCCTTTCACTTTTTTGTGTCTATGTAAGATCATGAATTTTGTTTTGTCAACATTAACTACTAACTCATGGTCTTTGCAGAAGACCGTAAATCTATCCAAGGCTCATTGCAACCCTGTTTGTGTCTTAGATAGAATTAGGGTATCATCTGCAAACATTAATAGAGGTACCTTCAAGCCGGCAAGTGTGGGTGCATCTGTCGGATATGTGAGAAAATAATTAACAACCCTGTTAATGAACAATGAGAAGAGAGTAGGAGCCAGGACGCACCCTTGTCGAACCCCTTTGGTTACTGGGAACCTATCCGTTACCTTTCCCTGTGATCCCCAGCGGACCTGAGCATAGTTTGACTCATGCAGTTTAACAATTAGGGCAAGAAGTTATAAAGGCATCCCTGATTCCTTTAATGATTCCCATAGTTTATTGCGGGGGACTAAATCAAACGCCGATTTTAAATCTATAAAAGCTGCGTATATAGTTCCCCCTGCAATAACTACGGTACTCCAGTAGATCAGCATAAACCTAAAAACGTGGTCGATAGTACTAACATGGGGACAAAAACCAGCTTGTAGCGTTGATAAAATGTCATATTCGCCTATCCAGGTATTGATTCTACTCAGCACAAGCCTGGCCATGATCTTTTGCATCGTATCTATTAAGCTTATTGGCCTGTAATTACTTGGGCAAGTGCGGTCCCCTTTTTTATATATTGGTATAATTTCGGCACCTCGCCAGGATTCAGGGATAGGAGCCCCTCTGGCTATTGCATTAACAAGTATGTGAATATACTTGAGCCAGTTGGCTCTATCATGCCTAAACAAATCGGCTGGAATACAGTCTAGGCCAGGGGCTCTTCCCATTGGAATCGCGTTCAAGCCAATTTCAACCTCCCCGATCCCAAAAGTCAACGTGGTGTCAGGAACTATTGCAAAATGATTGTTAGTACTATCTGACGTGGCTGAAAATTGTACCTGGAAATAGGAAACCCACTGTTCAGGTGCTACATTGTTAACCGGGGCTTGCCTAGATTCGCTACTGCCCCACTTTACTGTCTGCCAAAATTTCTGCATGTTTTTCCCATTACTCACTTGCAGAAGTTCGTTCCACCTAAGTTCATCAAACTCCTTTTTAGCTACATGTTGAGCTTTTTTATACGCGGTCCGTGCGAATTTAACCTCCTCTATTGATTTTTTCCTTATAGCTTGGGACAGATGCTTATAGGCGACTCTACAATTCTTATTGTACCAATTTGCTGACTTTTGGACTTCTCGACTGCTAGGTTTTTTGGTCTTAACAAAAAAACATTTAAGCTTTACAAACAGCTCATCGTGTGCCTGTAGAATCACAGTGTCAATGTTATCCTGAGTATCTAGGGTTGAAATGGCTGTTAGTGTGTTTTCCACTGCTGCCTTCATCTGTTCTAGGGTGTTATCATTTTCCATTAATGTTGCCCATTTTACCCTTCGCATATCATTTGTCAGAATTACATCTGCAGTCACTATCTCAGTCGGCTCCGACTGCATATCCTGCCCCTTCGTCTGTAGGGTTAGTAATAATGGGTTATGGTCACTCTCGGTTCTCTGTTGGACCGACATATCAACGAGTCGAGACCACGACTCCAAATTAATGAGGAAGTAGTCAATTCGACTACTTCTTAGCCCATTATTATAGGTATGCAAGCCCTCGCTGTCCGATGGTGTCCTCCCATTTGCAGCCCTAATACCCCGCTCCAGACACCAGCTTTTTAGCTGGAGTACGGCCTCTGTCCATTTTTTTATCAGGGGTAAAGTTAGCGATGGAATACCCCAGAGAGAATCCTCATCGCTACTAAGGCCACCGTCTTCGTAATCTAAAGGCTCAAAAGTACAATTAAAATCACCTGCAATTACCATATAATTTTTCCCCCTATGATTCTCAATAAAGGTATCTAGTAGGGAGACAGTATTTCAATCAATCAATCAATCATGTCACTTATAAAGCGCACTACATACCCGCGAGGGTCTCAAGGCGCTGGGGGAAGAGGGGGGTGGTGCTGCTACTGATCGAAGAGCCAGGTCTTGAGGAGTCTTCTGAAGGCCAGTAGGTCTTGGGTCTGTCGGAGGTTGGTGGGGAGGGTGTTCCAGGTCTTGGCGGCGAGGTGGGAGAAGGATCTGCCGCCGGCGGTCGTTTTCCGGATGCGGGGGACTGTGGCGAGGGCGAGGCTGGTCGAGCGGAGCTGGCGGGTGGGGGTGTAGAAGCTGAGTCGTCTGTTGAGGTAGGCTGGTCCGGAGTTGTGGAGTGCTTTGTGTGCGTGGGTGAGGAGCTTGAAGGTTATCCTCTTGTTGACAGGGAGCCAGTGCAGGTCTCTCAGGTGGGGTGTGATGTGGCTGCGTCGGGGGATGTCGAGGATAAGACGTGCAGAGGCGTTCTGGATGCGTTGCAGCCGTCTCAGGAGCTTAGCCGTCGTTCCTGCGTAGAGGACGTTTCCGTAGTCCAGCCTGCTGGTGACGAGGGCCTTGGTGACTGTTTTTCTTGTTTCGGTGGGGATCCACTTGAAGATCCTGCGGAGCATTCGGAGGATGTTGAAGCAGGATGAGGAAACGGCGTTGACCTGCTTAGTCATGGAGAGGGTGGGGTCGAGGATGACCCCTAGGTTGCGTACGTGGTCGGTGGGTGGCGGGGCTGTTCCCAGTGATGTTGGCCACCAGGAGTCGTCCCAGGCTGAAGGGTTGGAACCAAGGATGAGGACCTCCGTCTTGTCCGAGTTCAGCTTCAGGCGGCTGGTCCTCATCCATTCGGCGACGGCCTTCATTCCTTCGTGGAGGTGGGCTTTGGCGGTGTGAGGGTCTTTGGTGAGGGAGAGGATCAGCTGGGTGTCGTCGGCGTATTTGAGAGTTTCCCACCTGCCATCCCTCTCACATATACATTAATCACTATTATCTCTAGATCATGTTTTGAGCGTAATATAATAGCCAAAATGTCAGGGCTATCCGTTGGTATCTCTTCAACCCTATATCCTGGATGTTGCCTTACCCAGATAGTAAGCCCCCCAGAGGGTCTCCCTTTTTGTCCAGCGGTAGCTGGTTTTACAAAATTCAGGTAGCCTGAGCGAAAAATAGAACTCTGTGCCCATGTTTCCTGAAAGGCCCAAATGTCGTGCCCCTCTATAAAAGATGACCAGTCTGCTGACGCGATCTTAGATTGTAGGCCAGCTATATTCCATGAAGCAATGGCCAATGTCGAGCTTGTCGGCTCACCACTAGAGGAGTCAATGCCCACATGATTATTAATTCCTTGGAGATTAGGCAGATAGCTTATTTCCCTCCCCATTGCTTCAGCCTCCAAAGGCAGCATCTGGGGGAGGCTGACATTAGGCATCAATCTACCTTATCTAGGGATGATCCCTCATTACTGTTTGAGAGTACTGTATGAGAGTTGTTACTAGCAATTAAGGCAGGGGGGTTGTATTTTATCCTGATATTAGTTGGTATCAAGTTCGCTGTTCTTAAATCAAATGATACCAAATTGTCTACAAGATCCACAGTTTGCAGCTTTAGGCATACATAGTCAGTGCTAGCACCGTGAGACACACACCTTTTCCCTGAGAGTATATCTTCCCTTATTATGGATCTACACTTCCTCGTGTGACGTAGCCAGTGAATGGTCTTATTAATCAGGGATTGTTCATCTTCACTCATTGTGGTTGACGGGAGTTTGGGAATGTTAGTGAGGAAAATTTGAGTTTTTAGAAGGCCATTCAAGGGGAAATTTGAGAATCCATTGTCCTTTTGAAAGAAAGGGCCAGTACCTCTCAGTGTGTTAGAAGAGGAGTTTGCTAAAGAGCCCTCCCTCTTTTGTTGATGCCGGAAACTGTTCTGGTTAGATTCAAGACTCAAAGATAGCTTTATTCGATAACAAGTATCTTAAAAGCGGTAACATACATACAATCATCAATAAAAATACGAGTTATCAGGTGAACCACAGTTTAAAAATACACAATAAATAAAAACCATAAGTTCAGATTTCCAGGGAGTAGATAATAACAAGATGTTTCAGATAAAAACTTTATACAGCCATAGAATTAACTCAATTCCAATTTATATATATATTGGATTATAAGATGACAATGCAATAAAAATGATCAGAACAGTTTAAAAATATAAGAGAGACAGTATAGTTCATTTAGAGTTTCAGACGTAGGAATTTAAACCTTACTATCCAAGCACGGCCAAGATACTTGGCCACGCCACAGGCAAAAAGGGTCCGAGCATCCGTCTTCAGAATACGCAAAGCGACTCTGTGCTCAATAGTGCCCAATAGGCAACAGATTGGTTTTAGCCATCTTATTCTAGCCTTCTTATAGGCGGGGCAAGCAAACATGAAGTGAGCCACGCTTTCAATTGGTGCTTTACAGCAGGGGCAGTCCGCTGTTGTCTGATGTGAAGCACTCCACTTTGCAGTTAATTCTCATATCGGGAGTGTGCCTAACCTAAACTGAATATAAAGTGCCCTGTCTCGTGGCGTCTGAATAAAATCTAAGTAGGGTTCTAAATGTATGCGCTGCTTGTGAAGATAAAATTCTTCTGTGAGCTTTCCTAATCTCGAATTACTGTGCTCTTGTGCATCTACCCGTGCCCAATACCGCTTTTTAAGGTCAGCCATACTAGGTGGGGTCTGGGTATCCCACGACTCCTTCATGCCGAGCGCAAAAACTAGCTTTTTTAAATTAAGCAGCCAGCTGATTCTTTGGTTACCATCCAGGGCCATCAATTCCGTAAGCGCGGAGGCATAGCTAGCAAGCTCAGGGGTCCGACGCAAGCGGGCCCAGAATAACAAGGGCCGTAACCTGGCTATGTCTTTAAAAGAGCGCCTACCCATATCGCTCATCGGAGGTTTTGATGGTACCTTACTGGGAAGCATCACTAGATCTCTAAAAAATTTGTGTTCGGATCTACTAATTCCATCCACATTATCAAAGCCCCATAATTCAGCACCATAAAGGGCTGAGCTAACTGCTTTGGCTGCATAAATCGCAATAGCGGGAGCCACAGGGCTACTCTGCGAGGAGCGATGTTCTCTAAGTAGTGTTCCTGCCGCGCGTTTGTGGCTCAAAAGCTTTTTGTCGATATGATGCCGCCAATGCATTTTCTCAGCAAGCCGGATACCTAAATAATCAAACGTTAGGACTCGCTCTAGACGGATTCCGTCTAGTGTAAAATTGCCTCTATATGGCCTATAGGGATTAAACACCATAAGCTTAGTTTTAGCGGTGTTAACAATCAGCCCCCTAGACTCACAGAAGAGATGGTATCTATCTAAGAGCTTCTGGAGCCCAGCTGGAGTTTTAGACATAAGAAGAGTGTCATCCGCAAAGAGCAGGGTAGGAACCCTGTCTCCTGCCAGGGAAGGGGCATCCAATGGAAATTCTTGTAGATAACTAACCACTCCGTTGATGTATAAGGAAAACAGAGTGGGCGCCATTACGCAACCCTGGTGCACTCCTCTGTTTACAGGGATCCTGTCTGTCTTCTGGCCTTGAGCTCCCCACCTTACTTGGGCATAATTGCCCTCATGAAGGCGTATCAGCAGATTCAGAACCATTGGGGGGATCCCCATATCACCCAATAGGTGCCACATCCGCTCGCGGGGTACCAGGTCAAAGGCAGTCTTTAGGTCAATAAAGGCCAAATAAAGACTGCCCTTGCCAATTAGAACAACCTTCCAATAGATTAAAAGCAACCTGAATGCTTGGTCCACTGTCCCTGTACATGCCCTAAAGCCCGCTTGATACTGGGAGAGGATGTTCTTGTCATACACCCAGTGATGAATTCTCTGAAGCAACACCCTGCCAACTACTTTCTGCATGGCATCAATCAAGCTGATTGGGCGGTAGTTGGCAGGGTCATCCCTTTCACCTTTTTTAAAAATAGGGACCACCTCTGCACCTTTCCATGAGTCAGGTACTGCGCTACCCTTTGCAATAGAATTGATTAAAAGCATAATGTAATTTGCCCAATTAGGAGGGTCTGCAAGAAAAAGATCTCCCGGGAGACCGTCCGGACCTGAAGCCTTTGCTGGGACTATTTTCTTTATAGCCGCCTCTATTTCTTTTGTATTAAATAAATCAATAACATCCGTAGTGGGGCAGCCACTTGTGTAAGCTACTGACCCAACGTGGGAAATTGGGCTAGACCCCGAATAAAGTTTCCCAAAGTGATTAAAATTAAACCAATCTTGATTTGTAATGTGGTTAGGGATTGAGTCAGGATCTTTATTACCTGACCGCCTGACCATATCCCCAAAAAGATTGGGATCCCTGGCTATACTTGCGTCCTTTAGGTTTTGCCAGTGTGTCTCATCCCACTCAATCTTTGCATGAATGATAGCAGTTTTGTACTCCTTTCTAGATTTCCTAATTAAAGGGCAGTGTCTAGTTTTTATTGCTGCAATCAAAGCCTTTTTCTTCAGTCTACAATCCCCATTAAACCAAGTCTGGCGGTTTTTACGGTATACGACTGGTTTACCGACATGATTCGCTATAATAAATAGAGACCCCAGCTGAGTCATCATGGTTCCATATAACTCTGGAACCCTAGATAGACCATCCTTTTCACTCAAGGCCTCCCGCAATTTAAGTGTGCTTTCACTGAGTGTACGCCTAATCTCGATCATTTGAGATTCTTGTGCCACAACTCTTGGCCATTTAAGGTATCTACTGCAGTTTGAAGGGACCAGTTCTCTCGTCCTCATAAGGGGTCCTATGGCCTGGATTGAGGGAATAGAAAGGGCCCAGGGTGATTCCATAATCATACTTAACATATTATGGTCGCTATCAGTAGAAGAAACTACTTCCATATCTATTATGGATCTCCAAAATCTAATGTCAACTAATATGTAATCAATGCGGGAGGGGCAAGACACTCTGTTGTATGTATTAGCCCCTGCGACATCGGAAGGGGTTCTACCATTCACAGCCCTTAATCCAGCTTCTAGAGTGAGTGCACTAATCTGAATTGCTACCTGAGACCATTTCTTAATAGGGGGTATATTTAACAATGGGACACCCCACTTGGCGTCATCTTCATCTACCCCCAGCAAATCTTCAGAACTTAGAGGCTCAAAAGTACAATTAAAATCCCCAGCAATCATAACATAAGAATCTGGTGGACAGTTGGATAACTCCTGTTCCAATACCATGACAATATTTGATACTTTGCCCCCTGGAGTCCCCCTTATATAAACATTAAACAGCTCAAGGGTTTCACCGCCACTAGTACCCTTGATCGAGAGCCACATAATATCCGGGCTCGCACATTGGTGTTCAGTGATCTTACAATTCATGTCGATCTTAACCCAAGCAATGAGACCTCCAGAGGGCCGCCCCCTACCCGTGTGAACAGCAGAGGTGGAGAAACAGGTATAACCAGACTTATATAGCGGTACTAGGCTCCATGTTTCTTGGAATATACAGATGTAGTGTTCCTCAATCAGATCATTCCAATCAGGTAAAGACATTTTATTTAGGAGCCCCGCCACGTTCCAGGAAAGGATCTTAAGCTGAGAAGTTGGAATTCTATTTCCCGAAGGGTTTGGTTGGACCAAGGCGGGTAGACTAGGTGGTGGAACAAAGGTATTACCAATTGCTGCCACCCTATGATCCCTCACACTAAGAGCAAAAAGACTACTGTTTCTATTAGCGGTTGCCCAGATTTGAGATTGTTCGGAATCAATGCATGATTGAGTAATGCTAGGGGGACTTTAGATGTTAGTAATTCGAGTGGGTTCCATTTCCTGCCGTTGATGTAAATCATGACATAGTCAATCAACCGCCTCAAGTGAAGACCCTCTAGGTATAGGCAACGATAGCATGTTATCACAGGCCCTTGCTGCACTAATTGTTGGGAAGCGCCTGATCTGAATGGATGAAGAGTCCGGAGGACAGGACCTATACTCTAATGACAAAAGATTTTCTGCCAGTTCAGGGCTGATCAGGGTTAGTTCAATGCAGTCTGTAAGATTATTTTTAGACGTGCATCTCCGTGCCCTAATAATATCTTCCCTGATCAGCGAGCAACAACCCCTAACGTGTCGTAGCCAGTGAATGGATTTATTTTTCAAAGATTCAGCATTCTCAGTTCTACTGTTAGGGGCTATTTTGGGGACATTAACCAAGAAAACCGTCTGAACCTGAGTAGGGGGCAAATTGGTAGTTTATTTAGATGAGCTGAAACATTAATATCCATAGATGGATCTGTTAGAACATTAGTAGACCTATTATGAGTTGCGATCACTTGAGAATAAAGCTGCATTTGCGAGGTATTACAAGGAGGGGCTTCCAAAGGGCCTATCAGTTTGAAAATTAGAGCCTTAGTGGCTCATCTCGGTGGAATTGCAGAAGCATGTGACTGGCCACTAATTATGGAATCTCCTGCATTAGGTAACTGTTGTGGATTACATAATAGGGGAACTGCTGACGTTTGTAGTGTACTATTATGGACTAGCATTTTAACGGTGCCCACCAGTTCCTCAAGCATCACTTTCAATGACCCAACCTCCTCCTTAAGTGAGATAACAATCTGAGTAAGGCTCTGTAGTAAAATAGGACAAGGGGAGACTATCTCAGTTAAGCTCTTATTACTGGTGGGGATGGGCTGTGGGATTTGCACTTCCCCACAAGAGTCAGGCTCCCCGGCCAGGACATCAAATCGATTCTTGCAGATAATTAAGGACACAGGGTAGCCTACGGCATCGTGAGTGGTAGGTAAGGGCAATGGGGGGGGAGTGCCAGTTAGCGAGTCTGGCTCAGGACCCAGTGTTGTAGTCTCGTGACCGATCCCTACTCCTTTCTGCAAGGATTTTTGGAACATCTGGGGAACAATAGTTGGACGCAGAGGAATAGAATCCTTAGTGTGTACGGGATTAGCTCCCAGAAGCCCTTCACATTCGGTAATCAGGTCATCAATTCTGTTCATTACACAGTTATTAGTAGCGGTTACACTCTTTACTGTTTTCCGTGCCTTCTTCCCCTTACCCACCCTGCTGACGGGGCAGATGACCCCCACTGTAGTCTCCATAGTTTTCCTTTTGCCCATTCTGAACCCAAAAAAATAAGTTAAGTTAACTTGGGTAGCCTACAAAGTCAAAGGCGAGGTAATTGTGCCAACAAGGAGGAAACCAGAAGTAGCTTTCACTAAACGTCAAACTGACTTCTGGAAACAAAAAAACAAAAAAAAGAAATTGACAAAGGTTTAAGGCATATGCGATTTTGGGGCTCCCAGGGAGAAACAGATAAATGGGTTACACAACCTCAAATTAACACAGTACCTTAAAAATGTCTTCAGGGGTTTTTTGTAGCGCAAGTGTTCCAAATGCGAAATGAAAGAGCTCTAGCCCCGCCCTGCCTTTTCCTGGCGATGACGGGCTAGGACGGGCCCGCCCTTGGCCCGGGCTTTGCCCGGGCGCGGCCCGCGAGCGTCCCGCGCCGCGAGTGTAGAGGCAGCGCTTTAAGCGCGGTGGCAATGCCTCCCCCTCACTAGCGGCAGCTGCGGGCATCGCGCTGGCCTCTGGGACTTGCAGTCCACTTTGATGATGGCCCTGGAGAAGAGAAAGGCCACGTCGTGCCCTGGGACTCCGGTCCCACCAGGGCAGAAAGTCAGGTGCTGGGGGCCCCTTTGGGCAATGAGGCGCTGGACTCTAAGAGCAAGAATGAAAGAATAATGTCCACAGTTTGCAGCTTTAGGCATACATAGTCAGTGCTAGCACCGTGAGACACACACCTTTTCGCTGAGAGTATATCTTCCCTTATTATGGATCTACACTTCCTCGTGTGACGTAGCCAGTGAATGGTCTTATTAATCAGGGATTGTTCATCTTCACTCATTGTGGTTGATGGGAGTTTGGGAATGTTAGTGAGGAAAATGTGAGTTTTTAGAAGGCCATTCAAGGGGAAATTTGAGAATCCATTGTCCTTTTGAAAGAAAGAGCCAGTACCTCTCAGTGTGTTAGAAGAGGAGTTTGCTAAAGAGCCCTCCCTCTTTTGTTGATGCCGGAAACTGTTCTGGTTAGCCATAGCTGAGTTGGTTCCTGAATGCGAACTAGCATTGTTTCGTTGATGCCTTTCTCCTATGGATGATTGTGTGCCCGCAGGGAAAACCACACGTGCGTCAAAGTTTTTACCCAATCTGCCATTATTAGTCATGCTGGAAGCACTATCGATTGAACACCTCGGCGTCTCAAACCTGTGTGAGTCTGGGGCTGTAGCTTGTAATGGCATTATCAGGGTATCTGCCAGCTTATCGACTAGAGCCTTCAGGGTACTAACAAGTTCAGTGAGCAAATTTATCATAGCCCCTGGACTCTCGGTGGAATTACTTCTACAGGGACAGCTACATACATTGTCAGGTAGTGCAGTGTTGGTGGATCCTGCTAACCCTGTATGAACTATTGGATCTGACAACTGTAGAGGCATACAATCCCCTGTTAAGCTCATTAAGGGTGCAAACCTTTTTCTGCACTCAAGGTCACTATTCATGTTGATTTGTGGGGTGTCACATGACGGATCTGGGGCTATCTGTACTCTTAATTGTTCGGTCCCTTCATTCACTGGAAGGATCGGTGCAGGGGTACCTTTGTGTTTACGTTTTTTGAACATAACTGGAATAGATTTATCAGCCTGGGGGGAAGAGGGGCAGTTAGTTGGATGGCATTGAGGTTTGCACTGTCGATGACCAAGGGTCTGGTTAGAATCTGTTCGCAATCAGCGATAATATTGTCTATACGTGTCATGACGCAGCTTTTTTTTGCATGCAATGGGTATTTATCCAATTTTTTAAATTTCTTAACCTTCCCCGCTACACCTCCCCTTGAAACTTCCATTGCCTTCCTTTTCCTTATAATGCTTACATACAAAAACAGACGAAGTTACTCTTCGTTTGCTAGTGACAAGCATCCCCTCACTGCAATTCAAGGGTCCAGATAAATGAAGTCCTCGTAGGTAACGGCAGCCAAGAACCAAATAGTTCAATAGATCACACTTAAATAGGCTGCTAAGCGGTGTATTATCCTTGACCACAGAGCTATACTAGCTGACAATTACCATTGGCCATTACCATCAGCGACCCTTGCACACAGAACAGTACCTTAAGGTTGTCCGGATCCTGCAACAGATGTTAGGGAAATGGCCCTGCCCTGCCTCTTCCTGGCAATGACGGGCAAGGACGGGCCCGCCCTTGGCCCATGCGCGTCCCGCGCAGCAGGAGCCCGCGAAGGCTTTTGTAGCGCCTCCGGGCGCAGGAGAATGACGTGGGCGGCGACGGCCGCGATGTGGGCTGAGACCGCTGGTCCGGGTCCCCCTCTGATGGCAGGTAGGCAAGACTAGCGTCCCGCGCAGCGGGAGCCCGCAAAGGCTTTTGTAGCGCCTCCGGGTGCAGGAGAATGACGTGGGTGGCGACGGCCGCGATGCGGGCTGAGACCGCTGGTCCGGGTCCCCCTCTGATGGCAGATAGGCATGACTGATCTTTGGCATGTTTTCCTTTTACTTAATTTGTTTGTTGGCATTAAAAACTGATACATACTAAGAAAAGTTGGAAACTGTTTTTTTCTCAATACAATATCTTGCATTACTGGCCACCAAAACTCACTATCTGAATTCCCTTCTTTGGGATATGTTTACTGATGTGGAGCAGCAGGTGACATGCCTGTCTATATTTTTGTGAAGTTTCCCTTGACTGATGAGAGGTCCCTGAAACCCTGATAAAGGTGGATTTTATTCCACAAAGGACCAACACTTATTGGAGCCTCATACATGACCAAGGGCAGTTTTGGCACATTCCATATATCAGGAGTGGGTCGTTGTTTATGCAGAGGCTTGGCTAAACAACATTTAAAAGGGGGCATGTGGGGGGTTGTGATCTGTGACAGCATTCCCTAATGTGGAGATTTCTTGAGATACACTGCACAAAGGTAGCAGATTTCTAAATTTTAAATGTAATTGAATGTAGCCCAAAATCTCTGAGTTGGTTAGAGTATCTTCTCCCTCTGACTATTTTTGTAACAGGCAATGACTTGTTCCGTAGAGTATTATTACACTTGTGTTCTCATTTTATTAATGTCTTCATATTTTCAGGTATTTTGGTATATTAGGTAGTCATGTACACTGCAACCTGGAACATGCTATAAAATCCTTCAGCTAAATAAAATAAGAATTTAAAAATTTGATAGCCAGTTGATGATAACTAATATCTTTTTTTCTTGCAGTATGAATCTATGCAAATGAAAAATGGCACAGTTCTATCTAGCGTCACTCTCTTGGGCTTCTCTGTCAGTGCAGAGTTGCGGACCTTTCTGTTTCCTATAGTTCTTGCCACCTATATTTTATCTATTGTCACAAATGTACACATTATTGCCATTATCAGAGCTGATCGTCGCCTTCACAAACCAATGTACTTCTTCATCTGCAACTTCTCCTTCTTGGAAATCTGGTTCCCTACAGTCACCGTCCCTAGACTTCTCGTAATCCTGCTCAAAGGCAGTACATCTATCTCTTTCAATGAGTGCATTACACAGATGGATCTTCATTTCTGTTTTGGATCGACAGAAAATATCCTTCTTGCTGTCATGGCTATTGACCGCTGCATGGCGATTGGCAATCCCTTGCACTATACCACAATCATGAACTATAGGATGTGCTTGATGATGGTTTGGGGGGCTTGGGGAACTGGTTTCTCTGTATTTACCTTCCTAGCAGTTTATGTCTCTAGGATGCTTTTTTGTGGCTCCAATGAAATTGACCATTACTATTGTGACTTTGCCCCATTGATAAAGCTCACCTGCACTGACACATTCTTCATTGAAACTTACTTTTTTAGCTTTGCATTTATAGGAATAGTTGGATGTTTTCTAGTAATACTGACATCCTATGTCTATATTGTCATCACCATCCTCAAATTCCCCACCACTGAGGGAAGAAACAAAGCATTTTCAACATGTGCTTCTCATTTAACTGTGGTCTTTATATTTTATGGGACCATCATTTTTATGTTTGTACGCCCGATAAGAAGTTCTTCGCAGATGAACAAGATTGCTTCGGTGTTTCCATCTGTGGTGACTCCTCTATTAAATCCGCTCATCTACAGTCTAAGGAACAAAGATGTTAAAGATGCTTTTAGAAGAGCCATGCTGAGACAGAGAAAGGTATTCTAAGACAATGCTCTGGAACAGGTATAATGCCACATACAAATTGCAGACCTAAAGAAATTCGCACTCTTACCTAAGCATTCTACCAATTGAATTCAACACTATTCCTTCCATCAGTATCAATTGTATTGTATCTCCCTGCAGTTGATAGAGGACACTTTGTGATGCTCTGTGTCCTCTTAGTGAAATATGAATTTATAAAAGGTAATGCACTCAAAGGCATGCTACTTAATTTGAACTTACATGGGCAGTTTTTTCATGGAATAAAAGTGAAAATAAGTTCTACAAATAAAGGATTTTCAAATGTTCGTTTAATATACAGAATTTCTAAAATGAAATACATTTTTAAAACTCAATTTCCTCACATAGCATTAGATATGTCAAGCTCTTCAATTTAGGAGCTATAATCATGAACATACATAAGTGAAAGTGATTTTTAGCATCTTCAACACATGAGATTCTTTATATTGTGGAAGATGATGGGTCTGATGTAGTGAAAAGTTTCCACATTTTCTGGACTTAAGGCATGATTTAGATGTTGATGAATGAATTACTCCTTCACAACGGGGACGGATATCACGTCAGCTGACATAAATCCGATAAGCTATAATGAGATTTATATTTCGGGGGATGGGCTATCCGTCACCGCTGTGACAGAGTAACCTGTCTATCAACATCTAAATCAGGCCCTTAGTTACAATGTGGATATTAATTTGCAGGTGAGATATTTTCCACCATACTATTCATATGGCACAGAAAGTCCATCAAGTGGTTTTCATTTTGGATTCAGTACTGCCTCTAGAAAACAGAGGCCTGTCCAAAACTAATTTTAGGTTTCTTCAATAGACCTCCATTATCTAGAGTATGGGGCAAGTCAGGTTTCTTAACTGACAGCTAGGGTCTAATTTAGAGTATGACAGGTGGACCACCAGGACAGTGGATGCTATGACCGCTAATCACTTGGTGGCAGATGCATTGAAGGCACCAAAGCATTACCAAATTGGTGCCATGTTTGATGCACCCGCTCTGCAATGTTTTTCATTATTTAATAACCATCTCCCAAAATGGTTATTTGCTCCTGTTAGGGAAAGAAAGGTATGCAGGAACAACTGCCCTAGATAGCACTGGCATCATTCACCAATGGTTCTGCAGCAAATGGGCAGTCAATCAAAAGTTTTCATTAGCAGGGCAAGATAAGCATAAGCTGACTGAAATTTGGGTCCATGTTTATCATTTTATCATGCAGTGCAACACAGAAATCCACCTTGCTGTGCTCCACTGCAAGAAAGGAAAAAGGGCAACAAAGCACTGTATTTAACATTATACGGCACATTCCTGTCCTTTCCTATTGCTGGTGCACTTTTGGCTGCCTAGCACCAACACTGGTACCCTTGCGGCATGGTGCAAGGGTGCGTGCTTTGTAGGCAAGATTGTTTGGTGCAGGAAGGGACACCTTCCTACAAAAGAACAATCCTGCGAGGCATTTTCCTTTTTCTATGTGTGCTGCAGAATGCAACTGTTGAAAATGGAGTTTCTGGTTGTCACAGTATGCACCCTGTACAAGCAGGAACCACCACTCTATTCAGGGTAAGCTAGATACACACTAAAAAATAACCTGTGCTCACCCTCCGGTAGCTTGGCACAGAACAGTCAGGCTTATCTAAAGAGGCAATATGTAAAGTATTTGTGCAACACACACACACACACACAGTAACACAATGAGCACACCACAAAAATACTTCACACAAGGTTTGAAAAATAGACAATACTTTCATGGCTAAATCAAGACCAAAACAACAAAAATCCAATAAGTAGAACTGGAGTTATACATTTTTAAAGATTGAATCAAATTATAGTGCTTAGAGTCATAAAGCATCAACTGGGGACAACTGGTCGCACTAGACCAGGGTAAATCCAGTTCAGGCCAACCGCGATGGGAGGCAGGCTGGCTACAGGACTTACTCAGGTCCCACTGAAAAAGTACCTTGGGTGGAGGGAGCATTGATGTCGAAGGCTCGATGCGAGGTGCAGAGGAGGCAAGGCATCGTCGTCAATATCATGGATGCAGGCGATGCATCAGTTCCGATCCACTCAGTTGATGAAGCCTTTGTCGACGAACCCCTTTACGATGCAGGCAATGTGTTGTCATCGAGCTGTGCAGTCTATTGTTGTCGAGACGCGCAGTCAGTTGAACTGATGTAGCACAGTGCCAGCCTCATCGAAATGTGATGTGTCAGTTCCGATTGGCACAAAGTTGTCAATGCATTAGCTTTGATGGATCAGCAAAGCAGAAATCAACTTTCAAGGGCCCAGGACTGGATTGTTACCACCTGGTAGGGCAGGACTCACAGATGGCAGAGTCCAGGTGCAGTTGAATGGTTAAAGGAGGTCTTTGATGGCCCTGAGACTTCAGAACAGGGGGCAAGCCAGCAAAACCTTGGAGTCACTCAGGGTTCAATTGAGATGGTCCAGTCCTAGTCCTCAGCAGGGCTAAGATTAGCAGGCAGCAGGGCAGCACAGCAAAGCAGAAAAGCATTTCTTCCAGAGCAGCTGTCAAGCAGAGTGACAATCCTTGTAACACAGCAGTCTTTACTCTTGGCAGAGTAGTGTACTGTCTTTGTAGGGTCAGAACCCCAGTACTTATACCCAGTTGTGCCTTTGAATTGTGTGTGACTTCAAAGAAGGGTCTTTGAAGTGCACACAGGCCCTTTCTTCCCAGCCCTTGCTCCAGATAATCAGGTGGTGGTAATCAGCTCTTTGTGTGGGAAACAAGACACTGCCTATTCAGGTGTAAGTGTCAGCTCTCCCCTCTCTTCCTGCTCAGGAAGAGCTATCAGAATGCAGATGAATGCAGAGAAGTCCTCTGTCGCACCTACCCTTCCTGTGTTTGTGGCTGTCTAGAGGGAATGCACAAAGTGTAGCTGTCACCTACCCCAGACGTGTATTGGAGATAGACTACAGGCACACAGAGCAGAAAAAGGCCCACTTTCTAAAAGTGGAATTTCTAAAATGGTTGTTAAATCCAACGTTACCATTAAAGTAGATTTATCATTGCCATTCCACAGATATAAAACATGATGCAGCTACTCTTTTCTGATCAGGAATTACAGCTTAAAAGTGTATCAAGGAATTCCCAATGTTACCCTATGGTAGGAAAAGTAAATGCCCTACCTTTTACTTACACAGCTCTGTGCCCTATAATATGTTGCAAAATTATGTTTTGCCCTTCGTGATGACATGACCAAAATGCCATAATCTCGTTTTTCTGAATAATACAAAGAGAAGTGAAATAAATCACACAGGCTTTTGAATTAAGGGTATTGGCTCGTTTATTATATAAACATTTTTGTTAAACAATGCTATCTAGATACCTTGTGTGCATACAATATTGAAGTGGTCCAATCTAGTTAGCGTAAGGACCCAAGCCTCCTTTAGGTTGCAGGCCCTGTAGTAGCATTTAATTTACAGACCCTGGGTCTATGGTACACCATTTTACAAGGGACTTACGAGTAAACTAAATATGCCAACTGTGTATACACCAATGTTACCATGTTTAGGGGAGAAGCACATGCACTTTAGCACTGGTCAGCAGTGGTAAAGTGCTCAGAGTCCAAATGTCAACAAGAAGAATCAGCAAAAACACTAGGTAAGCTGGCAAATGGTTTGGGGTAAGACCACCCTAAGTATTACAGGTCTAACATGTGTCCCCCCCAGCTGAAAATGGGGAGATCTACCCAACCTCTAGGGGGTTCTCATCACTAAGACGGAAAACCATGGATAGACCATCAGCAATGGTGTGGTCTACCTCTGGTCTGTGTTCCACCCTGAAGTCCAAACCCTGTATGAAAATGGACCACCTTAACACTTTTGGATTCTCACCCCTCATTTGCATGAGCCACCTGAAGGGGTTTGTGGTCAGTCTGAATCAGGAAGTGAGTGACAAACAGGTATGGCCTCAACTTCTTCAGTGCCCATAATACAGCAAAACCGTGTCTTTCTATAGCACTCTACCTCTTAGAGATTAAGGCTACAGTTTGGTCTAGGCCCTCTTCATTTAGCTGGGATATAACTCGCTCTATGCTATGTTCTTAGGCATCTGTTTGAATGATAAACTCCTGGAAGACATCAGGGGTCTTGAGCACAGGGGCTGTGCCCTGGGAGTCAAAAGCTTTTTGGCATGCCTCTGTCCAAATCACATTTCTGGGCTGCTTCTTAGAAGTCAGCTCGGTCAAGGGGGCAACAATGGTGCCATATCCCTTGAAAACCTCCTGTAGTACCCAGTGAGGCTCAAGAATGCTCTGACCTCAGTCTGGGTTGTTCTCTATCTTGGCCTGGAAGGACTGAACCGTACCTCTGCCCACTAGGGCCCATATTGCGGGAGTGCTCCGTGGGTGAAACGGGCATTAGCGCCCACTTTGTACGCCCCCATGGCGCTTTGGTATTACAGAAGGGGCCGCAGATGCTTGTGCGTCCCCTTCTGTAATACAGATAGTACTGGCGCACATATAGTGCAAGCACTATCAGCAGAGGGCTTTCCCTCATTTGCATGGGGGTGTGGCTCCATGCAAATGAGGGAACCCTCTTGCCTCTGCGCCCATGCCATGTTATAGGCACGGGTGCAGAGGCACAGAAGCTGTCAGGAGGTGCACTGACAGTGGGCCACCTAAAATCCACAAAGAACCTGAGTTCAGATGTGGTGCCTGGTTAGGCAACTTTGGGTACCAGAACCACAGAAGTGGACAAGAGGCTACTGGTGGGTTCTATCTCTCCCCAACTCTTGCATTTTAGAGACTTCACTTTTAATGCTGGCCCTCACCCTATCAGACAACCTGTAAGATTTATTCTTGACAGGGAGGTTGTCTCCTGTGTCCACATCATGGGTACATAGGTGGGTAAACAGAGAGGAGTACTGTCCCAACTCTTAGTGGCAATCCCTGAGCTGTTAAGGAGCCAGGGACATAATTACACCCTCCACAGATCTATCTTTCTCCTTGAAGTCTAAGAGGTCAGGGAGAGGTCCACTCTCCTCCTCCTGTTCTCCATCTGTCACCAAAAGCATGGTGAGCTGCTGCAGACCTCTCAAAGTGTGGTTTGAGGCAATCAATATGGAACACGTTGTGGAGTTGCCTGTGGGTCTTGAGGACACCAGGTAGATGGCCTCACCCTTCCTCTCAATCACATGAAGGGGCCCAGTACAATGGTCCTGGAGGGCCCTGGACATCACTGGTTCCATCACCCACACTTTCTATCCAGGAGTCAATTCCACAGTGGTAGACGTTTGGTCATACCACTGCTTCATGACATCCTCACTGGTTTCCAAGTTAACAGAGGCTTGCTTCTACAACATAGTCATTTTGCTTCTTAATGCCAGGATGTAGGTTCCTACATCCTGGGGGCTTGCTGCCACCCCTCCTTCACCAAACTCAGAGGTCCCATACAGAGGCTCAAAAGGGCTGAAACCCACTATCTTCTGTGGTAGCTCCCTGTAAGCAAACAACAGTCATGGCAAGAGGATGTCCCACTTATTCCTCAAGGCTTCAGGTAGGCCTCTAATCATGCCCTTCAGGGCCTTGTTGAATCTCTTAACAAACCCATTTTTTTGTGGAGGGTAAGGAGTGGAGAACTTATAGGTTACCCTCCTTCCACATTGACTGCATATAGCAGACATGAAGTTGGTTCCCCTGTCAGACACCATTTCCTTGGATAAGACCACTTGGGTAAAAATCCCCATCAGGGCCTTTGCCCCTCCTGGTGCAGTGGTGGCCCTCAGAGGGATTGCCTCTGGGCACCTAGTGGCCTGATCCACCAAAACCACAAAAAACAAGTTGGCTGAAGCAGTCTGGGGATCCATAGACCCAACAATGTTGATGCCCACTGACTAAAAATGGTGTGCCATGACAGGCAAGGGACTAATGGGGGGCTTCAAGCCTTTGCCCTTTCTTCCCATTGACCTAGCAGGTTACAAAAGTCCTGCAGAACGCATTTGAGGAAGTCTTGAGCCTAGGCAAATAAAAGTGGGGGACAAGCCTTGCAAATGTCTTGTCTTGGCCCAGGTAACCTGCCAGGGGAATTTCGTGAGCCAGCTCCAGTAGGAAGGCCCTGTTGCATTGCAAGACCATCAGGGTTCTTGTTGTCCCTGTCATGACTTTTAGGCTAGTCCTATCATGTATACCCTTTTTTACATACATTTGTCCCATCCACATGACAATAACGATTCTAAACAGGTGACCTTTTACCTAGTAGCTTGCTCCTGTCTCTTCAACACCATGCTCTCGGTATTCTATCATAATCCCTGTACCTGACGTACATAAACATGTCCTAAGGCATGGTATTTATTGTGTATAAGGGTCACCACTTCTTTCATCCTTGGCCAACAGCCAGCTGTGCATGATCGCATTTGTTTGGAAAAACATTTATGATTGTTTTCAAAACATTTATGATTGTTTTCAAAACATTATCAATTCTAGAAGAAACCCTGGAGTGACCACTCTAGTATATAAGATCCTTATTCCCCCCTGCAAAATAGAGGTGAATTCCTTCCAAGCTGACACGGGGTCCTGCATGCTGAATCTTTGGGGTGTCATCCTCGAAGCAGAGATGGGGCCCTTCGTTCTCAACCATCAGGTGAGGGGGCTGTTTCTTCCCTAGGGGTTTCTCTTCCTCAGGATCTGTACGATGTATTTTGTGGCCCACCTCCAAGCAACTCTAACTCGGTATGCTTTTATAGCGCTAAGATTAGATGTACCAGGTGGGGGGGAAGTGATTTAGGAAGGTAACAGCTGGGAAGGATACCTGTTAAGAAAAAAAATGACAAGACAAATACATACAGATGAAGAACTACAAATTTACTGGCATTCGCACTGTCTAATGTTCTACTGTTAAAACCTCAGTAAGAATATCAATGGTTATGGCTCAACAGCTTATATGGTTCAAGAGCTTGAGAGCATCTCTTATCCAAAACTCAAAAACCAAAAGAGATGATGTCTTGTTCAGATACTTTTTCATGGAAGCACATATTCAGAGAATATACAAATGATACCTTGTCACTTATACTTGCACACCATATCATATGTGCAATGATCAATCAGGTTTTTTGGGGGAAATACAATGCACGATCTACATTGAGCAAGTCAAATCAAATGCACAGTAAGGTTATGAAATACCATCCAAGATCAAACCAGCTTCCTTCTAAGTATTTACGCAATGTGGTTTGTGAACTTAGACAACGATGCCAACACAGAATAGTCCGTAGGAATGGGAGATCACACTTCCACTGCTCAAAAAACTCCCCAATTAAAGCGGAGTAACAACCAGGAACCACGCCCCGAAAATCAGGAGAATACTCTCCATGTTCGCCTTACTGTGAAGGCCCGTCCGGCCTTTCTTGTTTGTCAGAACACCAATTCAAGTGATCCCAGAATGGTGTCTCCACACCAAGAAAGAACCACTGGGGACAAGTATTTGTGGCTTGAGGTGCTAGCTACCCCTGGCAAAGGAGTGGGTGGGGCAGGCCCTAGACCGCGCACCCCCATAAGCCTGACAAATTGCAGAAATTGGGAGCTAATCAGTGTTTATGAACAAACTTGAACAACTAGCATTTGAAAGGGTCATGTGCTCACTTTGGAGGTTGTGCTCTGTAACAGCATTCCCAAATGTGTGGGTCTCTAATGAGAGACCTTGCACTTGGTTAAACACATTTCTATTCTCATGTAATTAAATGTAATTGAATGTAGACCAAAATATCTGAGTTAAATATGTTTAGAGATCTTCTCCCTCTGATTCTTTTGTAAACTGGCACTGACATCCTCCACAGCTTATTATGACACACTTGTACTCACATTATTCATGTCTTCATATTATCAGTTATTTTGGAATAATGTGTAGACTATGCCCGAGACCATGTTATAAAATCCTCCAGCCAAACATTAGGGAAAATGGACTACCTCTACATAAAATTCACAAACTGTAGTAGAAAAATAGTTTTTTTCATAAAACTGTGTTTGTTCCTGAAAGCTTGGACCATGATGGTTGAAGCACAGTAAACCTATTGTTGATGTCATTTTTGGAAAACAATTATGCTTCCTTGTGCAGCACCTTTTTCCTTTAAAAAAAAAAAAAAATGAATATATTTTGGCTATTGTATTGGTCCTCTCCAGGGGAATCCACAAAACCTGGGTACCTATAGAGTACTCAGGTTGTTGGGAAAAAAAACAATGTACACTTGGGGTGGATATCTTTTATGGAAAAAAGTTATGAACGCAAATAGCAAAAAAGGGCATGGTGGAAAGGCTTAGCAACCAAAGGGTTAAAGTAAATCTTCTTAAAGGCTGAGCCCACAAATCAGTTCACAGACCTTAAAATGTTGCTTAAGCTACCTCCTATTGTGAAAGCTTTCAAAGCTGAATGAGATCCAAAACTGAGATAATAGTCCCTGCTTCTTTCATAACGTCCATCACCCATCTAATCAAATTTGCACTATAAACTAGCCTATGAGGGTTCTTAAACAAAATCATCTCCGGTGTCACCCATGTACTCCTGCGTCTTACAAACCATTTTTTCTTTGGGCAAATACGTCTCCACAAACAAATGAAGATAAAAAATACTTGTTTACAATGTTTTTTTCCCCTCCAAAAAAAACCAACACTTTTATTGAAAAGTTGTTGTCACAACTCCCAAAGCCTTCAAATCAATACTCCCCCTGTATGACATCAGACAGAAATATATGCAACTTCTTAAGAAAACGACTTAAATGTAGTTCCTTATTCTTTCCCCACTTCTTCAACATCAAAACTTTATTGACACCCAAAGAGAATGATATACATCAACTGATGGCAGTTTCACACTCACTTTTGGACCTGTCCCTCTCTGCAGGGCCATCCCAAACATTTTGCCTTTACCCTCTAATGTTTGCTGAATTAGGTTTTGTTGGCTTTAGTACTCTGTGCACTTTACCACTGCTAACCAGTAATAAAGTGATTGTGCTCTCTCCCTAAAACATGGTTAAATTGGCTAATACCCATTTGGCCTATTTAATTTACTTATAAGTCCCTTGTAGAGTGGTATACCATATACCCAGGGCCTGTAAATTAAAACCTACCAGTGACCCTGCAGCACTTATTGTGTCACCCACTTAAGTAACGCTTTAAAACATGTCCCAGAACTGCCATTGCAGCCTGAGTGCAGTGTTAGACTGCCATGCCAACTTGGCATTTGAACCCCCTTGCCAAGCCTTAAACTCTCCATTGTATTGTATATAAGTGACTTCTAAGATTAGGTGTGCCTGAATGGGCCATCTGCTGGCAGGATGGTGAGGGTTGGCAAAGCTGAGTACCACCTCACTTGCAACTGAAAAGCCAGTGCTTTGCTTTCTCACAAAGGACTTAACAACCTTACATTGTCACAGCAGCCAGCTTGGGACCAGGGCACATGAGTCAGGAAACTGCATGCAGTTCAAAGAAACTCTCTAGAATCTTCTCCCACCTTCCAGGACCAGGGCACCAGGGTATAAAAAGGGGACCTCAGACACCAACTCTTCAATACGCTTCTGGACCTGAGGATACTCTGCATGGAAGGACTGCTATGCTCCTGAAAGTATTTCCACTCTACTGGACTGCAGACCTGCTGCTGCTTTGGTGGATTCCTGCCTTTCTGCACTACTGCCCTCTTTCCTGGGGAAGAAGAAGTGGACCTGCAACTCCTTCTTGAGCTTAGGGCTACGAGACTGACTCCAAGGTCTAGTCTGTTGGCCTACTGATCTGGGCCTCAAGATCATAAAAGGCTCTCCAACATCCTGTTCCTACACTTGGACCCAGCTGAAGTGTGCTCCTCTGGTCCTGCACCCTTGGGGTGGTTCAGAAAGCTGGAATCAAACTTTAGGGCTCTTCACAACCACAAATGGGCCCGTTTGCACTGAGACATCACCACTCAAACTGCAAAACAACGTGAAGCTCCGGCAGCCCGACCCTTAACGCTACAGCATCGCCCATTCGCAGAGACTGTCAATGCAAAGCTCCAGCAATGCCCACCCGTGATGGCTGGCTTGATCTTCAAGCTATGCAGGCAACCTCCCCACTCCTCGCGGCCTACTCCAATGCAAAGGGGAATATTGGCACAGACTTTGAGAATGTAAACTTCAGCGCGCCTAAACAGGATGAATGTACCTGACCTGCTGTCGGCCTGAAAGTGTGACTTTGACACGGTCTAGCATGACCATGTATCCTGAGTTGGTGCTTTGTGCTTTTTTGCTCTGTTTTTACTAAAACTTTTCAGATGTGCTCTAGTTTTTCATAATTGGTTTTGGGATTTTTGTGTGTTGTGTTTGCACTTTATTACTTTTTGTGTGCTGCATAAATACTTAGTCGAACACGAAGGAACCACATGGTTCCCTTCCAAGCTGCACTGCCAAACGAATCCAATGAACCAAATTCATATTTAGCTCCTTGTTTGCTCCACTTTTCACTTTCTTTACTTCGTTATTTTACCCTTAGTTTATTCAATCAATTTTACTCATTTTTCTTGAACATTCGCAATTTTTTACAAAATACGCAGGAGTATCTGATGTTCCACATGCCACGCTTTATTAAAAAACCCAATGCATTTCGGGAAAACCCTTCATCAGGGGTATTTAGGAAAAAGTCATTTAAAAACCATCAGTCAAATATCACACGTAATACAATGTAAAAAACCACTCATTTTAAATTCCAATACTTTAAACACTTGAATGAATATAACATTTCAATGCTATTACATCCTCCGTCTAAATATCAACCTTAGTCTAATCACCACATTACCCTCGCGCTATGCATATCTCAGGTAAAAGCATTCAAAGTTGCTTAATCCCTCATGACCCTGTGTTCACCTCCAAAAGCTTCATTTTATCTCTGTGCCAGAATACCACCGGATTAAAGTGCACTCGTGCCCCCACGTTTATCGGTAGTAACTGCTATTATTTCACGAATTTCATACAAACTCCACAATGCTTACCGTGACATGTGCTTCACTAGCTCATCAAAACCTTGTACGGTGTCATTTCTTGTAAAAGTTTTGCCGTTTCTTCTTCTCCCTTATAAACCCCTGCTTCCCCTCAGGTGATCTGTCACATGTCATGGTGTGCTTGCTAAAATGTGGACCGGATTTCAATTAATGCACTGACTATTTCGCGCTAACACACTCAATGTCCCAGAATCCTTTGGAAATGTCTAAAACAAATCCTCTATCATCCATCGCGCTTTTCTTATCCTCCAACCTTTAAGCAAGCGTAACACTTTATTAAATAAATAGCGCCTCGGATATTCAACATTTCATTAAAACATAGTATGGGTAAAGTGGTACGATAACGAACAAATCAAATTTGACCACAATAATTATGTCCACATCATCTATAAAATGAGTTATTCAGTCCGTGTAATTATGCTCATGCATGGTAAAGAAACATCACTCCTGCGTAGTTCGTATAGTTCACCCTGTATACAGATCTCACTTTAATCACTCCATTTTCAGCCTGGGTGCAATCTCGCCAGTTAGGACGGAAGGTTCATTCATGATATAGGACAAAGGTGGTGAGATGCACTCCCGATTTATCAATTCCATTTTTCATACTTATATTAATGTTTCTTCATTTCACCTTGTAAAGGCGTGCATGCTTGTTTAGCGCTCCGCCCAATCGCGCTGCAATCATAAAGCCGAACACGAAGGAACCACATGGTTCCCGTCCAAGCTGCACTGCCAAACGAATCCAATGAACCAAATTCATATTTAGCTCTTTGTTTGCTCCACTTTTCACTTTCTTTACTTCGTTATTTTACCCTTAGTTTATTCAATCCATTTTACTCGTTTTTCTTGACCATTCGCAGTTTTTCACAAAATACGCAGGAGTATCTGATGTTCCACATGCCACGCTTTATTAAAAAACCCAATGCATTTTGGGACAACCCTTCATCAGGGGTATTTAGGAAAAAGTCATTTAAAAACCATCAGTCAAATATCACACGTAATACAATGTAAAAAACCACTCATTTTAAATTCCAATACTTTAAACACTTGAATGAATATAACATTTCAATGCTATTACATCCTCCATCTAAATATCAACCTTAGTCTAATCACCACATTACCCTCGCGCTATGCATATCTCAGGTAAAAGCATTCAAAGTTGCTTAATCCCTCATGACCCTGTGTTCACCTCCAAAAGCTTCATTTTATCTCTGTGCCAGAATACCACCGGATTAAAGTGCACTCGTGCCCCCACGTTTATCGGTAGTAACTGCTATTATTTCATGGATTTCATACAAACTCCACAATGCTTACCGTGACATGTGCTTCACTAGCTCATCAAAACCTTGTACGGTGTCAATTCTTGTAAAAGTTTTGCCGTTTCTTCTTCTCCCTTATAAACCCCTGCTTCCCCTCAGGTGATCTGTCACATGTCATGGTGTGCTTGCTAAAATGTGGACCGGATTTCAATTAATGCACTCACTATTTCGCGCTAACACACTCAATGTCCCAGAATCCTTTGGAAATGTCTAAAACAAATCCTCTATCATCCATCGCGCTTTTCTTATCCTCCAACCTTTAAGCAAGCGTAACACTTTATTAAATAAATAGCACCTCGGATATTCAACATTTCATTAAAACATAGTATGGGTAAAGTGGTACGATAACGAACAAATCAAATTTGACCACAATAATTATGTCCACATCATCTATAAAATGAGTTATTCAGTCCGTGTAATTATGCTCATGCATGGTAAAGAAACATCACTCCTGCGTAGTTCGTATAGTTCACCCTGTATACAGATCTCACTTTAATCACTCCATTTTCAGCCTGGGTGCAATCTCGCCAGTTAGGACGGAAGGTTCATTCATGATATAGGACAAAGGTGGTGAGATGCACTCCCGATTTATCAATTCCATTTTTCATACTTATATTAATGTTTCTTCATTTCACCTTGTAAAGGCGTGCATGCTTGTTTAGCGCTCCGCCCAATCGCACTGCAATCATAAAGCCGAACACGAAGGAACCACATGGTTCCCTTCCAAGCTGCACTGCCAAACGAATTCAATGAACCACATTCATATTTAGCTCCTTGTTTGCTCCACTTTTCACTTTCTTTACTTCGTTATTTTACCCTTAGTTTATTCAATCCATTTTACTCGTTTTTCTTGACCATTCGCAGTTTTTCACAAAATACGCACGAGTATCTGATGTTCCACATGCCACGCTTTATTAAAAAACCCAATGCATTTTGGGACAACCCTTCATCAGGGGTATTTAGGAAAAAGTCATTTAAAAACCATCAGTCAAATATCACACGTAATACAATGTAAAAAAACACTCATTTTAAATTCCAATACTTTAAACACTTGAATGAATATAACATTTCAATGCTATTACATCCTCCGTCTAAAGATCAACCTTAGTCTAATCACCACATTACCCTCGCGCTATGCATATCTCAGGTAAAAGCATTCAAAGTTGCTTAATCCCTCATGACCCTGTGTTCACCTCCAAAAGCTTCATTTTATCTCTGTGCCAGAATACCACCGGATTAAAGTGCACTCGTGCCCCCACGTTTATCAGTAGTAACTGCTATTATTTCACGGATTTCATACAAACTCCACAATGCTTACCGTGACATGTGCTTCACTAGCTCATCAAAACCTTGTACGGTGTCATTTCTTGTAAAAGTTTTGCAGTTTACTCAGCCCACGCCTTTTGAACAAGGACCTCCCAATATATGCGCATATTTATCAGCTGAAACATTCTCCATCCTTAACATGATGTAACACCTCACTCGATCCTTCACCAAACACTTCACATCAAATTACCTCGTAGGCTACTCAAAGAAATTTCTGTTTAATCTCTTCTCTTTTATTGAGCACTTGCAGCAAGTGGACACATTTCCACATCTTACACACCAATCATCTATGCTGGCACCTGATACTATCACCAATTCTGGCACACCTCTAAAAATCAAATCTCCTTTTCAATTTTCTATATTGTTCAACCAACACATCAGCTCCTTCTAAGCTTCCTGGCTTATAGCAGGACTGCATATGCTGCCATCACATTAGCTGCCTGTTTGATCTGTCATAGGATTTCATATAGAAGAATAAAAAGATATAAAGTCAGACATTTAGCTACGCAAAGATCAGCTCATCTGGATCAAGGTTCTTAAAAATAACCTATTTTATTGTAAAAGCCTTTATGATTAGGCACTACATATGGTGATAACGAGGCACTTGTTTTGTTGACGCAATATTAGCATTGCAACACCCAATTAGTAAAGTGGAATTGGGACATGATATCTTGTGGCAGTCTTTCTTTAGATCCAAATTATGTGGCTGTAAGAAAATGGACTTTTAATTGGGGTAGATCGGTGAGCACCACAAGGAATAAGGTCACAAACCGTTTAAAGCAAAACACAATTTCAGTAATTTAAATCTGGACTGAAAACGCTGGGTAGTAATGCTGTGAAGCAGAAGGCTTAACTTAGGAAAAAGTGTAAAACATTTAGCAGTAACAAAACAGATAGAAAGGCAAAACACAACACTATAAAACTCTCACAACCAATTTCTGAAAACAAAGAACAATTTAATGAACAAAATGACATCAAATCTACAAAACTGCAACAAGGGAAACCGGAGATATGAATTTTTAAATCTTTAAGGCAAAAAGTACTAAGAAAAAGTAAAGCACCAGTCACTACTTACTGTTCGTGGTTGACCGGGACCTAGGTGTGATTTCAGGCTCACTGAGATGGAACATGTGTCCACCCAGCTTCATCCCGTTAAAGATTTTGGGCCAGATGTACGACCAAGGAATTTGCGAGTCGCAAATTGGTATGTACAACGGTGGGAACGCCCCTTCCTAATAGAGAGTACAAATCCTATTTAGCGAGTCGCAAATAATTTATGACTCGTTAAATAGGGTTTGTACATGGCCCTGTAGGTTTTTACATGCAAAAACGGGTCGTACATCTGGGCCTTTACCTTCTTTCTTAGGGGCATATTTATGGGAATTTGGCACAGGCAGCGCAGCAAGTCACCTTGTTGCTCTGCCCTGCGTCAAAGTGAAAGGTCAGCAATGTACTGAAGCTATAGCATACGGTGCATTCCTGTCCTTTCCCCCTACACTGGAGCAATTTCGGCAGCCTAACACCAATGCAGGCACTCTTGCACCATAGTGCAAGGGTGCCTGCGTTGCATGCAGGGGCATCTTCCAGCACAAAAGCAATCCTGGGAGGCTTTTAACCTCATTCTATGTGTGCTGCAGAAAACAGCTCACCTAAAAAGAGGAAAAGAATGAGGAGAAATAGTTATTTCACCTCGTTGCACCATCCATGGGGTGTCATAAGGTTTTGGCACATCCCCAGGTTTACATGATTTTATAAATCTAGGGATGCGTCAAAATCCATTGGTGTTGGGTGAGAACACCCACCGCAACTCCCATTGAACGCTCCCCTAGCGCAGAGTAAGGCAACACAGTGAGTTGTGCTGCCTTGCTCTATATTTATGAGGCCATTCAAAGCCACACAAATGGCTTTGTGAGACCTCATAAATATGACTTGGTGGTTTGCATCACCGTTGCGTCATAAAAAGTGATGCAATGGTGGTGCAAGGGGCTCGTAAATATGCCTCTAAGTTGTTGTGAGGAAGGACGATTAGTTTATTAGACCGCTCTCCAACCGTCACCATTCTGAGCACGGAATCACCACACATATACGATTCCATGCCCAGCACGAGGAGACTTACACAGAGCACTACATGAGTCTCTGAAAAGGAAGACAAAATCCTCAAGCAAGATAAGATTGCAGGCCAGTTCTGATAAAGTCCTCTCAAAGCGGAATAGCCTTTAGACATGGTCCCACTGAAGCCATTGTTTTAACGAGAAAAGCTCAGAGAAGGTGAAATTCAAATTTCATGGCACCCGAAGTCCTTGCGTTAGGTGGATACTTTCAGCACTTTCACCTGTTCAAGATTTTTACCTTTGGATTTAGGGCCTGATTTAGATCTTGGTGAATGGGCTGCGTCACAACAGGAATGGATATCCAGTCTGCCAAAGTATAAATCTCATTATATCCTATGGGATCTAAATCCGCCAAGATCTAAATCAGGCCCTTAGACTTTTTTATGGAGCTCAAAACCCTCTAATAGGGCAAGCCTGAAGCTGTACTCTTTTGAAATAAGACACCTTTGCCATAAGATCTCACTGATGTTCCCGAGTTTAAAAAAAAAATTTAAGCCTCAACTTTTCAGAGTTTCTGGAGCAGCTCCTCCTCTAAGGCTCCCATGATAAAGCACTTAAGGGCCAGGATTCACTCAAGCAGAGGTAACCATCAGAGTCCAGTACAGCCCTAGTAGAATTTGGTCAGATAGGCACTTAAAGAAAATGGCCTCCTGCGGTTTTTGGTTCCCCTTTACCACACTGGAGGTCAGCCAACAAACCCTGGAAGTCCACTTCTTAGTCCTGGGTGCATATGGGAACAGGTTTCCACACACGTCCCAAACAGTCCAGTCTTCTTCTGATCATCCACTGTTCCAGAGAGTGTTGTGATGAGCAGTAGGTGAGGGACCACTTTTGTAGAATTGAGTAGCCACTGAGTGTGGTGATGTAGTGATTTCCCTCTTGGACCAAATTTGCTTCTCTTCCTAGTTTCACATTTTAGACATTTTAGGCTGACTTTGTTTAGGAAGGTCTTATTTTTTACATTTTCTTTGTACAATATTGTTCTAGGAATAAGCGGTACATGCTGCTCGTTTTCATCAGCCTTTTCCCTCATGTTGTCTGCACAATCAGTACAAGAGCATACAAAACAAGATAGTGTACTGTTATGTTGCTCATTCGAAAACAGCACAGCTTCTAACTTCTAAACAGAACATTGTGCCAGGGCTATATTTCTAATACAGTGGTTTTTAAAATATAAAAAGTGTCCTGTCCCATTTTGAGAGAGGAGCATTACGCTGTGATAACCGTTCTGGAAATCCTGCAGTACTCAACATACAGCTCTAAGCAAGGCGAGCTTACATCTCAGAATGAGTGATTACTAAGCTACCATACATCTAGGTATGGAAGCCAAGGCTAATCTCAGACATGTAGATAACACTATCACCATGCTCTTAGAGTAGCGGCAGATATAGATAGGGAAATAGTTTAACCATGGTTGGACTATTTATTCTCGTTACCATGTTCATAAAGCTGGTTATATTTTTCTGCTTCGTTTGCCTAATAATTGCAGCTCAAAATTTATATGCAAGATTACAGTAGTTGAAATAAATGCATTACTAAATTCCCTTTATGTCTTTCTTGTGATTACTTTGGGCATGCATGAGTAAACAACGAAAGTTGTAAGAACTGTTTCCACGGTTCCCTTGGGGATTAGAGTGTCATGTTCAAGGATGCTGAAATCACTTTGTTACTCTGGGAAGGTTAGGGGTTCAGGTGAGGCACTGTGTGCTAGTCAGGAATTAGATAGGCAGGTTTAGAGGGGGTAGATGGACACAGTTCCTACATCCTGATGGTCTGTCTTCCAAGTAAATACACAGTCCGACTTTCTATAGTAAGATCCATAAAACAGTTACTCCTGGACACTCCCTAATCATTGAGAAAAAAGTTTCCAGGGCCAAACCTTCCCTTTTTTATCATCACATTCTGATTGCCTTATTGGAAACTATCCCAAAGTGCACTATTCTAAGTAAAATCCAAGTTGGTTCAACCTTGCTGCCTTTGAAGGTGGCTGCTGTGTCAGCTAGCAGTTGGTTTAGGGCTGGCTACTATGTACCTTGGGAACAAAGGCGTCTCTTCTCCAGGTCTACCTTCACACTGACCTATGAATGGGCAGGCATCTCCCTGGTCCCTAACCAGTTAATGAAGTTTCTGAATCCTTCCCAGCTAACCTTCGTAAGCTGATGTGAGCCACATACTTTACAAATAGGTTTTCTTAAGAAAAAGCATAACCTATTGTCTCAGCTCTGCGAGCAGTTTTCATACCTCATGTAATCAAAACCCTAACAGGGCCATCTGCTAGCAGGCTAATGCTAATTAACCTACCGGAAGTTCAAGCAGAAAAAGACTAACTTTTTAAAAGTCACTTTTCCTAAATATTTATAAACAAATTCTGCCTCACTACTGAACTTGACTTTAAATTATAAATATTAAATATGGTTTAAATTACTGATTTTTTTCTGAACTTTATTTTTTATTCTTGGACTGCTATAGTCTTTATAGTGACAACAGCCTTTGGGGACAAGTCACTCTTGGTACATGTCACTATCAAATTCGTGCATGCATCACTTTTATATACTAGGCACCTTGCCTTGTGGGTTAGAAAGCTGTCTTATGGGTGACATATGTAATATTTAAAAGTAAGGTTATAACCTGCTAAGAAGGGTTATTTTGATAGGCTTGTTTGCATTTTTAAAAGCACAGGACTCAGGCTACACAGGTTGCCCTGACACCATGTTTCCTTTATCAGTCTAGTGGCACACTATGTGCTGCAGTCCACGGGTGGCATTTCTATTTTCCAATCCATTGGTGTATTTTCCTGCAACATATACTATGGCCTTGCTTTAAAGTTAAATATGTCAATTGTGGATTAGCCAATTCTATTATGTTTTAGGGGCCAGAGCATATACACTGGCATCTGGACAGTAGTGCCCCAGTGTCTCTAGTCTTAAAAAAAAGCAGTGCTACCAGTCCGCAAAAAATGGACCACGAACAAAATTGCACTTTTTCTCACTGACCACACCAGATGAAAATAGCTAGCCATGCCCATTACAGTTCTCAGTAGAAGAGATGCGGAAAATGGGCTGAATCTGCAACGTCATTTCCAGACTCACATCCAACAGTCAAGTCTACTCCCTTCAGGGAGATGGACCACCTCAACAGTTTTTGGACCCTCCCTCATTGTCTGTCTTTGCCAGTACAGCCACCATGTCAATCTAGCCACAGTCACTAATATTACCCATGGTGAACCCTTCTCCTCATATCCAAACCCCACTTGGGATAGTGTGTGTGCACATGTACCAGCATGCAAACAGTACCACCATGGCAAACATGGTTATATGATCCATCCTCCCTCCCACCTCAGAGTCCTGCCCCCAGCTGAGGGCCAGTTTCACCCAAAAAGCAAGAAAAGGACAGAGGCCTCTGATAGCTGTCAATGTCAAGAAACAGAACACTCACCATCAACTGACAGGTTGATATTTCAATCCAGCGCTTTGTGTAGGCTTCACTTTCAAGCTATGGCTTCCAAAACGTCATGCATGTACTCCTGCGTTCTCTCTGTCTTTTTCAGATTCTCAGAGTAGGGGGCTACACTCTTAGGCTGCAGACACCCTCCTTCCACTTTCAACTGTACTGCCTCAAGATTGACATACCCTGTTGCTGTCAGACAGAGGTTTGACTTGTTCATGTTTCCTGTCTCCTGTCTCTGTGACAGCAGAGGCATCACCTCTTGGTTAGAAGTGGCTTCATCAGTACCTGTCTTGGGATTGTCTCCTTTCAGTGCAGGTGACCTCTGGCCCTCTGGTTCTCCCACTGCAGGTGGCACTGACTTCCTACCTCTTACTTTCATCTTGAGTCCTAGCCTGAGGGACATGGTTCCTAGAAATTTGTGGTGTTTAAGTTTGCAGTCTGTGGGCAAGTAGAAACACAAAACCACCCTTCTCCACTATAAAGAGACAATGCCCACAGGGCATTCAGGCCCATGGACATTCCTCACCCTACAGGCCTGTCCTTGCAGATAATGTTCTGGGAAAACCAGCCTTTCCACCACCAAGGTCTGGCTGTGAAAGGTATCCTGCAGAGCAAAAAAAGGGGACTCATTCACTGCGACCCTCTGGAAGTGCATCCTTCTGGGGTCAAATGCTTACCTTTTGGGTCCACTTCCCAGCTAAGTAAGACTAAGGCATGGGCTATGACCTCTTCTGGATAATCCACCTCCCCCAGTGCTACATTGATCATCACTGCAGGGTGCTCACTTATAAGAATATTCTTCTTGGGGCATGAGTATGGCCCCCTCTTGTTCCCTGATTGAAGACAGTGAAAACATGTGCCCTTCTTATAGGACTCTTTCGTACTGGGATCCCACATTTGTGATTACTGGAAGTGGTTTGGACTTTTTCCCCTTGTCAGAAGTTTGGGGTCATAAGGAGTTTTCTTATTGAGTCTTGTTATTCCCCTCCTTTCCCTGTTGTGGGCCTAGCCCCACCCCCCTTTCTTGGGATCACCCCCCTGGTATTTCCTTGACACCCTAGTGCATACCCATAAATTGGCTGCCCTTCCAAGCTTTCTAGGGTCTGTCAGATTAGAAAGAGATGCCTACAAAATCAACCCAAGATTGTTCTGACTCTGCATGTATGTGTTTCAGAAAATCTTATGACATTCTTCAGAATTTAGATCTAAATTCTCCAATAGTGCATCCTTCATGTTGGTGTCTTGCCTAAATAGGCACTAGCCTCAACAATAATAATCCCCAATGCTGTTTTTTTAATCTTGCAAATTCTCAATTCTCTTTTATAAGAAGAAAACTATTTGTCAATGTCATCATCCACCGCAAAACATCGCACAGCATCTTTAAGCAATCTATGGAATGATGACTCCCTTGTTGACACCTCTCCTTTGCTGTCACCGTCTTCATTCAACTGTACAAGTTCCAATCCTGTCTTCTTCTTCTCCGATGTCAGTCTCTTTTCCTATAGTGCAATCTTCCTCTGCTCTAGGGCCATGGAAGCCAGATTATCCTTGTAGTCCCTTTCTGGCTTCTTTTTATTGTACTCCATCTGGCAGACTGACAGCTCTGAGGGGCTCAGGCTGTGGACGCCTTCATCCCAGAACTGGATAATTTGCACAACAAACCTTCTTGAGACAGATTGCCATCTGCCTTCTCTTTGTCTTGGGCTTCCTCGTTCTCCTCTGAGGTGGTCTGTAGCTGAACAACCTCTTCACAGGAGGCCCTGAAGGCTTTATGGAAATTCCTCCTTGAATTTCCTGCTGAATGTCAGCCCTCTCTGCTTGGTTATGGTTCTCAGTTCATCCATTGCTGTGGCTCTCTATTGCAGAAAGGTCCACCGCCATGTTCCCAAAAGTTAAGGCGCAAAAATAGGGATAAAAAATGAATTTGAAAAAAAATTAATTTTAAAAGGAATCACAGCACTTTAGGCCACATGTCTTTATAAAGATGGTTACTTCATGTATTCATCATATTGCGCCATAAATACTTCTAAATGAGGTTGTAATTTATTGATTGAAGCATTATATTGTTGTTAGGAGCTTTGGTATAAAAAAAGTAGGCCTGGGCGTAGTTCTGCAGCATGACTAAAAAACTCTGCCGCACTACGCGGAGTTCCGCAAGCAGCGGAGTGCCGTTGGCGCTGATTTTTAGTGCCAGGTGTTTGTCCCGCACTGAAAAATTAGCAAGCACGGCACCATGTGCAGTGCAAGAGGGCGCTGGTTCTCTCTGAGGCTCGAGTAGATGTTGTACTCGAGCGACAACTTCCTCAACGCGAGCAGAAGGTTTCTCAATGTGAGGCCATCAGTTACTGCCAATGTTGAGAAATCTCGCCAGGAGGTGGTCGGGAGTAAGATTTCCTCGTTGGCGCTCACCAACTTAACTCTGGCAAGTGTGAGTGAAGAAAAAAACGCCACAGAGCAGAGTTTTTTTTAACTCTGGATGCTACTCGGAGTAGGAAATACTCTGCAAACTCCACGAGCGGAGAAGAGTTGCACTCCAAGGCCTAATAAAAACCTTTATTGTGTGAAATAGCATGTGTAAATATGTAGAAACATTCAAACTGCTGATCTTTGGAACAGTCGTATCAATTTGAATTGTTTAGATGCCTAAACACCTATAAAATATATGATTGAATTGAAGGTGTTTCCAACACGCCTTGCTAATTCTGTCAATAACTGGTTTTTTGAAGGTAAAATAAAAAAAGTTAGAACATTGACCTCAATGGTGAACAAATATCTTAACATATGAAGTAGTCTTGAAAATATCCTGTAGTATCCTGCTTATAAATAAACCCTGAAAGACCCATAGGGCCTGATTACAAGTTTGCCGGTCTGACCACCCAAGAAACACGTCCAGCCCCGCCTCAGCACTGGCGGTCTTTACCGCTTTACCGTCAAATTACTAGTTGGCCACAATGCCGGCGGTGTAAATGCAGAGATCTAGCGGCTGTGGTGAGTACTTGTTCCTAATATATTGATGTCTGTGTGTGCATTTTGACTGCATATGTGTTGGATGCACACATATGGATGACACATGTGGATGAATGAAGCAAAACCAAAGGGGATGATGGACGGAGTGTTGAACATTGCAAGCACTCACCCCCAGTCAACTGATCTGGGTTTAATCCATCATCATTCTTTAGCTCACTCCGCCACCCCAGTTCAGACATGGCTGTATGCAAATAAGTCTGACCCTGTGCTTCATGGGAACAGTCCAGCCCGAACTGCCAAGCCATGTCTTCCCTGGACCGGAAACAAGCATCCTGGGACCGGTTTCAGGCTCACAGCCCTCATCAGCCAGGCTATCTTGAATCCAGTGGCAAAGTGAGCAAGGGACCCACGTCTGGGCATACCCTGCCAACTTAGGGCGAACAAAGCAAAACCAAAGGGGATGATGGACGGAGTGTTGAACATTGCAAGCACTCACCCCCAGTCAACTGATCTGGGTATAATCCATCATCATTCTTTAGCTCACTCCGCCACCCCAGTTCAGACATGGCTATATGCAAATCAGTCTGACCCTGTGCCTCATGGGAACAGTCCAGCCCGAACTGCCAAGCCATGTCTTCCCTGGACCGGAAACAAGCATCCTGGGACCGGTTTCAGGCTCACAGCCCTCATCAGCCAGGCTATCTTGAATCCAGTGGCAAAGTGAGCAAGGGACCCACGTCTGGGCATACCCTGCCAACTTAGGGCGAACAAAGCAAAACCAAATGGGATGATGGACGGAGTGTTGAACATTGCAAGCACTCACCCCCAGTCAACTGATCTGGGTTTAATCCATCATCATTCTTTAGCTCACTCCGCCACCCCAGTTCAGACATGGCTATATGCAAATCAGTCTGACCCTGGGCCTCATGGGAACAGTCCAGCCCGAACTGCCAAGCCATGTCTTCCCTGGACCGGAAACAAGCATCCTGGGACCGGTTTCAGGCTCACAGCCCTCATCAGCCAGGCTATCTTGAATCCAGTGGCAAAGTGAGCAAGGGACCCACGTCTGGGCATACCCTGCCAACTTAGGGCGAACAAAGCAAAACCAAATGGGATGATGGACGGAGTGTTGAACATTGCAAGCACTCACCCCCAGTCAACTGATCTGGGTTTAATCCATCATCATTCTTTAGCTCACTCCGCCACCCCAGTTCAGACATGGCTATATGCAAATCAGTCTGACCCTGTGCCTCATGGGAACAGTCCTTCCCGAACTGCCAAGCCATGTCTTCCCTGGACCGGAAACAAGCATCCTGGGACCGGTTTCAGGCTCACAGCCCTCATCAGCCAGGCTATCTTGAATCCAGTGGCAAAGTGAGCAAGGGACCCACGTCTGGGCATACCCTGCCAACTTAGGGCGAACAAAGCAAAACCAAAGGGGATGATGGACGGAGTGTTGAACATTGCAAGCACTCACCCCCAGTCAACTGAGGACCTGGGAGGACCTGGCTTGGCAGTTCGGGCTGGACTGTTCCCATGAGGCACAGGGTCAAGACTGATTTGCATATGGCTGGGTTCAAACTGGAATGGCATAGTGAGCAAAAAAACGATGGATTTAGGCCCAGATCTCTGTACTGGGGTGAATGTATGACATTGTTCTGCATTCTGTCCATCAACTGTTGTTTTTGCATTTGTCACCCGAGTGGGACGGGTATGCCCAGACGTGGGTCCCGTGCTCTCCATGCCACTGGAATCAAGCTATCCTGGCTGAAGAGGGTGAAACCCTGAAACCGGTCCTAGGATGCTTGTTTCCAGTCCAGGGAGGACCTGGCTTGGCAGTTCGGGCTGGACTGTTCCCATGAGGCACAGGGTCAAGACTGATTTGCATATGGCTGGGTTCAAACTGGAATGGCATGGTGAGCAAAAAACGATGGATTTAGGCCCAGATCTCTGTACTGGGGTGAATGTATGACATTGTTCTGCATTCTGTCCATCAACTGTTGTTTTTGCATTTGTCACCCCGAGTGGGACGGGTATGCCCAGACGTGGGTCCCGTGCTCTCCATTCCACTGGAATCAAGCTATCCTTGCTGAAGAGGGGTGAAACCCCGACACCGGTCCTAGGATGCTTGTTTCCAGTCCAGGGAGGACCTGGCTTGGCAGTTCGGGCTGGACTGTTCCCATGAGGCACAGGGTCAAGACTGATTTGCATATGGCTGGGTTCAAACTGGAATGGCATGGTGAGCAAAAAAACGATGGATTTAGGCCCAGATCTCTGTACTGGGGTGAATGTATGACATTGTTCTGCATTCTGTCCATCAACTGTTGTTTTTGCATTTGTCACCCCGAGTGGGACGGGTATGCCCAGACGTGGGTCCCATGCTCTCCATGCCACTGGAATCAAGCTATCCTGGCTGAAGAGGGGTGAAACCCCGAAACCGGTCCTAGGATGCTTGTTTCCAGTCCAGGGAGGACCTGGCTTGGCAGTTCGGGCTGGACTGTTCCCATGAGGCACAGGGTCAAGACTGATTTGCATATGGCTGGGTTCAAACTGGAATGGCATGGTGAGCAAATAAACGATGGATTTAGGCCCAGATCTCTGTACTGGGGTGAATGTATGACATTGTTCTGCATTCTGTCCATCAACTGTTGTTTTTGCACATGTGGATGAATACCACCTACCCATTGCCGGAGTCCGGCCCATAAGTGGGCAGTCCTATCAATGGGTATATGGTACAAAAAAGACTCACCTTTAGATAGTCGCAAGCAGTGCCATAATCCTCGGAGTGTAAATGTTACTGTGAAGGGGAACTGAAAGAAGGGATCCACCTCGCATTCTGCCTGGAAAAATAAGAAAGGGGTGAGTGTGCACTCCAAATCCTTTGTGTCTGCCACCTTGAAGCAGGGGGTCAGGCAGCCGCAGTCAGCTCAAGGAAAAGGCAACTGGTAATACAGACAGTGGTGCAGCTCCCCTGTACCACCCTATAGCGACTGCCTTTCCCTGACTGAGAGCCTGGCAGTTGGCAGTCTGCTTGTGGTCCCAGCGGTTCAGGCGCAGTCTTCGCAAAGGCTTTCCGCCCAACTCATAATATGGGGGACAGACCGGCGAGCTCTCTTCGGTCAGACACCACAGGTACGGTGGTCCACGGACCGCCAAACTTTTATAAGACACTTAGACCTGAAGTCCAAGTTTAGACCTGAAGTCTAAGTTTAGACCTGAAGTCTAAAGGCCCAGTTAACAAAGGTAAACTTAGACTTCAGGTTCCAAATGATATTTTCCAATATCTGTTTTTAGTTCAGTTGCAGTCTAAGAAGAAGGAAGATATAAAGAACAAAAACACAAGTGTGGTTGAATTCATCATGTTGAGGCTTACTGTCAACAGAGAAATACCATTATTTCTTTTCTTGATGCAGATGATAAAAATCTTTATAAATATCCTGATAATTGCTGCCATTAACCCATTCCTAGACCTTTCCCCTGTAGAATGCTAAGCTCCTTTGTGGCTAATTTTAGGGTAGTTCGCACCTAGGCCTTTATAACGTTTTCCACATAAGGTATTCATATCGAATTTGCGTCCTTTTTTTTTCCAACATCCTAGATATTCTATAGGTACCCCGTGTTTGTGAATTTTCCTGCAGGGGACTTAGAAAATAGGTGAAACATAGCAAAATATTTTTAGGGAAAAATAGGAAAAAAGCGCTCTGCAAAAAGTGTCTGTTTTTCTCCCTAAAAATGGCATCAATGAAAGGTTTGCTGTGTTGAAGTCCTCATCTTCCCAGCTTTCAGGAACATGCAGAGCTGAATTAAAAAACATATTTTTTAACAACGTTTTGGCATTTTTCAAAGAAGTAGCCCATTTTTCTAAATTTTTGTGCTTTCAAACTACTTCCAGTTTGTGGTGGAAACCAGGGTGAAACCCATGGGTGATCCCGGAAAGCTATAGATTTCTGCAAATTAGACCAAATTCTGAGTTCAACAAGGAGTCATTGTGTAGATCCCTTAAGATTTTCCCAAAGACACTATGGGCCTAATTATGAGTCTGGCGGCTCGTGGTGGTGCGCCAGTGGTAGTCCAGCCACCGCCGCACCGGCAGTCCGACCGCCCCATTATGACCTGGGCGGTCAGACCACTGTGGGACCACCAATGATGCCAAGGAATTGTTGTTGCCTGGCAGTGGCCAGATGCGGCAATATGCTTGGTGGGACCACCGTGGTCCCGCCAAGCATATTACGAGTTTCCTCTCCACCAGGATTTTCATAGCACAGCCCCCTTGTAACTCTGCATCCTGTGTATGCACACAGGGGGGCACTACATGTGCCCCTCCGTGTGCATGCACACCAGGTCCTGTACAGCACGGACGTTACAGTCCATGCTATGCAGGGACCTTGTGAGACGTTCTCATTAGGGTGCCTTTTTCACAGGTGTTGCCTTCTTTGAAAGGGCACCACAGGGGGAACCGCCATACCGCCCGCCCACCAGACTACAAAATATCTGGCAAGCGGATGGCAGTGAATCTTGTTGGTGCGGGGGCACAGAAGTGACGGGCCACCCGCCCCCGCACCACCAAAAGTCATAATTAGGCCCTAACTGTTGAATCTAATGAATATTGAAAATGAGTAGGTAAAAAGTGCTGTTTGTGACAACCATGTCATCTGCAACTTCTTGTTATGGTGACCGATTCACAAAAGCAATATACCATTATGTACACTAAACCCTTCTGGTTGTGAGGATATATAGGGTTTGTAGGTTTTCCAAGAACACTAGGGACCCATAGCCAACAACTAAACTGCACCTTACAATTGTTTTTCAGTGTGCACTAGGTATAGAGCAATTCATATAGTAGAATATAAAGAGTGAAAAATGAGTATCAAGGCAACCTATGTAATTCTGAAATAGACACCAGATACTGAGTTTAGGAGCAGTGGTTATTTGTGCATCTCGAAATTTGTGGGTACTCATACTATGATGTGATTCATTGGGCATGTTTTTAAAATGTCTTCTTTCTTACACACTGGCGTACACTTGGAAAGCTCAAATGCAGAGAAATAAAATTGATAATAACAAATGTTCTACAATTCTGTAATCCCTATGTCTCCCAATAAAATAGTACCTCACTTGAGTGGGTAGGTTGAGAGCCTGTGACTGGAAAGGGACCAAAACACAACACAGACCCCTTTTTCAGTGTGGGTAGTAGTGGATTTTGGGCTCTAGCTCAACGGGCACCTAGAGAGATATAGCAAACCTGTACACTTTTTCAAAACTAGACATTTAGGGGAGTCCAGGGTATTCTTGTATTGTATAGTTTACATTTGTTTTGTTTATACATTTTTAAATTAGTAAACACACAAACATATGGTTTTTAGTTTTTACATATTACTGTATTTAAAAACAAAAAAACCCTGGCGGAGAGGAAACAATGTGGGCCCTACAGGGCCCCCTGGTGCCTCTGCACCCTGTATATGCACACAGAGGGGCACAACATGTGCCCCTCTGTGTCCATGCACACCAGTTCCTGCATGGCGTGGAAGTTACAGTCCATACCGTGCAGAAACCTTGTGAGGCGTTCCCATTGAGGTGCCTTTTTCAAAGGCACTGCCACCTTTGAAAGGGCACTGCAGGGAGAACAGCCACACCGCCCACCAAACTACAAAAAACTTGTAATCTGACGGGTGGGTGGTAGCGACCCTTGGAGGTGTGGGGTGCGGCGGTGGCGGGCTGCACACCCCTGAACCGCCAAAAGTCATATTTGGGGCCTAACTATTGAATCTAACGAATATTGAAAATTAGTAGGTAAAAAGGGCCCCTTGTAACAACAATCTCACTTGTAACTTCTTGTCACGATGGGCGATTCACAAGAGCAATAAACCATTATGTACACAAGACCCTTCTGGTTTTGAGGCTATATAGGGTTTGTAGGTTTTCCAAGAACATAAGGGACCCATAGCCAACAACTAAACTGCACCTTCCACTTGTTTTTCATTTTCTACTGAAAACTGACCTTTTTTTGCAATGTGGCTAGCTGTGGATTTTGGGCCCTTGCTCAGCCAGCCCCTTGGTAAACCTACAAAAGCTGCACATTTTTGAAAACTTCATGTCCGGGGAAATCCAGGGTGGGGTGACTTGCTTGGCTGTCAAGAATATTTCTTACCCAGAAGACCTTGGAAACCTCCAAAAATCCTGTAGCAATAAAAAAAACTTCCCTGGTGTCTAGAGGGATTTTTGCCCCCCAGGGGGGTAGACTTGGGTTAGAGACCACTAATCGGCCCCCATGGAGGCAGAAATACTGCTGCTGGTCATTTAAGGGGCAGGGGCTAGGCTTGTAGCCCAGCTGCGCCCCGAGGGGAAGGAGCACTAGCCACTTATGAGGGGGCCAGCCCCAAATAAAATGCTCTCCCTGTTGGTCTTATGAGCTTTCTGCCCCCATCTGGAGGTAGATTGTAAAGCAAACACCTCCAAATACAAACGGGGTTATATGGGAAGGGTTGGGGCTAAGCCTGATCCCTAGGTGGGTCAAATCCACATATTTATGCCACAATTAAAATTCCTGATGTCTAGTGGACTGTCTGCCTTCATGGGGGCCAAAAGACATTTGGGCCTGGGAGGAGGGGGGAAGCATTAGTCCATTAAGATGGGGCCACTCCCCCTCAAAGAATAGTACTTGGGATCTAGTGGGTGGATCCCTGCTTGAGGATTACCCTCCTACAGCAATCACCAAGCAGAGATCCACTAGGGAAAGGTACCATTGGAGCCAATTGGCTAATTTCACTTTCACTTTCAATTCTAATGAGTTAGCACACCATGCGCACCGATTGTCATTACAAAATAATTTTTAAAATGCCTCTGGTTGCTAGGGAAGCTCTTCCCTAGCAGCCCGAAGTGAATTTAAGAAAAGGAGCACCAGAGAGATTTCCTTCCACAAGTGCTAGGATATGCTGTAGCTCCAGCATGTCCATAGCATCCAAGCAGTTAAAAGTGCATCCTCCATGCACAAATCTATATGCTTTTGGAAATTTGAGGGCATATCTACTAACATTTCACCCAACACAGTGCAGTAAGTGAAGTTCTGCTGCATTGTGTGAACGTGTGAGAGCAGAACAATGACACATTTACAAAGATATGGTGCAGTTCTGCTCTCTCCTAGTACTGGCACACTTGTGGCTACTAGCGCAACGCAAGTAGCCTTGATTTATGGCACAAGGGTGCCTGCATTGTGGTAAGTATAGTTTCTGTGCAGTAATGGATTTGTTCCTGCACAAAAACTATACTTGGAGGCTATTTCCTCTTTGTACATGTGCAGCAGGATGCAGCACACATGCAAAGAGGAATTAGTGAGAAGAAATAAAGATATTTCTTCTTGTTACACCAACCTCAGGTAGGTGCACCAATTTGGTGCACACCCATGTTTACAAATCTTTGTAAAGCAAACACAAGGAGATGATGGACGGAGTGCTGAAACTTTTCAAACACTCACCCCCCGTCACAGATCTGGGTTGAATCCATCATCATTCTTTAGCTCACTTTGCCACCCCAGTTCAGACATAGCTATATGCAAATCAGTCTTGACCCTGTGCTTCATGGGAACAGTCCAGACCGAACTGCCAAGCCATGTCTTCTCTGGACCGGAATCAAGCATCCTGGGACCTGTTTCGGGCTAACAGCCCTAATCAGCCAGGCTAGCTTGAATCCAGTGGCAAAGTGAGCAAGGGACCCACGTCTGGGCATACCCTGCCAACTTAGGGCGAACAAAGCAAACACAAGGAGATGATGGATGGAATGCTGAAACTTTTCAAACACTCACCCACAGTCACAGTTCTGGGTTGAATCCATCATCATTCTTTAGCTCACTTTTCCACCCCAGTTCAGACATAGCTATATGCAAATCAGTCTTGACCCTGTGCCTCATGGGAACAGCCGAGACCGAACTGCCAAGCCATGTATTCCCTGGACCGGAATCAGGCATCCTGGGACCGGTTTCGGGCTAACAGCCCTCATCAGCCAGGCTAGCTTAAATCCAGTGGCAAAGTGAGCAAGGGACCCACGTCTGGGCATACCCTGCCAAATTAGGGCGAACAAAGCAAACACAAGGAGATGATGGACGGAGTGCTGAAACTTTTCAAACACTCACCCACAGTCACATATCTGGGTTGAATCCATCATCATTCTTTAGCTAACTTTGCCACCCCAGTTCAGACATAGCTATATGGAAATCAGTCTTGACCCTGTGCCTCATGGGAACAGTCCAGACCGAACTGCCAAGCTATGTCCTCCCTGGACCGGAATCAAGCATCCTGGGACCGGTTTCAGGCTAAATGCCCTCCTCAGCCAGGCTAGCTTGAATCCAGAGGCAAAGTGAGCAAGGGGCCCACGTCTGGGCATACCCTGCCAACTTAGGGCGAACAAACCAAACACAAGGAGATGATGGATGGAATGCTGAAACTTTTCAAACACTCACCCTCAGTCACATATCTGGGTTGAATCCATCATCATTCTTTAGCTCACTTTGCCACCCCAGTTCAGACATAGCTATATGCAAATCAGTCTTGACCCTGTGCCTCATGGGAACAGTCCAGACCGAACTGCCAAGCCATGTCTTCCATGGACCGGAATCAAGCATCCTGGGACGGGTTATGGGCTAACAACCCTCATCAGCCAGGCTAGCTTGAATCCAGTGGCAAAGTGAGTAAGGGACCCACGTCTGGGCATACCCTGCCAACTTAGGGCGAACAAAGCAAACACAAGGAGATGATGGACGGAGTGCTGAAACTTTTCAAACACTCACCCCCAGTCACAGATCTGGGTTGAATCCATCATCATTCTTTAGCTCACTTTTCCACCCCAGTTCAGACATAGCTATATGCAAATCAGTCTTGACCCTGTGCCTCATGGGAACAGTCCAGACTGAACTGCCAAGCCATGTATTCCCTGGACCGCAATCAAGCATCCTGGGATCGGTTTCGGGCTAACAGCCCTCATCAGCCAGGCTAGCTTGAATCCAGTGGCAAAGTGAGCAAGGGACCCACGTCTGGGCATACCCTGCCAAATTAGGGCGAGCAGAAGCAAACACAAAGGAGATGATGGACGGGGTGCTGAAACTTTTCAAACACTCACCCAAAGTCACATATCTGAGTTGAATCCATCATCATTATTTAGCTAACTTTGCCACCCCAGTTCAGACATAGCTATATGGAAATCAGTCTTGACCCTGTGCCTCATGGGAACAGTCCAGACCGAACTGCCAAGCTATGTCCTCCCTGGACCGGAATCAAGCATCCTGGGACCGGTTTCGGGCTACCAGCCCTCCTCAGCAAGGCTAGCTTGAAGTCAGAGGCAAAGTGAGCAAGGGACCCACGTCTGGGCATACCCTGCCAACTTAGGGCGAACAAAGCAAACACAAGGAGATGATGGATGGAATGCTGAAACTTTTCAAATACTCACCCTCAGTCACATATCTGGGTTGAATCCATCATCATTCTTTAGCTCACTTTGCCACCCCAGTTCAGACATAGCTATATGCAAATCAGTCTTGACCCTGCGCCTCATGGGAACAGTCCAGACCGAACTGCCAAGCCATGTCTTCTCTGGACCGGAATCAAGCATCCTGGGACCTGTTTCGGGCTAACAGCCCTAATCAGCCAGGCTAGCTTGAATCCAGTGGCAAAGTGAGCAAGGGACCCACGTCTGGGCATACCCTGCCAACTTAGGGCGAACAAAGCAAACACAAGGATATGATGGATGGAATGCTGAAACTTTTCAAACACTCACCCACAGTCACAGTTCTGGGTTGAATCCATCATCATTCTTTAGCTCACTTTTCCACCCCAGTTCAGACATAGCTATATGCAAATCAGTCTTGACACTGTGCCTCATGGGAACAGCCGAGACCGAACTGCCAAGCCATGTATTCCCTGGACCGGAATCAAGCATCCTGGGACCGGTTTCGGGATAACAGCCCTCATCAGATAGGCTAGCTTAAATCCAGTGGCAAAGTGAGCAAGGGACCCACGTCTGGGCATACCCTGCCAAATTAGGGCGAACAAAGCAAACACAAGGAGATGATGGACGGAGTGCTGAAACTTTTCAAACACTCACCCACAGTCACATATCTGGGTTGAATCCATCATCATTCTTTAGCTAACTTTGCCACCCCAGTTCAGACATAGCTATATGGAAATCAGTCTTGAACCTGTGCCTCATGGGAACAGTCCAGACCGAACTGCCAAGCTATGTCCTCCCTGGACCGGAATCAAGCATCCTGGGACCGGTTTCGGGCTAAATGCCCTCCTCAGCCAGGCTAGCTTGAATCCAGAGGCAAAGTGAGCAAGGGGCCCACGTCTGGGCATACCCTGCCAACTTAGGGCGAACAAACCAAACACAAGGAGATGATGGATGGAATGCTGAAACTTTTCAAACACTCACCCTCAGTCACATATCTGGGTTGAATCCATCATCATTCTTTAGCTCACTTTGCCACCCCAGTTCAGACATAGCTATATGCAAATCAGTCTTGACCCTGTGCCTCATGGGAACAGTCCAGACCGAACTGCCAAGCCATGACTTCCATGGACCGGAATCAAGCATCCTGGGACCGGTTATGGGCTAACAACCCTCATCAGCCAGGCTAGCTGGAATCCAGTGGCAAAGTGAGTAAGGGACCCACGTCTGGGCATACCCTGCCAACTTAGGGCGAACAAAGCAAACACAAGGAGATGATGGACGGAGTGCTGAAACTTTTCAAACACTCACCCCCAGTCACAGATCTGGGTTGAATCCATCATCATTCTTTAGCTCACTTTTCCACCCCAGTTCAGACATAGCTATATGCAAATCAGTCTTGACCCTGTGCCTCATGGGAACAGTCCAGACTGAACTGCCAAGCCATGTATTCCCTGGACCGCAATCAAGCATCCTGGGACCGGTTTCGGGCTAACAGCCCTCATCAGCCAGGCTAGCTTGAATCCAGTGGCAAAGTGAGCAAGGGACCCACGTCTGGGCATACCCTGCCAAATTAGGGCGAACGAAGCAAACACAAGGAGATGATGGACGGGGTGCTGAAACTTTTCAAACACTCACCCAAAGTCACATATCTGAGTTGAATCCATCATCATTATTTAGCTAACTTTGCCACCCCAGTTCAGACATAGCTATATGGAAATCAGTCTTGACCCTGTGCCTCATGGGAACAGTCCAGACCGAACTGCCAAGCCATGTCTTCTCTGGACCGGAATCAAGCATCCTGGGACCTGTTTCGGGCTAACAGCCCTAATCAGCCAGGCTAGCTTGAATTCAGTGGCAAAGTGAGCAAGGGACCCACGTCTGGGCATACCCTGCCAACTTAGAGCGAACAAAGCAAACACAAGGAGATGATGGATGGAATGCTGAAACTTTTCAAACACTCACCCACAGTCACAGTTCTGGGTTGAATCCATCATCATTCTTTAGCTCACTTTTCCACCCCAGTTCAGACATAGCTATATGCAAATCAGTCTTGACCCTGTGCCTCATGGGAACAGCCGAGACCGAACTGCCAAGCCATGTATTCCCTGGACCGGAATCAAGCATCCTGGGACCGGTTTCGGGCTAACAGCCCTCATCAGCCAGGCTAGCTTAAATCCAGTGGCAAAGTGAGCAAGGGACCCACGTCTGGGCATACCCTGCCAAATTAGGGAGAACAAAGCAAACACAAGGAGATGATGGACGGAGTGCTGAAACTTTTCAAACACTCACCCAAAGTCACATATCTGAGTTGAATCCATCATCATTATTTAGCTAACTTTGCCACCCCAGTTCAGACATAGCTATATGGAAATCAGTCTTGACCCTGTGCCTCATGGGAACAGTCCAGACCAAACTGCCAAGCCATGTCCTCCCTGGACCGGAATCAAGCATCCTGGGACCGGTTTCGGGCTACCAGCCCTCCTCAGCCAGGCTAGCTTGAATTCAGAGGCAAAGTGAGCAAGGGACCCACGTCTGGGCATACCCTGCCAACTTAGGGCGAACAAAGCAAACACAAGGAGATGATGGATGGAATGCTGAAACTTTTCAAACACTCACCCTCAGTCACATATCTGGGTTGAATCCATCATCATTCTTTAGCTCACTTTGCCACCTCAGTTCAGACATAGCTATATTCAAATCAGTCTTGACCCTGTGCTTCATGGGAACAGTCCAGACCGAACTGCCAAGCCATGTCTTCCATGGACCGGAATCAAGCATCCTAGGACCGGTTTCGGGCTACCAGCCCTCCTCAGCCAGGCTAGCTTGAATCCAGTGGCAAAGTGAGTAAGGGACCCACGTCTGGGAATACCCTGCCAAATTAGGGTGAACAAAGCAAACACAAGGAGATGATGGACGGAGTGCTGAAACTTTTCAAACACTCAACCCCAGTCACAGATCTGGGTTGAATCCATCATCATTCTTTAGCTCACTTTGCCATCCCAGTTCAGACATAGCTATATGCAAATCAGTCTTGACCCTGTGCCTCATGGGAACAGTCCAGACCGAACTGCCAAGCCATGTCTTCCATGGACCGGAATCAAGCATCCTGGGACCGGTTACGGGCTAACAGCCCTCATCAGCCAGGCTAGCTTGAATCCAGTGGCAAAGTGAGTAAGGGACCCACGTCTGGGAATACCCTGCCAAATTAGGGCGAACAAAGCAAACACAAGGAGATGATGGACGGAGTGCTGAAACTTTTCAAACACTCAACCCCAGTCACAGATCTGGGTTGAATCCATCATCATTCTTTAGCTCACTTTGCCATCCCAGTTCAGACATAGCTATATGCAAATCAGTCTTGACCCTGTGCCTCATGGGAACAGTCCAGACCGAACTGCCAAGCCATGTCTTCGCTGGACCGGAATCAAGCATCCTGGGACTGGCTTTGGGCTAACAGCCCTCATCAGCCAGGCGAGCTTGAATCCAGTGGCAAAGTGAGCAAGGGACCCACGTCTGGGCATACCCTGCCAACTTAGGGCGAACAAAGCAAACACAAGGAGATGATAGACGGAGTGCTGAAACTTTTCAAACACTCACCCCCAGTCACAGATCTGGGTTGAATCCATCATCATTCTTTAGCTCACTTTGCCACCCCAGTTCAGACATAGCTATATGGAAATCAGTCTTGACCCTGTGCCTCATGGGAACAGTCCAGACCGAACTGTTAAGCAATGTCTTCCCTGGACCGGAATCAAGCATCCTGGGACCGGTTTTGGGCTAACAGCCCTCATCAGCCAGGCTAGCTTGAATCCAGTGGCAAAGTGAGCAAGGGACCAACTTCTGGGCATACCCTGCCGACTTAGGGCGAACAAAGCAAACACAAGGAGATGATGGACGGAGAGCTGAAATTTTTCAAACACTGACCCCCAGTCACAGTACTCGGTTGAATCCATCATCATTCTTTAGCTCACTTTGCCACCCCAGTTCAGACATAGCTATATGCAAATCAGTCTAGATCCTGTGCCTCATGGGAACAGTGCAGACCGAACTGCCAAGCCACGTCTTCCCTGGGCCGGAATCAAGCATCCTGGTACCGGTTTCGGGCTAACAGCCCTCATCAGCCAAGCTAGCTTGAATCCAGTGGCAAAGTGAGCAAGGGACCAACGTCTGGGCATACACTGCAAATATAGGGTGAACAAAGCAAACACAAGGAGATGATGGACGGAGTACTGAAACTTTTCAAACACTCATCCCCAGTCACAGATCTGGGTTGAATCCATCATCATTCTTTAGCTCACTTTGCCACCCCAGTTCAGACATAGCTATATGCAAATCAGTCTTGACCCTGTGCCTCATGGGAACAGTCCAGACCGAACTGCCAAGCCATGTCTTCCATGGACCGGAATTAAGCATCCTGGGACCAGTTTCGGGCTAACAGCCCTCATCAGCCAGGCTAGCTTGAATCCAGTGGCAAAGTGAGCAAGGGACCCACGTCTGGGCATACCCTGCCAACTTAGGGCGAACAAAGCAAGCACAAGGAGATGATGGACGGAGTGCTGAAACTTTTCAAACACTCACCCCCAGTCACAGATCTGGGTTGAATCCATCATCATTCTTTAGCTCACTTTGCCAGCCCAGTTCAGACATAGCTATATGCAAATCAGTCTTGACCCTGTGCCTCATGGGAACAGTCCAGACCAAACTGCCAAGCCATGTATTCCCTGGACCGGAACCAAACATCCTGGGACCGGTTTCGGGCTAACAGCCCTCATTAGCCAGGGTAGCTTGAATCCAGTGGCAAAGTGAGCAAGGGACCCACGTCTTGGCATACCCTGCCAACTTAGGGCGAACAAAGCAAACACAAGGAGATGATGGACGGAGTGCTGAAACTTTTCAAACACTCACCCCCAGTCACAGATCTGGGTTGAATCCATCATCATTCTTTAGCTCACTTTGCCAGCCCAGTTCAGACATAGTTATATGCAAATCAGTCTTGACCCTGTGCCTCATGGGAACAGTCCAGACCAAACTGCCAAGCCATGTATTCCCTGGACCGGAACCAAGCATCCTGGGACTGGTTTCAGGCTAACAGCCCTCATTAGCCAGGGTAGCTTGAATCCAGTGGCAAAGTGAGTAAGGGACCAACGTCTGGGCATACCCTGCCATCTTAGGGTGAACAAAGCAAACACAAAGAGATGATGGACGGAGTGCTGAAACTTTTCAAACACTCACCCCCAGTCACAGATCTGGGTTGAATCCATCATCATTCTTTAGCTCAATTTGCCACCCCAGTTCAGACATAGCTATATGCAAATCAGTCTTGACCCTGTGCCTCATGGGAACAGTCCAGACCGAACTGCCAAGCCATGCCTTCCCTGGACCTGAATCAAGCATCCTGGAACCAGTTTCAGGCTAACAGCCCTCATCAGCTAGGCTAGCTTGAATCCAATGGCAAAGTGAGCAAGGGACCCACGTCTCGGCTTACCCTGCCAAATTAGGGCGAACAAAGCAAGCACAAGGAGATGATGGACGGAGTGCTGAAACTTTTCAAACACTCACCCCCAGACTCAGATCTGGGTTAAATCCATCATCATTCTTTAGCTCACTTTGCCAGCCCAGTTCAGACATAGCTATATGCAAATCAGTCTTGACCCTGTGCCTCATGGGAACAGTCCAGACCAAACTGCCAAGCCATGTATTCCCTGGACCGGAACCAAGCATCCTGGGACCGGTTTCGGGTTAACAGCCCTCATCAGCCAGGGTAGCTTGAATCCAGTGGCAAAGTGAGCAAGGGACCCACGTCTGGGCATACACTGCCAACTTAGGGAGAACAAAGCAAACACAAGGAGATGATGGACGGAGTGCTGAAACTTTTCAAACAATCACCCCCAGTCCCAGATCTAAGTTAAATGCATCATCATTATTTAGCTCACTTTGCCACCTCAGTTCAGACATAGCTACATGCAAATCAGTCTTGACTCTATGCCTCATGGGAAGAGTCCAGACCGAACTGCCAAGCCATGTCTTCCCTGGACCGGAATCAAACATCCAGGGACCGGTTTCGGGCTAACAGCCCTCATCATCCAGGCTAGCTTGAATCCAGTGGCAAAGTGAGCAAGGGACCCACGTCTGGGCATACACTGCCAACTTAGGGAGATCAAAGCAAACACAAGGAGATGATGGACGGAGTGCTGAAACTTTTCAAACAATCACCCCCAGTCCCAGATCTGGGTTGAATCCATCATCATTCTTTAGCTCACTTTGCCACCCCAGTTCAGACATAGCTATATGCAAATGAGTCTTGACCCTGTGCCTCATGGAAACAGTCCAGACCGAACTGCCAAGCCATGTCTTCCATGGACCGGAATCAAACATCCTGCGACCTGTTTCGGGCTAACAGCCCTCATCAGCCAGGCTAGCTTGAATCCAGTGGCAAAGTGAGCAGGGGACCCACGTCAGGGCGAACAAAGCAAACACAAGGAGATGATGGACGGAGTGCTGAAACTTTTCAAACAGTCACCCCCAGTCACAGATCTGGGTTGAATCCATCATCATTCTTTAGCTCACTTTGCCACCCCAGTTCAGACATAGCTATATGCAAATCAGTCTTGACCCTGTGCCTTATGGGAACAGTCCAGACCAAACTGCCAAGCCATGTCTTCCCTGGACCGGAATCAAGCAACCTGTGACCGGTTTCGGGCTAACAGCCCTCATCAGCCAGGCTAGCTTGAATCCAGTGGCAAAGTTAGGAAGGGACCCACGTCTGGGCATACCCTGCCAACTTAGGGCGAACAAAGCAAATACAAGGAGATGATGGACAGAGTGCTGAAACTTTTCAAACACTCACCCCCAGTCACATATCTGGGTTGAATCCATCATCATTCTTTAGCTCACTTTGCCACCCTAGTTCAGACATAGCTATATGCAAATCAGTCTTGACCCTGTGCCTCATGGAAACAGTCCAGACCGAACTGCCAAGCCATGGCTTCCATGGACCAGAATCAAGCATCCTGGGACCGGTTTCGAGCTAAGAGCCTTCATCAGCCAGGCTAGCTTGAATCAAGTGGCAAAATGAGCAAGGGACCCACGTCTGGGCATACCCTGCCAACTTAGGGCGAACAAAGCAAACACAAGGAGGTGATTTACGTAGTGCTGAAACTTTTCAAACACACACCCCCAGTCACAGATCTGGGTTGAATCCATCATCATTCTTTAGCTCACTTTGCCACGCCAGTTCAGACACAGCTAAACGTAAATCAGTCTTGACCCTGTGCCTCATGGGAACAATCCTGACCGAACTGCCAAACCATGTCTTCCCTGGACCGGAATCAAGCATCCTGGGACCGGTTTCGGGCTAACAGTCCTCATCAGCCAGGCTAGCTTGAATCCAATGGCAAAGTGAACAATGGACCCACGTCTGGGCATACCCTGCCAACTTATTGCAAACAAAGCAAACACAAGGAGATGTTGGTCGGAGTGCTCAAACTTTTCAAACACTCACCCCCAGTCACAGATCTTGGTTGAATCCATCATCATTCTTTAGCTCACTTTGCCACCCCAGTTCAGACACAGCTAAACGCAAATCAGTCTTGACCCTGTGCCTCATGGGAACAATCCTGACCGAACTGCCAAGCCATGTCTTCCCTGGACTGGAATCAAGCATCCAGGGACCTGTTTCGGGCTAACAGCCCTCATCAGCCAGGCTAGCTTGAATCCAATGGCAAAGTGAACAATGGACCCACGTCTGGGCATACCCTGCCAACTTAGGGTGAACAAAGCAAACACAAGGAGATGATGGACGGAGTGCTGAAACTTTTAAAACACTCACCCCCAGTAGCCAAGTGAGCTAAAGAACGATGATGGATTCAACCCAGATCTGTGACTGGGGGTGAGTGTCTGAAAAGTTTCAGTGCTCCGTCCATCATCTCCTTGTGTTTGCTTTGTTTGCCCTAAGTTGGCAGGGTATGCCCAGACGTGGATCCCTTGCTCACTTTCCCACTGGATTCAAGCTAACCTGTCTGATGAGGGCTGTTAGCCCAACACCAGTCCCAGGATGCTTGTTTCTGGTCCAGGGAAGACATGGCTTGGCAGTTCGGGCCGGACTGTTCCCATGAGGCACAGGGTCAAGACTGATTTGCATATAGCTGTGTCTGAACTGGGGTGGCAAAGTGAGCTAAAGAACGATGATGGATTCAACCCAGATCTGTGACTGGGGGTGAATGTCTGAAAAGTTTCAGTGCTCCATTCATCATCTCCTTGTGTTTGCTTTGCTTGCCCTAAGTTGGCAGGGTATGCCCAGGCGTGGGTCCCTTGCTCACTTTGCTACTGGATTCAAGCTAGCCTGGGTGATGAAGGCTGTTAGCCCGAAACCGGTCCCAGGATGCTTGCTTCTGGTTCAGGGAAGACATGGCTTGGCAGTTCGGTCTGGACTGTTCCCATGAGGCACAGGGTCAAGACTGATTTGCATATAGCTGTGTCTGAACTGGGGTGGCAAAATGGGCTAAAGAACAATGATGGATTCAACCCAGATCTGTGACTGGGGGTGAGTGTCTGAAAAGTTTCAGTGCTCCGTCCATCATCTCCTTGTGTTTGCTTTGGTTGCCCTAAGTTGGCAGGTTATGCCCAGAAAAGGGTCCCTTGCTCACTTTGCCATTGGATTCAAGCTAGCCTGGCTGATGAGGGCTGTTAGCCCGAAACCGGTCCAGGAGGCCTGTTTCTGGTCCAGGGAAGACATGGCTTGGCAGTTCGGGCTGGACTGTTCCCATGAGGCACAGGGTCAAGACTGATTTGCATATAGATGTGTCTGAACTTGGGTGGCAAAGTGAGCCAAAGAACGATGATGGATTCAACCCAGATCTGTGACTGGGGGTGAGTGTCTGAAAAGTTTCAGTGCTCCATCCATCATCTCCTTGTGTTTGCTTTGTTTGCCCTAAGTTGGCAGGGTATGCCCAGACGTGGGTCCCTTGCTCACTTTGCCACTGGATTCAAGCTAGCCTGGCTGATGAGGGCTGTTAGCCCGAAACCGGTCCCAGGATGCTTGTTTCTGGTCCAGGGAAGACATGGCTTGGCAGTTCGTGCTGGACTCTTCCCATGAGGCACAGGGTCAAGACTGATTTGCAAATAGCTGTGTCTGAACTGGGGTGGCAAAGTGAGCTAAAGAACAATGATGGATTCAACCCAGATCTGTGACTGGGGGTGAGTGTCTGAAAAGTTTCAGTGCTCCGTCCATCATCTCCTTGTGTTTGCTTTGTTTGCCCTAAGTTGGCAGGGTATGCGCAGACGTTGGTCTCTTACTCACTTTGCCACTGGATTCAATCTAGCCTGGCTGATGAGGGCTGTTAGGCCGAAACCGGTCCAAGGATGCTTGTTTCTGGTCCAGGGAAGACATGGCTTGGCAGTTCGGGTGAACTGTTCCCATGAGGCCCAGGGTCAAGACTGATTTGCATATAGCTGTGTCTGAACTAGGGTGGCAAAGTGTGCTAAAGAACGATGATGGATTCAACCCAGATCTGTGACTGGGGGTGAATGTCTGAAAAGTTTCAATGCTCCGTCAATCATCTCCTTGTGTTTGCTTTGTTTGCCCTAAGTTGGCAGGGTATGCTTAGACGTGGGTCCCTTGCTCACTTTGCCACTGGATTCAAGCTAGCCTGGCTGATGAGGGCTGTTAGCCCAAAACCGGTCCCAGGATGCTTGTTTCTGGTCCAGGGAAGACATGGCTCGGCAGTTCGGGCTGGACTGTTCCCATGAGGCACAGGGTCAAGACTGATTTGCATATAGCTGTATCTGAACTGGGGTGGCTAAGTGAGCTAAAGAACGATGGTGGATTCAACACAGATCTGTGACTGGGGGTGAGTGTCTGAAAAGTTTCAGTGCTCCGTCCATCATCTCCTTGTGTTTGCTTTACAAATCTTTGTGGGCATGGGTTTGTATCAAAATACATAGGTGGATGCATTGGAACACCCAAGCACCACCCATGTAATGCCTACCTGATGCAAGGTAATGCAAGGCAGACCCCTGACTTTTATTTCATAAAGCCACACAAAGTCATGCACATCGGAATTTGTTTGGCTTTGTTAATTCCAAAATTATTTTTGCATTTGGCTGCACCAAATAATATTAATAATAATGAATAATATATGCATTTTGTTAACATTATAATTAGATTGATTTTATTTTTGTTAGTGTGTATAGTCTGTGTAATATTCATTCTCAATAGTACATGTAACATTTGTAATTTTGTACAAATATACATATGTTATAATTGATAGTTTATAGTACTATTTAATATATATTTTACAAATAATCTTTAGAATGTTTATAGCATTTTAACACATGGCCCATTCATTACTATTATAACATAATCTTTTGTTAATTTCCTTTTGGCACTGCCTATAGTTTTTTATTTATTATCATCATTGTTAGGTAATTTTGATTCCTGTTGATTCTGGTTCCCTGCTGTTTCTCTAAGGATAAGATAAGAGTACTTTTAAGTTATTATTTGGGACTTTAGGGGTAGGAGGAACTTGGGTAGGGGTAGGTAGTGTAGAATGGTGTATTGATTGGTTGTGGTAGTGTAGTTTTGTGCTAGGTTGTGTTTTGTAGTTAAGTGAAGTGAACCTTAATGTGGCATGTCTATTGTAGTTACTTTGGTTTTTCATTTGTATGATGTAACTATAATTTGCCAATGTGTTTTGTATTTTTGTTATGTTTTTGGGACATAAGTTACGAAGGTATGTATGTTGTGGAATTACATGTTTTTTGTTGGAGTGGAAACCTTTCCTTATTTTTGGATGTTGTTCTAATTATTTTGGTTACATTTTGACGAAGATTACCTTTCAGGTTCCTTTTATTTTTTTGTTTTTTGGAGTGTTTTTCACTTTACATTTTTGTGTTTGTATGGTTTCCTAGGAATCTGAATGAATTTTGTGGATTTACATTTTGAGTATTTATTTTTTTGCTTTTTTGCTGCGTTTTTTTGTGGATTTGTTTTTGGTGGGTTGAAGAATTATCCTGGACATCAAAACCTTAAGCTGATTTTTTTTTTATTTTGGGTGGGGAATATTTCCTATGGTTGTTGTTTTGCATAATACTTATTTTTCTTAAAATATGATATGTATTGTAACCAATTTTTATATTATGTTTGCTGTTTTACATTTTTAAAATATGGGTTACTGTGTTTTATTGTGTGAATGTATTTACTTTATTTTGTTGTAAATATTTTTTATTTTTCAGTGTTATTGGATATTGTTTAATTATTAATAATATTTTTACTGATTAGTAGAAATTATTTAAATAATGTTTATAAATAAAGATATTGTATTGTTCTCTATAGATTTATTTTGGATGTGAATGTAATTTGGATTATTAGATGGTTATAGTATTGTTCTTGCTAATCTCTCTAGGTAGTGGAGGCCTTTGTTATTTATAACAAGTTTTACTTTGTATTGTAGCATTTCTTACATTTCTTCATGCCTGTTTGGATATTTTAGGCTTCATTTGTGTTGAAGAGTGTTCTATTCTTATTTATTAGTATTTTTGTCCTTTTGTTTAGGATTTCTAGGAATTGATATAGGTAGGATGTCTTCGGCCTATTGTGGCTTGGAAGGCACTCTGCCATCCTTCCACTGTGCTGTTTATTATGACTTTTTGGGCCATGGTACTGTCATACACATTCCATCATTGTATTTGCAACTTGTGTTGGCGCCTCCTGCCAGAACCGTGCAGTCTACCAACTGAAGTATCTTCAAAATAGTTCATTAGGGAACTTTGTTTTTGCTCATGGGTTTTTGTAGTAGGGGGATTCTATAAGGAGATTGTGGTACTTAGCTACTAATGGGATGATGCATATGCCAGGGCTATTATATATATATTTTTGTTTTGCCAGCAAATAGGCTGTTTGTTGCTAATCTACAATTAGCGCAGATCTTTATGGAGGTATTACCAAATGTTTTGATTAAAATGGCAATAGCAGCCTTGTAGCCTTGTATGTCTATGTGGTGTTACATTTCTAAAATTGTTTGTATCATTGCTTGCTCAAAATCTGATATGATTTTTTTAGGGCTAGTAATTATTAGTCTTTATTTTAATTTGGTTTAGTAGTTTGTAGTAGGTAGTACATTACTTGTTGGGAAGCAGAGTGCAAATTAGGGGTATGTTATTGTTATGATATTCACCATGTATGGAGTATATCTTTATGAATGATCAAGGGCATTATTTAAAAGTGTCATTCCTCACCAACGTTCAGGTTTAGCTTCATCTGAGGAGGTTATTTTCTGTTGCATATGTTATCATTCTTCTGTCATTATATTTATTATTGTTCCGGAGGAAGGGTTCTTCTGTGTGTAGTGGTTGGATTTTCAGGAGTTTCTATATCTTGATATTTTCTGGTGGCTGCTGGGGTTCTCTTGCAGATTTATTAGTTTTTTCTATTGCCTGCATCTCTGAGGTATTAAAAAACATGTCTTATGTCTATTTGTTGTATTTAGGCTTGGTTGTACTCTCTTACATGTATTACCATATCATTTCAAGTTGTAGCCCTCCCATAACAAGCATTAGCATAGCATTTAGCACATTTCCAATGTCTATTTTTGGTGCTTCTGTTCTCCTAGCTGTATGCAATAATAAATATTTGCCTTCCTGTGGGTATTTGTTACATTGTAGTTGCAAATATCAGAGGTTAGTGTTTATCACTTTAGGAAAATCTATTTTCCATTTCACTTTATACTTACATGTCTGCTCTCCTTTTAATTTGCTGGTTTTTTTCTGTGTTTAGTTGAGATGTTGTGATTTTTTGTCTTCTGAACAGAGAAGATTTTTTTAGTTTCCCATTTAAAACAATAGGTATGTTAGTTTTAGGGGCATTTAGTTGTTTGTTTATTTTTAACATTACACTATTTTGGGAGTTATGAAACATTTAATTATGCATACTTATATTTGCAGGGTGTTTGTAGAATTTGATGCTTTGAAAGTTGGTGTGTTTGGTGACCAGGACAGCATTCTTGTATGTAACTTTGTAATGGTACCTATAGTTTGAAGATATAATGACAACAATTTGGTTTATTTGAAGTTAAATGTTAGACAAATAGTTTGGTTTAATATTTTTTATTTTACTTACTTTCAAAGTAAATGGTCCATTTTCTACAAGGTAGCTTGTGCAGCTTCGTTTCATGTAGGTGTAGCATTTTGCTGCTAGCTTTACGTAGATTTTCTGCTATTTCTTATAGTGTTTATTTAATTAGTGTAAGAGTTCTATTGGTTACCTTGTTTTGCATTTACTTTCGTTACTTTGGGCCCTATTAAGATGTTGGGGGGGCCGCCACTGACAAGTTATTGGTGGTGGTCCGCCCTACATCCAGGGTATCTGTCCGACCGCGGGACTACAATACCGGCGGTGGAAGCGATTTTGGCAAGGGGTAAAGACCGCCGCCTCCAACAAGCTCAAGGAACCCATCAAGGTGGTGATCAGAGCCTAATCCCTACAATGGAGGTGGTTCCTGCGGAGGCACCATCGTAGGAATTAGGATGTCAATTTTCGACAGCCTTTTCATGGCGGTCCCACTGCCATTAAAAGGCTGTCGGAGAGAGACTTTGGGGGCCCACAGCAGGGCCCCCATCCCCTGTGGGCTACTGCAAAGTGGCCATGGGGGCACATGTGGTGCCCCCCAAACATCCATGTACCACGTGCCAGGCACCACATGGTGCCTGTCACACGAGGCATGAATGTTTGAAAAATGCATTTTACTATTGCGGCTTGTGCAGCAGCGTTTTTTCAGGGCCGCTGCACAAGCAGCAATAGTAAAAAGCATTTTATGACCGACTGCACAGCAGTAGTATCGTAATTGGGCTGTCTGGATGGCTGGCGCCTTGTCGGATGGTCTCATGCCCGAAATGATGGTGGTTGCAGGCTCATCCGACCACCATTGTAATGAGGCTCTTTGGGCCCGATTCACAAAAGTAATCTAAGACAAAATCCTAACTTTACCACTTTCGGTATTCACAAAAGGCATTTAGGAGTACTAAAGTTAGGATTCCTAACTTTACTACTCCTAAACTGAGAAAAATCCTAACTTTACGAATTTTGGTATTCACAAAAGGCATTTAGGAGTACTAAAGTTAGGATTCCAAGTTTGACCCGGTTGAAAGATTTACCTTGGGACTAAGGCCTATTACGATGTTGGTTGGAGTTTCCTCTGAACAACACCGTGGCGGAAAAGGGACGACCGACCAACCTCTAGTCGGCGGTCCCAACTGCCTAATTACTGCCTAATTACAATGTGACCACACATGGTGTGGTCGCTTTCTCTCATTTCTCTATGGGAGCTTGTGTTACGCCTGTAAACCAGCCGTAACATAACCATGGAGAAATGGGATATTGTGTTTATCCCTGCACCCCTCGGCAGGCACCTCAAGGGGCCTGCCACAAGGTGCAGGGATTAACAGTGGGGCAACATAGGTGCCCTCCGGCACCCAACCGTAGGCCGCAAGGGAAAGGGGTCCCTACTAGGGGGCCCTCAAACACGCTTTCCGACAGGGGTTTCCATGTCGGAAAGCCCAGCATGGGAAGCCTACTGGAAACTGTGCATCGTAATCCAGATGGCGTAAAACGCAGTCCATATGGATTACAGGCATTTTCCGACTGGCCAAAGGGCACATCGAGCGCGGCGGAAGCCAGCCGGAATGACCGGCCGGTTTCAATTCAAACCGGGTGTATTGTAATCAGCCGGTCGGAATTAAAACCGACGATGTCGGTCATTAAGCCTCTGACATAAGATCGGAGGCTTTACAGCCGCCATCATAATCGGCCATTTAGTCTAAAACATGGAAGTCCAAAATGTTTAGCGGTACAAGGCAGCAGGCTGTGGCTGATAATACCTCCGCGAGGTCAGGCAGCTGTTGGATGAAGCCCTAGTAAAGCTGGTGGTTTTTGTTTGAAAAGCTGGGAATGTCTACATTCGCACATAGTCACTTTTAGGGATTTGGGATTTCCTCTGGCGGGGCAAATCTAAGGTTGTAGCCGAGAGAGCTCTACAAAGTCAGAAACCAGTTCTGGGCAGCTCTCTCCATTGTGATTTGAGCCTGGCTGACTGGAGGAAAAAAGAAGGGGTCTGTAAAGATGTCAGCTGACATCTGCCTTTGACAGTGGAGCCCCCTTTTAAGTTAATTAGGTTCCTGGGCACCTCCAAAATGGTCATCCTGCAGAGGAACAGAAACACCTCCCCGTACCCAAGTCTTTGTCTCAGCTCTGGGAGAATTTGCTTTAAAGCATCACAACCAAGGGTGCACCACATTCAACATATTCAGGATCATTAAAAAAAAAAAGCAATTATCCATGCCGATTTTCGTAAATCCGATGAGTATTCCTCCTTTATTCATTCTTTTTTTAGCATTGTAAAAGCCAGCCAACGCGTTTCGTCCCAAAAAATTGGACTTCTTTAGGGATGTAATTCAATAAATATACAACATGTATAAACAAATGTACAGCAAATATAAAAAACGGACACACATTAACACACAACAACACATTCTAGTTACACAACTGCTCAAAAAGCAATACTGAGCAGAAACAATGTACAATAAAAGACATAGCTTAGACTCAGATCACCATGAAATTCATGTACAAGAGGAAGGACAAACTGTACATAAGACACCCTCTAACACCAAAAACGTGAAAATCTGAATCAAGAAATATCGGTGCCGGAAGGGATTACAATGATAATAATTGTCCCATGGTTCTAGTACTATGGGGCAATAACATACGAATACATTTTTTATTCCAATCTTTGTAGGGCACAATAGTTTTATTCCTGTCCTGTCCTACTCTCCGGCACAAGATATATAAAGAGACTCTGCCAAATCTTTAGGTATCACCCTGGATAAACACCTAAACATGCAGGCACACATCAGTGCTACTATTAGGGGAGCCAACTTCCAACTCAACACACTGAAGAAAATCAAACCATTCCTTCCCCCAGAAGATCTCAGGCCGGCGGTTCAATCCCTGATTATCCCAAGATTGGAATATGGGTTAGTGACCCTCGCAGGACTTCCCAAAGCTAGCCTCACTCAGAGCTACCCTGAATGCATCGGCCAGGCTTTTAACGGGTTCTAGGAAATTTGATCACATTTCACCGGACCTTGTACAGTTAAACTGGTTATCTATTGAAGCTAGAATCCGACTCAAGATAGCTTGTCTGACTCTTAAAGCCATACACCACAACACCCCACAGTATCTAGCAAACAAACTTGAGCTATCGGGCTCCAGCCGGAATCTCAGAAGTACTTCCACCCTTCTCTTGAAACCTCCAAAATTCAAAAAGAAAAGATCGTACAACCGTGCGTTCACCGGTCTGGCTCCTAGAATCTGGAACGCCTTGCCTACCGAGATCAGATCAAATCCTTCCACTACCTCCTTTAAAAAACTGGTCAAAAGACTACTAATGAACGAACGCTAATGCGCTGATCATTCAAATATGTGCTGTTAATAACCTAAAACGTGAAATATTTTCACTGATGTTGTATGATGTGTTCTCACCATCTTTATGTTTTAGTCCTTGATAGCTCCTTTAACTGCATTAACTGCTGATTTTGCTATTCCGGGATATACATCGCACATCTTGGTTCTCTCTATGTGTATGATGTTTTTACTCGGAGCGCTCTAGTGCACCTCTGTTACACCCTACTCCTTATTCGTGAATGTTTTCCCTCATATTGTAATCTCACTCACCTTCTTTATGTTTTGTATAATTGCTGACGACAACGCTGTACAGCGCTCTGATACCCCTTTGGGGTCTTGTTCGCGCTCTATAAAACATTTCAAATAAATAAATAAAGTAAAGTGGATAAAAGAAGCACATATGCAAGGGAAAAAGTGAAAAAGAAGAGAGAGTTAGGATAACAACAGAACATGACCATAAATACTTACCATTAATTTGGTTAAGCGACCACAAAAATCTTCCAATTCTATTTTTAAGAATGTGAGCAATTTGACTGTATATATAAAGACAGGAAAATTTCCACGATAATCCATCTGATGGAAAGGGAAAAAAAAAGTGCAAAACAAGCCCATATATATTAATATGTTGGGTATCCATCCACCTCCAGAAAAGAGGGTACGTGCCTTCCAAAACATGCAATTGTTGAAGGGAACAAATTCAATGTCAATAAGTACCCGAACAACAAGTAATTTAAAGTCAAAAATCTGAAATTTAATTCCACCCAAATATGGGTCTTGTATGTCAGAGTTCAAACATCGTGGATTATACCCGGGCCCAGCCACTCTAAGTACATTTTCAAAGTCGGGACAAAGTTTTCACAATAAAGTTCCTTGTCAGTTTTCAAATTTGCCAAATACGTCTAAATTGTATAGGCCACTGGGCAAAGGACCCTTGTATCTGCATCCCTCTCCCTTACGTACAGTGTACCATAACTAATTTCCCACGCAATTGCACCAAGTGTTCCTCTTTAAATTGCATGCATCAGAGATGGTCACATAAAGAAGTAAGCATCTATCCAGAAACAACTGGTCCTCAAACACGACCACTGGAGTGCCAAAGAATGCCCATATCAGCCAAGCATGAAGGGCTCAGAAACTTATACACATCCATATCCTCAGCAAAAAAAACTCTCTCCACCGCCGTGCAACATCCCAACTGAAGGACCCAAAAGAACACAAACCATGATGCATTACGCTATCTGTCAATGGCCCCTCTGACCCAAATCCACTCATATATCTCAGAAATTATTAAGTACTGGGCTTAAGCGTGCACATAGCAGATTAACTTACTTTGATTGGCGAGGTGAAACAGGAAAAAATCCTTCCCGGTCTGAACACGTAATCTGAGTGGACCAGCCTTATCTACCCAATCCGGCATTTGTAAATTTGCTATGGCACAACCCAATGGCATATGTGTCACATGGTAGCAACCCGTATAGGCATCAACACACTGTAGAATTGCATTTGGCCCATGGCAGCCGTATTGCCAGATGCAACAACAAACTGACTACTATCAAACGAATGACAGTTAAGATAAATGGGGGACCACCACACTAGGGAATTTATAGTAACTAGAACCGGCATATGTTTTAGCCATATTAAAAAAGGGGAGTAGTGAGAAGGTCAACTAACCGTGTTGGGCAACCCATTGATAGTCGTCAACATACCGTAGAGTTACATTCGGCCCATGGTGGCCATATTGCTAAGTGCAAGAACAAACTGACTGTCAAAACTGCTGTAAAGCTAGCAACAGTCGAGATGAACGGAGGACCCCCACACTAGAGAATTGATAGTAGCTCGAACCAGCATGTGTTTTAGCCATATTTTTAAAAAAAGGGGGAGTGATGAGTCAGTATTTTTATATAGTGATGACAAAGGTGAATAGTAGTCGCTGTATTTTAGACACAGTAATGCCCATCATAGTTTTTGTTGCGAGCTTTATAAAAGTACGACCGATTTTTACATAAAACCAACATATATCAATATGTTTTCCCTCATGACAATTTTAGCAATAGTTAAAACTGAGGTCTGATACTAGTACAGGGGGTGTTACAGAGTGTGCAAAGAAATTATAAAAAATGAGAGACATATACTACAGTTTATGTGGTTATTCTATTAGCTCACAGAGAGGGTCACACAAAAATGTGTATACTATGTAATTTATTGTCGGTGTAAAGATAACAAAGTAGGTTATAAAGGCGTAATTCCAAGTACAGGGAAACATAAAATACCAGTGTCATAACACTCTAAGATCTCACAAACAGTAATGTAATTCATTGTCAGTGTTGTGTCCCCTTTCAATGCAATGCAGGCAACATATCCATGCGGCCTCTTTGCGTCTTAAGATCAACTCACGGTCCCCCCTCCCAGGGTTCAGGGGGACAAAGTCGATCCCATGAAACCAGATTTTATTATCATCCCTGTGATGTTTTCCCAGGTGGAATGTCATTGGGTATTTCATATCATTATTCTTGATGGCCCGGACATTTTCCTGTATGCGCAATTTCAAGGGTCTAACATGCACATCACATATATTTTGTTGAACCCACATCCAATGATATAAACTATGAACTTAGTTTTGCAATTGATGTGGTGTCTGATGTTATATTCCCTCTCTGAGTTGTAGCTGAATCGTTTGATTTTGTTCTTTCCTAGAGCACACATATTACATTCTTGGCAAGTGTAGAAACACTGTGTTAAAGGTGACATCCATGTACTCTTGGTCCTAATAGTAACGTAGCTGGGACAAAGCCTATTTCTTATAGTCTTCCCCTGTGGTAGGTGACCTTTGGGGATGCTGTTATATTATCTTTGAGAACTGACACCTCACTCAGTAGGCTCCAGTGTTTCTTCAGGATCCTATACACTTTATCACTATGAGTAGTGTATTGTGTGATGAAGGCAACATGTGTAGGTGTATCCTTCCTTTTTTTGTTGTTCCTAACAAGTGTTTCCTGTCTAGCGACCTTCTTGATTCTCATTTCTGCCCTTTTCAAAGCTCTGGGAGAAGTTTGCCACATCTCATTCAGGGCTAAGCACTCAGAGGGCTCCAGTTCGAGGCTAATGCAAAGTCGCCTACAGAAGCCTCAGGCAGGGAAAAGGTAACTTTCTAAAAGTCAAACTTTCCTTAATATGTATTAAATATCCAAATTCACCAGTGAATCAGCTTTTTAATAAATATTACAAAGTGTTCAAGAATGACATTTTTTGTAGTTTCCTGGACAGAGATAGCATTATTACATTTAATAATACATCTCATTGTTGTCTTATGGGACAGCCAGTCTTTGCTACAGTAAAAATAGCTTTTAGAGCCTCCTCACTATAAGGTCATGTATTGTATTACATTTCTACATCTCATACTTTTAAATACCAAGCGCACTGCCCTATCGGCAATAAGGCCTACTTAAAAGTGACTTAGTTATTACTATTTAAAAGGAAGATTTAGACCCGTCAAAAGGACTTCATTTGACAAGTTGATAAACTCTTTTGAGAGATAGAATTGCAGTTTAAAAAGCTTCTTTAGTAAGGCTACAATGATAGGCCGGAAGCTATGTTTTACAGTATCCCAATAATGGATGGCACAATAAGTGCTGCGGTCTTCTAGTGGTATTTAACATACAGGCACTGTGTACACTTGGGGCAATATAAATGGTAAAGTAACACAACATAGCACAGCAAGTCACCTTGCTGCTCTGTGTTACAGGGAAAGGACAGGAATGCACCATATTTAAAAGAATATGACACATTCCTGTCCTCATCCTTGCCTTGGTGCCGTTTTGGCTGCCTAATGCCAATGCAAGCACCCTTGCAACATGGTGCAAGGGGGCCTGCATTGTAGACAAGATTATTTTTACACAGGAAGGGACACCTTCCTGCACAAAAACAATCCTGAGGCAAATTCATCTTTCTATATGTGCTGCAGAATGCAGCACACATAGAAAAAGGAAGTAACAAGGAGAAATAAAGATATTTCTCTTTGTTGCGCCTCACCTGGGGAGGTGTATCGTTTTGGCGCATTGTCAGGTTTATCAGTTCTGGTAAATCTGGGAATGTGTCAAAAATCATGGGAGTTGCATGGGAACACACACGCAACACCCATGGAACTCCTCCCTGGTGCAGAATAAGGCAACGGAGTGATTTGCACGGCATTGCTTTACTTGAGATTTATGAAGCTACTCAGGGACAAGCAAGGTGGCCTTGCATGGCTTCATAATTTCTTTTTTAAGTTGCAACACTCTTGCACCACTTTGCGTGGTGCGCGAGGGATGCAACAAGGCTTGTAAATATGCCCCTTGGTGCCATGTATAGGGACTTATAGTTAAGTTATATATGTTAATTAGTGGAGTACCAATTTCGTCATGTTGAAAGGACGCGCACAGGCATGTTACCCCTGGTTAGAGTGGGTAAAGTGCACAGAGCTCTGCAGCCAGCAAAACAGAGCAAAATCTGGGGGTACACCATGCAAAAGATGGTCATATACTACACTCAGTTACAGGGAACCATAGGCGATGTGCTCAGCTTACTTTAGGCTAATGTGTAGGTGATTTCTTGTTACCTTCGGTAATACTCAGTTAGGGCTTCAAACTCCACTCCACTTCTACATACCAAATCAGGGCAGCCTACTGTGATGTTACACCAACTGTACTACTGCCCTGTTCTGAAAGACTACAATATTGAATTGACTTTCTTTTATCTTGGATTCAATTTTAATATAAGGCTGCTTACCACTGGTTATCACATCTTAAGTTTTTATCATATTGACTATCATGCCAATTTCTAGCGTTAAGAAGAGGAAGAAGGCCTTCTCCACCTGTGCCTCTTACCTCACACTGATAAAAATTTCTATTGAACTCAATTTACTATTTTTGAAGACAACAAGAAGAGGCTCTCTAAACATCAATCAACAAAGTAATGCCTGTCTTCTCATCTATGGTAACACCCCTGTTAAATCACTTCATTTAAACTCTGAGAAAGAAGGAATGAGGGACACCACGAAAAGAGGTCACATAGTGTTAATAGTGTTATAATTTTAAAAATGATTAACTTGTTTAGACAATATATTGAGACTTAACAACATCAAAAACTTCTGGACATTAACTAATGAAACTCACTTATTATTATTATTATTATTATTATTAGTATTTGTTAGGCGCAAAACGAATCATCCCCACGGGGATCTCTCGGCGCCACAATATCAGAAGAGTAATGGAGAGAACCGCTGATTAGTGACTGAACAACCAGGTTTTGAGCCTTTTTTTGAACAGCCCAAAGGAGGGGCTATCACAAATGTGGTCAGACAGCTTATTCCAGTGGGAGGGCGCAAGATAAGAAAAAGAGCGACCTCCCATTCTGATTTTGTTGATCCTCATTGGACACAACAGCCGCCGACTACTCAACCTCAGCTGCCGACACGGAGTGTAAGGTATTAGCTTTTACCTGAGGTAGGCCGGGCCATGCCCCTGTAGAAACTTAAATACCAGACACAGCAGCTTGAATAATGCTCGCTTCCTAATTGGTAGCCAATGAAGTTGGCGCAGGAGAGGTTCCGAAGGCGAACGGGATGGACGGTTAAGAGCAAGACGTGCGGCAGTATTCTGCACGACCTGCAGTCGAGAGAGAAGATCTTCCCTAATCCCTACCAGTAGGGAGTTACCGTAATCCAGCCTGCTTACTAGTAATGCCTGAATAAGCGACTTTCTTGCAGAGAGGGGCAGCCAAGGACAGATCTTTCTGAGCATACGCATCAAGCCGAAACACGTGCCTGAAATGTTTTTCACGTGTTGCTCCATGGAGAGTTTCTCATCCACCGTGATACCTACATTTTTCACCCATTTTTTTGGGGTCGGAGGGTCACCCAGCTCCTGAGGCCACCAATCTGTAGACCACACTCCTCTGCCTCCCCGAACAACACAATCTCAGTTTTGGTTGTGTTCAGCTGCAAAAAGTTAGCAGTCATCCAGGCCGCCGTCATTAACATGCATTTTTTTAATCTTTCTCTGGTCGATGCGGGATCTGAATCGATGGTAATGATCAGTTGAGTATCATCTGCATACGAAACAGTGTCGAACCCACAAGATCTAATAATGGGGGCCAGAGAAGATACATAAATGTTGAATAATGTGGGGCTTAGAATGGAGCCCTGTGGTACCCCTTTGTCCACAGCCAAAGTCTGCGAAGTGAACGACTCAAGTTGGACTTGCTGAGTTCTGTCGGCAAGGAAGCTTTCAAACCATCTGAGTGCCGTTCCTCTGACACCAATCTCTTGTAATCTATCCACAAGGATTCGATGAGAGATGGTGTCGAATGCGGCCGACAAGTCAAGAAGGATCAGCATAGTAGGAGTCCCCTTGTCCAGGGCCAGCTTGATCGTATCAGTGACTTCTGTTAGTGCAGACTCGGCACTGTGCGAAGCGCGAAAGCCTGACTGAGAGGCGTCAAGCAGATTATTCAATCCAAGGTATTGAACTAACTGCTTATTGACTGAGGCTGCCATGACTTTTGAAAACAGAGGGAGAAGAGAGATCGACCTATAATTTTGAAGATCCCGAGGATCGGCCAGGGCTTTTTTTAATATAGGTCTGATTTGCGCCAGCTTCCATTTCTGAGGGAAGGTGGCTGTGATTAGAGATTGATTACATAATTCAGCAACGGGGCTGCTAGAGCCGAGGCCAATGCTGTGATGATGCAAGGGGGAGCCACCTCGAGAAGGGAACCAGATTTTTGGTGAACTAGTAACGAGTGGAATTGGTCCGCCGTAAAGGCTTTAAATGTTTCTAATGAGAAAGAAATGGAATCATCGTGCTTATATGAAACCACACTAGGTTCCACCATTATGTTGAAGGAGATGTAGACTTTATCTATCTTTAGCTTGAAATGGTTGGCCAGATCATCACAGAGCTGTTGAGTCTGTGGGATGGATGAGTTATTCACTCTTGGGTTGGTGAAATCTTTCAGGATTTTAAACAATTCTTTGGAAGAATTCTTAGCTTCAGTGATTCTGGTCCCCAGCTGTGATCTTCTAGCTCCAGTACAGTTCTTTAGGTATTGTCTAAGAGCCGTTCTATATGCTAGTTTATCTGCCTCCTGTTAAGATTTTCTCCATTTCCTTTCCCATTTCCTGCAAACAGCTTTTCTTTCTTAAGACTGTCATTGTACCAAGGTGCTGGAGCTGATTTTATCCAGGTCTTGCAAACTTTGATTGGGGCGATCGTATCCAGAGCTTTGGTCAGAGAGCCTTCTAGTATTTCCAGAGCCACATCGCAGTCCCTATAATTCTGAAGGACTGGGGCTTTAAATACAGGGATAAACGAGGCTAGAGTCACCTTCCTCCATGGTCTCTGCCGGCCAAGGACAGATTGGGGTTTATTTATTCCCTTTGATAAGTTTAATACAAATTTCAGAGCAGAATGGTCTGTCCATGTCAGGGCTATAGGGGGGTCCACTACTATATCCTGAGTATTAGAGAAGATGTTGTCCAGTTTGTGTCCCGCTATATGAGTGGGCCTGAATACTTTGGGTAAAATGCCAAGAGATTCCAAAGCTTCTACCAGCCCTATAGAGTCTGAGTCGGAGGTAATATCAAAATGATGATTGAAATCTCCTATTAACAGAAAGTTGTGTGATTGCAAGGAGAGAGGTGCAAGGGATTCCATTAGTGAAATGCAGAAATCTTTTTTATTACCCCCTGGGGGATGGTAAACCACAGCTCCCATCCACTGGAGCCCTGATCTATCTCCAGTTTAAATGCCAACAGCTCCAAGCTGGGGGAGGAAAAGGAATCCAAAAGCTTAATGCTCAAAGGTAGATGGGTCGCAATGGCTAGCCCCCCACCCTCCTTCCCTTCTCTATCTAGTCTGGAGATTCTATAGTCCTCCGGAAAGGCAATAGCTAAGGAGGGGGTGGCGAGCTGATGTAGCCATGTTTCGGTAAAGAAGCAGATGTCCGGTTTGAGGGAATCTAATAGATCCCATATTTCTGCTGCATGTTTAGGAATGGATCGAGCGTTAAGATAGAGACCCTGCAAATTGAATGGTTTCCCATCCTTTTCTTAAACCTTCTTCCTGGATTTATTGTTGTTATGACCTATAGGGACTGAGAGGCAAGAAGGAGAATCGGCAGCAACTATGTGTGTGGGAGCTTGAAACCCCTTGCAGCAGGCATACTTGCTGAAAGGTGGATCTTGGTTCAAAAAGATATGCTCCCTACATCTTGGGTTTCCCATACGTTTACCAATTTCCAGGAGCACAGGTTTCGAATAGGTGTATGGGACATAGCGGACGGCCTCTGAGGCCCGAGAGGCAGCCTCTCTGGTGGCTGGCGGCGTCCAGACGCGGACGGGCTTGCCTTAGGTGCACCTTCAGCGCGCCAGCGGCGCGTCCGCGAGAATGCTGGTTTTATGTGCGAGGGCCACAGGACAGAATAGAACAACTAGAGCGTCAACCGCTCCAAGATGGCGACCGGAAGCACGGGTCAAACAAACCCCCAACAGGGCTGCCTCTCTCCACGCAAACGATCTATTAATAGGACCGCGGTGGACCGGAGAGTAGCCACAAAAAGCACAAGTACCCCAGGTAAGTAAAGAGAAAGCAAATTCAATTTATACAATTTTGAAAGAGCTGTTAAAAACCATACAACGCCGCTTAAAATCAGATAACACACTGACAGATACAAATGGGCGGATTCTAGTGCAAGAAAGTAATTAAATCACAATCACAAGATTAGAAAACCCGCAATTCCAGCCGCTTCTGCTATTCTGCTTATTCAAGAGGGTGTTTGAATAACTTTATGTAGACCTATCAAATATCAATAATCATGCTTACTTAGGTCAACCTGCGACACCTTATGTAACTGTGAAGTGATTTGCTATTGAGATCTAGTGTGCACTGTCATGCTTAGTCACTGATTATTATAAACCATAGTTGACCTCGTTAAGTGTCCAGCATAGAATAAGATTATCTTCATGCTAACCCTGATTTAATTGTCAACTAATATCTATAACCCCCTTCTCCATACACAAACGCATTGCCAATCAAAAGCTGCTCTTTAGCACAGTCAATTAAAGTCAACAGGATATCCCTCCACCGTAAACTCCTTCAAAGCCTCCATTGACTTAGAGGTCATACATCTCTTGAAGCCACTCAAAAACGGTCATCTACTTTATTGGAAACATGGAGAGACAATTACTGCTGTGTGTTTCCAAGCTCTGCTGTCTGCAGCCCAGGCACTAACATGAAGATAACACTATGAGAGGGCTCATGCTATTCTTGTCTTCATCTTTAACCCATTGTTTTTAGCACCTATTCAATCATTGTCCCCTCACAGACTGATATTTATTCTTCGCTGGAAAGTGTTTTTGCTCACCTCACTGTGTGTTTTATAACCCTCAGTGTACAAATAATGTTTTATTTCCCAATGTATAAAGACCATAAAAAGTCACTTTCATGTCAGATTGTATACATTATGACAAGAAAGTGCAATGTGGGTAATGTGTAATAAGTATTTAACTCTTTAGCACCTATTGTTCACCGCCAATGATCTGGGGATCCCGTGCTATGTAAGCTTCTTTATACATTTATTTTCACAAAAAACTCTCTTGAAACAATCCATGTTACTAGTTTTGGACATAAAATTCACAAAAGGTCTAACCAATGGCAAGTGCTCATAGGAGCAATCCAACGCATCATTCTTTTGCTCACCATGCCAACTTAGATTAGACCCAGTGATATGCAAATATGTGTTGATGCTGCTCCAATAGAAAGAGTCTAACCAATCTGCCAAGAGTAGGTTCTCCTTTAACTGGAACAAAATCAACCCAAGACCTGTTTCGGTCTGAATGGGCCTCATCATTTAAGTATAGTTTAGTTCCATTGGCACAGTGAACAAGGGACCTATGTCTGGGCTTATCTTTGGTCGCTTAAGGTGTTACATTAAACACACAAAATGTGATGGAAGGAATGCTTGCAATAAGTCTAACCACTGACAATCACTCGGGTAGAATTCCAACCCATTGTTCTTTTGCTCACCATGCCACACCAAATTAGACCTAGCCTTAACAAATCCACCTTAGCCCTGCTTCCAATTGGAACTGTCAGCCCAAACTGCCAAGCCAGGTCCTCTCTGAACCAGAACACAAGACAGTTTTCTGCCTGATTGGGCTTCATCTATCGGGAGCAGCTTGGTTCTAGTGGCAAAGTTAGCAATGGAAGCACTAGTTGACATACCCCTGGCCACGCCGGGCTTTACCTCAAACACTCAAAAAGTGACGAGAGCAATGGTTGGATTAAGCATAATCACTGGCAGTCACTCAGGGTATCATTCCATCACTCTTTTGTCAACTGTGTCACCTCAGAAAAAACCCAGCCATATGCAAATCAATATTGGTCCAGCTCCAATAGGAACAATCCAGCTGGAACTTCCAAGTCAACTCCTCTCTGAATTGGAACACAAGCAACCCAAGACTGGTTTTGCTCTGATTTGGGTGCAGCTTGATTCCAGAGGCATAGTGACCACGGGACATACATCTGGCATAGCTTTGGCCATTTAGAGCAAGACATGAAACATATAAAAGTTGATGGAAGGAATGCTTGCAATAAGTCTCACCACTGGCAATCTGATATGTGTATGCCTGGGTCTAAACCAAGGTGGGATGGTGGATGTTAGACCTGACAGCCTCAGAGTGTTCTTACCCCAAACCTTTTGCCTTCCTCCTCCTTTTTTTGCTGAACTCGTTTTTATTGGCTTTGGGATTGCTAATCAGTGCTAAAAGTTTTTGCTCTCTCCTTTAAACATTGTAAAATTGGCTTAAACCCAATTTGCACATTTAATTTACTAGTAAGTTCCCAATAAAGAGGTACTACATATACCCAGGAACTGTATATTATATGCTACTAGTTGGCCTGAAGCACTGATTGTGCCACCCACTAAAGTTGCCCTTTAAACCTGTCTCAGACCTGTCATTGCAGCCTGTGTGTGCAGTTTTAAAACTGCCACTTCGACCTGGCAATATGAACCTTTTGCCAGGCCTGAGCCTTCCTTTTTACTACGTATTAGTCACATCTAGGGAAGGATGTAAGCAGCTGATAGGGCAGGGTGCAGTGTACTTAGAAAGTGGAACATGTATGTCTATAATTTACATGCTCTGGTAGTGAAAAGTTCTCAAATTCTTTGTTCACAACTGCAAGGTCTCCCTCTCCCATAGGATACATTGGGTTAACTTATTACATTTGGAAAATGATAACTTCCAATTTGGACCCTTGAGACCCAGGGCTTTTTACAGTGTCCCTCACTTTTTGCCTCCATTTTGACTACTAGATTCTGGTTTGCTGACTCTGAGTGTGCCCTGGTCTCTGGTAACCAGGCCCAGGGCCACTGCTCTATTTAAAAGATACATATAATTAGGTGTAATTACAATTAGTACCGACAACGTGCCTGTAAGTCCCTAGTATATGGAGGGCATGTTGGTTTAGAGGCCCAGTAGATGTAATGCACTTAAGTGCGCTCTGCTGAGGTACCTGCTGTCATTTTAAAAGCCAGCTCTGTTTTGCAGACTGCTTTTATAATAAAACTATGTCCAATTTAGACTTTGGTATTAAAGGTAATTCCAAAGTCTTCAACTACCTATATTTTTACATATAAATCACTCCCAAGGTCTACCTTAGGTGCCCCAAGTGTAGGTTGCAATGTTAAACTAAGCAGAGATATTATAAAATATGTTTGACAGGAATGAGCTAAAATAATACTTCAAAGTATGAAAATTAGTTACAATAAACCCAGCAACTTTCTAAGGTTGGATTTGTTATAACTTTTGCAGGAAGGTAGTTTTAGAACTGCTTTCCTAAAGTTACCTAAATTCAGCCCTGTAGTGGGCTCTTCTGATTGGTCAGCCTTAGACAGGCTGAGCCAAGCTGCTCTGATGAGATGTGAAGTGGTCTGGACTGAGACAAAGGAGACATCTGGTGGGAGAAGATCTGCAGCAGCAGAGCAAAAGCCAGGAAGGGAGCTGGGTAGCCAAACTGGTCTTCAAAGAGGGAATGACACTTAGGACAGCTCCCAGGTCCACCCCTACTTCCTGCACCCCCAGCCAGATGGGAGTGCCTGTAATTGAATTCGTAGAGGGGCGGGAAGTTGAGTGCTAAGGAAAGTTAGCCACACCTGTAGGGTGTCTTAGCCAGACCATGAGAGATTTTCTCTATTTTGTTTTTTGTGGAAAAGTGCTTTCTGGGACAGGAAAATGTCATATTTAAGGGGCAGTGATCATCACACAGGGTGGCACCCTGCACCCATTGGTCAGGGGTACCCCCCTTACTGACAACCAAGAGGCCTCAATAAATATGGGAAGGTTGCCCAACAACTCAGATCCCTGCATGGAAATATGAAGAGAAGAAGGACTGCCCTGCTGAACCCCGGTTCTGCACAACAAGAGGACTACACTCAAATGGACTGCACCTGCTGCACACTTTTGGCTTCACAAAAGAGGACTTTGGCTGGCTTCAAAAGGATTAAAGAGTGGATCTTCGTGAAAGCAAAATGGAACAAAAAAGCTTCAAGAAGTCACCTGCATCAACTCCATCAAGACAAACCCAGCTGACTAGCTTTACCTAGTGTTTAAAGGATTTGACCAGATGCAGTGTGGGAGTTGTAGTCCAAATCTCCAAAAGAGCTTCTGGGCCTTTGGCTGATGTTGTGGACCCTCAAAGAACTCAAAGAAGCATCTGGAGAAGAAGGGCTGCTGCTGGACCCTTGGACTGCACAAGAGAGGACTGCTCTCGTAAGGAATGCACCTGCTGCCCTCACAAGGCTTCACAACAAAAGGACTTTGCCTGTCTTAAAGGATAAGGAGTGGACTCAGGCAGAAAAATGCTGGAAGGGCTACCTGCAACATCCACAACAAGGACACCGCCAGCTGACAAGCTTCATCTTGGTTTTACTTTAATTTACCAGTGCATTGTAAAAGTTGTAGTCCCAGACCCCAACAGGCAAACCAGAGCTTCTGAACCCTTGGCTGGTGGTGTGGACCACATCAAGAAACACTTCTGGAAGTAAGTATAAAAGTGTTACATCAGGGGTGGCCTGAACTCTTGACTTTGTCCGGTAACAGCGCTACCTTCTTTAATCATTTGAGCGATATTTGCTTCTAAGCGCTAGTTTTACTTTTAATGTTTAAAAATTCATATCTCTGGTTCCCTACATTGGATTTGCATCATTTTGATGTCATATTATTAATGGAAATGTTTCCTCTTTATATAAATTGATATTGGATTTTTATTGTGTGTTGTGTCTTACTTATTTACTCTATTGGTGTTTTGAAATGCTTTACACACCTGTCTTGTAAGTTAAACCTGTCTGCTTGCAGCCAAGCTGCCAAGGGTTGAGCAAGGATTAATTTATTGAGAACTTGCCTGGACCTTATTTGTGATTATGGTGATATCACTTAGTGTAGGTGCCTACCTGCCCTTTCTAATAACCCATCTTCCAAAAGGAGCAGGTATGAATGTCGAGTTTGGTGGGTAAAGAATTGTAATAAAAAGCCTCTTTAATGGCAAGGTCAGATTTTAAATGCCACTTCTGAAAATGCCCCTTTTAGAAAGTAATTATCACAAATTAGGGCAACCCAATATACGCTTGTGGGCTTGGGTACTTAAGATTATCAGGTGAAGGTGCCAACAAGGGATTTTACTTCATACATTTTTTTACAAGTATAGATATTCTGGGTACTCTACTGTAGAATCATAAATTCATTATCATAGATATATTTTGACTTTCCACAAAGAAAACAATCTCAACAAAGCTGTGTGTATTTGTTATATTTATAGCCATTGTATAGGTTTTAAGGGTACAACTACTTCTTCAAGCACATTGATGACAGATAGCTGATCGTAACACATAGTACTAGTCAACAATGTACAAAAACCCATTGCTCTAATATAACAAAATACTGGCTTATACAAAGTGCCTAGATTTCCTCCAATAGCAATTCTTGGACAGCAGTGAAATAGAAAATGGGTAGATACTTTAAAGTTTCAGTCTTTCGTGTAGTAAGACCATCTTCAGGGTGAAACAATCTTTTGAAGAGTAAAGACTCTTCAGCAAAGAATATATTTACAATTAATTTGTCCGCTTAGTTACAGATCATATATAGAGAGACATACGCCCGGGAAAAGTGAAGAAATTTTGTGGACAGACTCTTATATACCAGTTCCACCACATAAAATGAGCAAAGATGCCCAAAGAAAATTAAAAGCACCTTCACCCTTATAAAAAGTGTGTTTTAAAAGAATTTGTACTCGAACATCTTACTCAAAAATAGATCCATGTGATCCAAATCATGTATCTTGTCAAGCATAGATTAGTAGATGTGTGGATGCCTACATTTGAAAATAATGTACATCCAATTACATTGGTTACACTGGTTAGCGAACAACTGATCTTATAAATGATATTCTCTTCGTAACTCAAATTTCACATTCTAGAAATCTCTGAACCTTGTTTCCATCAATATTTTAAGACGAAGGTTCTAGGATTTTTGAAAACTTCAACAGCTGCAAATAAACGTATTTCTCCTTGTTGCGCCTCCTCACGCCTCTCTTGGGGAGGTGTAGGATTCTGACGTCTTCCCAGGTTTACGAAACAGTGTAAATCTGGGAATGCAGCAGAATCCATGGGTGCTGCGTGGGAACACCCACAGCAACACCTATGGCACACCCCTTTCATGCAAAGTGCTGTGTGAAAAGGGGCTGTGTATACAAGGCCATGAAAAGCCACGCGTGGTGGCTTTACGTGGCTTTGAAAATATGGAGCACCAAACTGCACTGAGGGTGTGTCAAGAAAAGTGAGGAACCGGCAGCGCAAGGGGCTTGTAAATATGCCCCTTAGATTTTTGGCCTAGCTTTACCTTCGAGAATCGGGCCTTCTGTCTCTAAATGTAACCCTACAAAACACATAGGTATGTCCTCAGTATACCAATTTTACTGGCACAGTATAGAGAATATCTATACCTTTTTTTTTAATCCTACCTTAATTGAACCCCCTTAGTGCTGCAGAAGCCCTGCTGACTTGCTTCATGCTACCTTCTCAGTGCAGGGAAGGTCCACGGGTCGTCCTGAGGTGGCAATGCAAGACAACTTCCAGGGTTCATTTCACAAGCTTCCCCTGTGTATGTTCCTATTGGGTCCAATGTGGAATCACTTCTGCATCAACCCCCATTCACACCCCTCCCACTAGGGACTGCACGCTGACATCACGGATTACCCAAAGAAGGCACCACATTGAGCAGCTTTGTGCATGTCTGATGGGATATCTCCCCCAGACAGCACCCTCTAGTGGGCGGGAGGCATTGTTGCAAAGGGGAGAAATATGCTCAAATTTCACAGCTACCTTAATCTCCAAAAAGGGGCATTTTTCATGCCAGAAAGATGCTGTCTCCACTTAGCATGTTGGGGTCTTTTCTGTCATGGGTGCAAGATCTAGCCACACATGTGGGTTACTGTTTTTCTCAGGAAAAGTGTGGGAACACTGGGTGGTAGGAGTTCTGTAAATACATGCAAAATCCTGGACCTTCCCTCATAGAAATGCAATGAAAGTGCATGATTTTAGCCAAAGTTTGGGATTTGCAGGATTCTGTGTATAAGAAAAAATGGAGAGATACACACAAGTCGCACAATCCTTAACTTCCCTGGATGTCTCACTCTCAGAATTATGTAGGTTTGGTAGAATTCCTTAGGTGGTGCCAAGCCCAGGCCCAAACTCCACAGCTACCACGTCATCAAAATGTTATTTTTCTTGCCAGAAATTTGATTTATGTTGTGTTTTGGGGCCTTCTGTGTCAGGGGCACCAGCCCTACCCACACACGTGGGGTAGCCTTTTTATCGGGAGACATGTGAGGAACACAGAATAGTAGTTCATTTGTTAACACCTATTTGATTTTTCTCCTTTATTGACTTCCAAATGGAAGCCAGTGATCAAAAATAACACATTTTGCAAAATGCTATCTGAATCATAAGATAGTAATCCCAAATTCAGAGGTGAAAATATACCCACTATTCCTAAGCGCATTATCTTGTGCACATTTAAAAAATACAGTGGTCTCCTTCATACCCATTTTTTCATATGAATTGCTGCATGATATGTACACAGTAAAAAAATAATTACAAACCATTACAAGCTGCAGCTTAGTTGTTGGCTTTGAGTTTGACGTGTTGTTTTGGACAACCAAACTGTGGGCCATATTTATCAAAGTTTTGAATCACCCTTGTTCCACCAATGGTAAAGCAAGAATGATGCAATACCTAGAGGAGATTTATCAAGCCACACAAGGCCACTAAATCACTGCCTTGAGTTACTCTGTCCAAGGGAGGCGTTCCATGGGTGAAGCGTGGGTGTTCCCACACATCCAGCCATGGATTCTGAAGCATACCCAGATTTACCAATTCTGGTAGACATGGGAGAGCATCAGAAGGCTACCCCTTCCCTGGGGAGGGCATAACGAGGAGAAATATTTTTATTTCTCCTTGTTTTTTCCTCTTTCTACATGTGCTGAATTCTGCAGCATACAGAGAAAGAGGTGACATCCTTAAAGGATTCTTTCTATACAAAACCAAGTTAAACTACACAAACCTCACAAATTCTAAAGTTGTAGTCATAATTTGCAGTTAAAATTTGTGCCCCGTATGAAACGTCCTACAACTTGTGCATCTGCATACACAGTGTTGTGAACTCGCTAGACCGACTACATGAACTACAACTTGTCCTGCTACCATGCACAGTGTTCTCATGAAAGATGACATTGGAGATGTCATGAGTGTTGTTATGAATGCTATGATTTAAGGTAGTAAAAGTGATTTGATATGAAAGCACATAACCTGTGCATGGAGACGGCACAGGTTATAGTATGGCTATCGAATTCACAATACTGTGTACAGAGATGTGCTAGTTATCAGATGTTTCGGACGGGGCACATGTTATAACTGTGAGTTATAACCATAAATTTAGAATGTGTAAGGTCTGGGTAGTTGGTTCTGTTTAGAAAGAAAAATCTTTAACAATAGTTTTTTTCACTGAATTTCAATGTTTTTTTAAATAAAAATGTGTTTCAAAACATAGAGTGGAGTGTGTTTGAGTGCAGTCTTGTTGAGTGAAGTGCCATTGCATGAAGTGCTGTCACATAGAATGTCATTCAGTACAGTGTCGTAAGTTGGCTAGAGTAGAGTGGAGTGTTATGAAGTGGAGTGGAGTGGAAAAGAGTGGAGTAGAGTGACATACAGTGGAGTGTTGTAAAGTAGAGTGGAGGAGGAGAATGTTGTACAGTGTAGTGACATACAGTGTTGAGTTGCAAAATGGCTTGTCATAGAGTGGGGTTTCCTACAGTGAAGTAGAGTGTTCTAGACCGGAGTGCCATAGAGTGGGGTAGCATGTCGTAGAGTACAGTGGAGTGGAAGTAAGTGAAGTGGAGTCTCGTAAAGTGGAGTATCGTAGAGTTAAGTGTTGTACAGTAGAGTGCCATCAACAGGAGTGTAGTGGAATGGAGTGTCATCGAGTGGGGATGTCATTGAGTACAGTCTCGTAGAGTGGCATAGAGTGGAATAGAGTGTTGCAGAGTGGAGTGGCATAGAGTGGAATACAGTGAAGTAGAGTGTTGTAGAGTGGAGTGTCGTCACAGAGACTGCCATACAATGTAGTGTAGTAGGGTGTGGTAGAGTGAAGTAGAGTGGAGTAGAGTGGAATTGAGTAGAGTGGCATATAGTTGAGTAATGTCTTCTAGAGTGGAGCAGGATACAGTGAAGTGGTGTGTCGTAGAGTGCAATGGAGTGTCATACAGTGGAGTGTTGTGGAGTAGAGTGGCGTAAAGTGGAGGGGCTTACACTAGAGAAGAGTCTTCTAGAGTGGAAGGCATAAAGTGAAGTAGCGTGTCATTTAGTACAGTGGAGTGTTATGAAATAGAGTGGAGTGTCGTGAAGTGGAGTGTCATCGAGTGGAATGTCATTGAGTAAAGTGTTGTTGATTGGAGTGTCATTGACTGGAGTTTCCTAGAGTGACATAGAGTGAAGTAGAGTGTTGTAGAGTGGAGTGGCAAATAGTGGATTAGGGTAGAGTAGAATTTCATAGAGTTGAGTGTCATCAAGTGTATTGTTACAGAGTAGAGTGCCGTGTTATACTGTAGAGGTGTGTCATTGAGATGAGTGGAGTGGCATGTCCTAGAGTGTGATACAGTGTAGTAGAGTGCCATAGAGTGGAGGGGCATAGAGTGGAGAAGAGTGTTGTGGAGTGGAGTACAGTGGAGTACAGTGTCGTTGAGTAGAGTGTTGCATAGTGGAGGGAAGTGTTGTACAGTAAAGAGGAGGAATGTGTTGTACAGTGGAGTGTGGTAGAGTGAAGTAGAGTGGAGTATGGTGATGTTGAGTACAAGGGCATACACTTGAGTAGAGTCTTCTAGAGTAGAGTAGCATACAGTGAAGTGGCATGTTGTCAAGTACAGAGGAGTGTCATACAGTGGAGTGGAGTGCTGCAGAGTGGAGCATCACAAAGTGGAGTGTCATTGAATGAAGTATTGTTGAGTGGAGTGTCGTCGAGTGGAGAAGTGTGGGGTAGAATGTCGTAGAGTTGAGTGTCATCTAGTGGATTATTACAGAGTAGATTGAAGGAGAGTGTCATAGAATGCAGTGCTGTGTCATACAGTGGAGTGGCATGTCGTAGAGATGAGTGGAGTGGCATGTATTGAGTATCTTACAGTGTAGTAAAGTGGCATAGAGTGGAGGGGAATAGAGTGGAGTAGAGTGTCATAGAGTGGCATAGAGTGTAGCAGACTGCTGTACAGTGACGCTGCATAGAGTGGAGTAGGGTGTCATAGAGTAGAGCAGCATAGAGTGGAGTAAAGTGTTAGAATGTTGTGGCATGTGGTAGACTAGAGTGGTATGGAGTGGAGTGGAGTAGCATAGCATAATGTCAAGTAAATTGAACTGGCGTGTTGTACAGAGGAGTGGAGTGGTGTGTCATAGAGTGTTGGAAAGTATCGTAAAGTAGGGTAGAGTGGCATAGACCAGAGTTGAGTGTTGTACAGTGGTGTGTAGAGTGGAGTGATGTAGAGTTTGGTAGAGTTGGGTGTCATAGACTGTCATAGAGTCAAGTGGCACAGAGTGGAATGGGATAGAATGGAGTTGTGGAGTAGAGAGGAGCAGAGTGGAGTAGTGTGTCAGAGTAGAGTGGAGTAAAGTGGGCTGCAGTGGCATAGAAGGAGTTGCGGAGAATGTCGCGGAGTGGAGTAGAGTGGCATAGAGTGGAGTAGAGTGTGGCATACAGTTGCATAGAGTGGAGTGGCGTACAGGTGAGTAGTGGATTAGATTAGAATAGAGTGGAGTAGTGTGCTGCAGAGTAGAGTGTATTCAATTGTGGTGGGGTGGAGTGGCATAAAGGGAGAAATGTAGAGTGTCGTAGAGTGTCACAAAGTTGACTGGAGTGTGATAAAGTGGCATAGGCTGAGGTAGAGTTTTGTACAGTGGAGTGCCATACAGTGGGATAGAGGGTGGTAGAGTGGAGGGGCATACACTAGAGTAGAGTCTTCTAGAGTGGGGGGGGCATAGAATGAATGTTGTTAAGTACAGTGTAGTGTCATGGAGTAGAGTGGAATGTTGTGGGGTTGAGTGTCGTACCGTGAAGTGTCATTAAGTGAAGTGTCATTGAGTGGAGAGTCGTCGATTTGAGTGTTGTAGAGTGGCATAGAGTAAAGTAGAGCATTGTAGAGTGGAGTGGCATACAGTGGAATAGGGTGGAGTAGAATGTAACAGAGCTGACTGTCATTGTGTAGAGTGTTACAGAGTAGAGTGGAGGAGACTGTTATAGAATGAAGTGCTGTGTTATACAGTGGAGTGGAGTGGTGTGCCATATAGATGAGTGGAGTGGCGTGTCCTAGAGTGTCATACATTGTAGTAGATTGGCGTTGAGTGGAGGGGCGTTAAGTGGCATAGAGTGTTACAGAGTGGCATTGAGTCCAGTAGAGCATTGTAGAGTGGAGCTGTATAGAGTGGAGTACAGTGGAGCGCCATAGAGTAGAGTGGAGTAGAATGGAATAACATAGCATAGTGTCAAGTAAAGTGTCATAAATTGGAGTGGTGTGAATTACAGTGGAGTGGAAAGGCATGTCATAGTGTGTTGTAAAGTGTCATAGAGTGGAGTAGAGTGGAGTGGCATAGAACAGAATAGAGTGTTGTAGAATTGAGTGAGGAAGAGTAGAGTATTGTAGGGTGGGCAGAACTCATGAAGTGTGCCCTGTGGAATTCCACAGAGTTACATAAAAACCCTGAGAGATTCCACTGCGTTCTGACCACCCCTAGGAAAGATGCAACCATTGCGATCAATTGCTTGCATCTCAGTTAGTGCCCCATAATCTGAAGGTATCTTCCAATCTATGCAAAAGTTTCTAATTTAATTGGTGCTCATCGTATTATGATGATGTCTCTTCCTCTTACATCACCAGTCACAGTGTGAACAAATGACAATCTCAGTGGGGCATCATTATATATACATTGAAGATCCGATCGAATAGAGGTGAATAATCCAAAGTGGCTATCCTGCATCTCACCAGCCGAATGGTGATAGTGCAGGAATGCCATGAAACATAGGAGCAAATTTACAAGCCCCTATCGCTACCACAATGTCACTTTCAGTGACGTTGTGATGGTGATAGGTGCCTCGCCTTATTTACAAGGCAGCGTTAAGCCACTTAACGTGGCTTAACACTGCCTTGTAAATAGGCCACCCTTTCACGCTATGCTTAGCGTGAAAGGGGAGGGCAATGGGTGTTGTTGTGGGCGTACCACCTCAACATCCATTGATCCTGACTCTGCCCCTATTTACAAGGGAGGCATAAATAGGAGGCAGCGCCAGAATTAAGACCAGGAAAAACCTGGTCTTACCCTGGCGCAACTAGGAGAAATGTTTCATTTCTCCTCGTTTTTGCTGTTTTCATGTGTGCTGCATTGTGCAGCACACATGAAAACAGCAAAAGGCCAATGATTGTTTATGTACAGGAAGGAAGCATTAAGCAGCACACATAGAAGTTACAAAACGTTATAGTTCACTTCCGAACAGAGACGTGATAGTGCTATATAGTGGCCATAACTGAATTAGACTTGCGCCCCAACAAAATGTACATCAACCACGAAAAACCTTTTTTGTTTAAATGTTTTTCTCCCGCATTACATGCAATTAATCATTACAAATGAGTGATGTGACAAGCATTCGGGCCCAGTGAATAGTTGCTGGCTCCGAATTACACGAAGGCAAGCTGCAGCTTATTTTAAACTACATTTCCCAAGGAGCCTGTGCATTTTTGGTATCCCCTAGCCACGGCAAACACTTAATAAACTACAAATTCTAGATATACCAAAAATATTGAGATGCCTGGCTCCTCTACTTGCAAAGACACCAATTTCATGTTCTTGCATGTACTTAGTATACTGAGCCTGATGATGATGTTGAGCCATCTAAAATTTGATGACAGTGGGGGATCCTTTAAGAAAATTAATTCCACCTCCACCGGCTATTTCAGTAGCCAACACTGCCCAAAAAGAAGATGGGGGGAGAAGAGCATCATATGTTCAAGGAGGGTTAAGAAATGGAGGAAGGGTGACAATGTTACTTCCACACAAAAGATCTCAGATAAGAACTTTTCACATCCAGGCAGTAGTCTTGCTCCAAGAGCAGCTCTGAGGAGTGCCAATCCCCAGCCACTACCTAAGCACCCATGGATGCATGTCAGACCTACTCAAGACGTAACTCCAGACATCTCTCAACCATTCATCTGATGGGGTGAACAATCTTGGCAAAAATCTTTCCCTTCATCAAGCCCCCTCGTTCATCAAGTTCCCCCCACAACCTCCCAGATGGCACCCTTCTCTGTGATGGACAATCTGCTGAGCATGTCAGGTGGCTGAGCATGTTGGAAATAGGAGGGTTGAGACGGACTAATCCTGTCCTCACAGAGGAACGTTTTTTCCACTAGCAGTTCACTGTGTAATGGGTTAATGAACTCTCCATGAGATAGATGACTCCTTCAGATGAAACAATGCATTGGATAATGTTTTTAAATGATACCAAGACATGGCAAAAATGCACCGAGACCATCTTTGTAGTTTGAGGAAAAAGAGTGCAGGGCAACATCCCGTTGACCAAGAAGATGATGGAGGGGATAACCAAAAACTACCAATATCAATTTTCAGGGCTTACACATGCTCAAAATGCTAAAGAATCACCCCAGCCTATGAGGGCCATACCGCCTACAAACCCTGCTGTCAATCTCCTTGCTACACCCACACCCCTACCAATTCTACCTCATCTACCTACACCACCATTATCTCCACCACCTCTTCCACAGCCAACTCAATCAGAATCAATTCAAGCTCCACAAACTCCACCACCACAAACACAAGCAAGTTCACAGTCAATACCACCACAAGTATTGTGTAGGAAGGACTGTAACTATTATTTCTAAATGTACACTACTCTCTCCCTAATATACTCACTAAAATTCATTTTTGACAAAAATGAGTAAGAGCCATTAAAAAAAACTTCTATAAATGTCTTATATGATAAATGTTTATCATTTTAAATATTATATTCTGCTTTTTGTTGACATTCTAAGTATTATGGAATTAAGATTCTGATAATTGAATCAGAACACACCTTTATATAAGTAAACATATTACTTTGAGACCAAAAAATGCATCAATACCATGTTCTTTGAAAAGGATCAAACATTTTTATATAACGTTACCAAAAAATATTTTATTAACCAATTTTCATCACAAATAGAAACTGTCCTTTTATTGGGCAAAAAAATGCAATTTTCAACCAAAATAGGAACTGTCCGTGTACTGGGCAAAATAGAATTTAATAGAGAATTTTTTCAGAGGGATAATGGCAACCCGAATGTAGATGAACAAATAATTAAAATGTGTCAGGAAAAGTCAGGAACCAAGTACATATAAGAAAGGGCATACATTTAAAAAAAATGTTAAGTAAACAATATCCAACATATTACGTCCTTATATTATGTTCACAAGTTCTATAAAAGAAGTCAAAATGCCATAAGAAAACCTGCTGTACGAACAATTATTGCGTAATTTCCCCAAGGCAGTGAGAGTGTTGCATTCATCTTCCTGTCTTGGAGGCCAAAGCTCATGTCCGTCCCCTAGCTTGCTTTCCACCACAACAATGTTTATGTCCTTCTCTGATGCAGATATTATATGGCTTAATTTTTCACATCTGGACACTCCCTGAGAAATTCGAAACACGGGTGGTTGGTGAAACAGATAGCACAGAAAAACTGGAAGATGGTGCAGCAGGAAGTGGGGTTGGGAGGCAGACGAGGAAGACGAGATGTTATGCCTGCTTTTATGGAGGTTGTGAAGGTACATAAAGTTCAGATTTGTTCAGTGACAGACTCTTAGAGCCTCTTGGAACTCTGGATAGACAAAGAGATTGATACCTATACCTCCTCAATTGACTTCAGGACCTTAGAGAAGAGAACAGAAAATTTACATAATCTAGGAGAAGGGAGTGTGCAACATTTGAGAACTTTGGGGTAACAAGGGCAAACGTGACTCTAAACTGCTGTTCTTCAAGCTGGATACTTGGAGGAGGAGGAGAAGAATGTAATGCAGTGGGTGCAGCTGAAGGCTCTTATGGTATGGGGACCCCAGATTTAAGAGGGGGTAGGTGCAGGCCCAGATGAAGGTGGGGCCAGTGCTTTGGGCACCACAAGAAGTTCTTGCTCAAGGGCAGGAGGAATCCCTATACCTTTCTCCTCCTGGCTAATGGTGTCCAACCCCTCTCCCCACACATTTAACTCTACAGCCTCTACCCAGAGTATTTAAGTCAATGAGTGTTTTTGTCTCCAGGCAGGCACACTCTCCCTTCTGGGCTCAGGTTTCTCCTCGGGTTAATAGTTTCATGCGGACCTTGCAGTTGGGGATCTGGTTGTGTGCCCTGGGTCCTGCTGTGATGGTGCTTGGCCAGTTCTGGCCACTGAAAAGCAATAAGTACCAACGAAAGAAAAGATTAGTGCTTATGTCTAATGCTTTATACCGATTAGAAATCTATTTGTAGGGGCATTATATCTCTTAATACATGAAAGAATATTGTGTAGGGTTTCAATACCTTTTTGCATGCTACTGTATATATCAAATGTAATAAAAATGTAATATATTTGTATATTTCAAATTAAGTTGTTAAAAATTATTATGTTATATCAGGCCTTCAGCGCAGAATTTAATGTGTGCTTGCCGACATGAAGTAATTGCATAATCATCTTGGAAAACAAATGTAAAAAAAAAAACGTAATCACCATGCCTGATGGAGAAATTATGATTTTTAGTAAAGACTATACATCCATCAAAAAATGTTTTGTCCAATCAAAAACATGTAGTTTTAAAATGTATATTTTTACAAACTCTCATTACTTTTTTTAAGCAAGTTAAAGAAACACAATATCAGCCTTCCATACACATAGTTTGACAAAATGAAAATTTTAAATAAGTGTCAGAAATGTAATGATATCAAGAAATAATAGGCTATGGAAGCACTTCTATTACATCAGGTTAAGGTGATGGGTATTACATACATATGTTAAACTTGTCTTTGCATTTTAGAATGCAAAAATAGTCATTCTATTCTTAAACAAATTAAGTACACGTTTCAGACAAGATGAAATGTTGAAACAAACTTTAGACTGGACACATGACTGAACCACACTTTCAAATGTCATTCATGATTATGTCAATAAACAAATGTTTGTGAAAGATAAATCAGTCCTTGAAGATTAAGTATTATTTAATGAAGAAGTAATTGACCGCAGGTGATGCTCCCTTTCCAGCTAGCTATCAACTGTCTGTACAAAGAACACACACTGCAGAGAATACAAAGAACATTCTAATACAGAACCACAGTACATCATACACATTAAAAGTACGCAACCAAATTATAACACATCCTCTTCCCTTAACACATGAAAAACACATGGTGATGAAATGAGAAAAGAATGAAACAGAACAAAATGTAAAAATATATCATTTGCAAATATAACCCTTCAAGTACCTGGGTGGACATCTAATTCTTTAATGTCCTTGTCTTACACCACTTTCTATACCTCTGCCCTGTACTCCTCCTCTCAAAACCTCACAATCATCCATCAACATATAACCACTACACCCATCCCCCATACTCACATCTTTACCCAAAGGATTTGAAACATTTCTCCGCACACCCTCATACAAAGCCACCATGCGCTTATTCCACTTCTCACCATTCTCCAAAACAACATACATTTCATGCACATCCTTAACCCGGAATGGTCCATGAAACTTGACACCAGTTCCTTCAAACCTGCCACTTTTGACTTTGACAAGATCACCTGGTTTCAAATTTCCCATTTGTGAAACAACAACAGGATCACCACTTCCTTCAAAAATTCTTTTCATCCAAGCAGGAGACATTTTAGTGTTGGCATTACCTCCCCTCATCAATCTAAAGGGAATTTCTTTAGTGACGCCATTTTCTGTGGTGCGATACGCCCACACAAGCTCCTCAACCATTTTTTTAACATTATTTCTACCTGAATAAGCCATTTGCACCACACCTTTGATTAAGCGATTCGCCCTCTCAACAACACCATTTCCTTGTGGATTATATAACAAGGTGCGAGAATGACATATACCACAAGTCTCCAAAAATAGCTTCATTTCTCTAGATGTCAAAAGTGTACCATTGTCAGTTATAAGTTTAATGGGATAACCTTCCTCTCTGAATACCTCATCCAACAATTCTATGGTCTTCTTGGTTATGATTTCACGTAAAAATTTAACCACCAACCATTTTGAATACACATCGACCATGACCAACGCAAATTTATATTCAGAAGAAAAAACTCTCATAGGTCCAATAAATTCCAAACAAACTGTGTGCCAAGGCTTACCAGGATTTAAGATCTCCCCCATTACTGACTGATTACCTATCTTCAATCTTTTCTCTCCTTCCTTACAATCCACACACTCAGTAACCCAGTCAGTGGTATCTTGATCCATTCCTGGCCACCAATAATTTTCACGAAGTCTTCTCTTAGTTAGAGTTTGACCCAAATGGCCTTCATGTGCTAATTTGATCAAATCAAGTCGCACACCTTGAGGGGGAACAAACTTGTCACCTCTAGATATTAGACTCACACCACATGCTGACAACTCATCAATTATTTTAACATAAGGACGAACTGCTACAGGAACAGTACTTTCCCTTCTGACTCCTTTATTTATCATCTCCAAAACTTGAATTAAGACTACATCCTCTTTCATACTTTGAATCCAATGTTCTTTTCCAATGGTACCTTGAGTTACACTAACCACATCATCAACAAAAGCTACAGCACCCTCATCACCATACGCTTCCACACCATCCTTATCAACTTCTTGCCATGGTAAAGGCAATCTAGACAAACTATAAGCTTGAGTGTTCTTCCAACCAGGTAAATATTCTACCTTATACTGATACTCCTGTAACCGCGCAGCCAAACGGGCTAATCTTGCAGAAACATTCTCCGCTCCTCCTGGCATTAATATTTTCACTAACGGTTTATAATCAGTGCGTAAGATAATAGGAAATCCCCAAACATATATTCTAAAATACTCAGCTGCCCATGCCGCTGCAAAAGCCTCCCTCTCAACAACTGAATATTTCCTCTCAGAAGAAGTGAGGGAGCGGGTAGCAAAAGCAACAGTGCGTTCGCCATCATTGTGCATTTGAGAAAATACAGCTCCTAAGCCCACAGCAATAGCATCTACTGTAAGAATAGATAACAACCTGGTATCAAAAGGAGTTAAAACTTTCGCATCACATATTTCCTGTTTGATATTTTGAAAAGCTATTTCTTGATCATCTGCCCATACAAATGCACACCCTTTCCTGAGAAGTTTCTTTAAATGTTCAGTTTTCTCTGCAAATTTATTAACAAACTTCGCATAGTATTCAACTAGGCCAAGAAATGACCTAAGTTGATCTTTATCCTGAGGAGGCTTAACTTTCCTTATTGCTTCTAATAAATCTTTCTTTGGTTTAACTCCAGAAGAAGACAGTGTATAGCCCAGGTATTCCACTTCTTCAACACAAAACTTGCATTTCTCTTTCTTGAGAGTTAATCCAGCCTCACCCATCCTATCTAATACTCTTTTCAAATTACATTATGACTATTGATTGACTCTCCAAATATTAATACATCATCCTGGAAGTATCCAACTCCGTCAATGTCTTTTAAAACGTGACCCATCATTCGCTGGAATACACTGGCCGCTGAAGAGAGGCCAAATGGCATCCTTGTAAATTGGTAAACTCCTTCCGTAGTAATGAAAGCCGTAAGACCTTTCGAGTCTGGATGTAGTTTTATCTGATGATATGCACTTTTAAGGTCCAACTTAGAGAAATATTTTGCACCTTTCAAAGACAAAACTAATTCTCCAATATTTGGAAGTGGAAGGTTGTCTGTTATGATGTTTTGATTGACAGTGTGTAAGTCAACACACAAACGAAAACTTCCATCAGGTTTGCCTGTGACCACCACTAGAGAAATCCAACTAGATGTTTCAACAGGTTCAATTATTCCTTGAGAAACCATTTCTTTAAGCATTCGTTTAACCTCTTCTCTAGCCACAATGGGAACTTTCCTAACCTTGTGTTGAATAGGTATAGCACCTGGCTTGACCAAGGTTTTATATACATAGTTTTTTAAAAGACCAATTTCATCTGAAAACACTTTTCTTGCTCCACCTACAATGTCTTCTGTATGCAACTCTTCTACTACTAACACCTGATTTGGTGCATGTGGTTTATGATGATACCCAAATCATATTGGTGTTGCCACCCAAGAATAGGGGGACCCGATTTTGCCATATAAACCTTTCCATTAACAACTCTCCCTTGAAAATGTATCTCAGTCGTCATGTAACTTTCAATGTCAATTTGTTCTCCTTGATAACCCCCAGGATTTATATCTTTTGGTAGCAAGTTCACATTTGGCCACAATTTTTTAAACACATCTTTAGGTATAATAGTATATAAGGATCCAGAATCTACCTTGAGCTCAACAGACACATTCTCAATAATAAACACAGCCTTGGGTCTGGAACTTCTGGGTGTACTTTCTTCACCATCAATACACAATATCTTATTTGTTATTAACTCCTCATCTATAAGAGAAATCTCATCTCATATTACAGCAATATTTGAGTTGTTATTGGTTGTGCCACCATTTGATCTACACATGCGTGAAAAATGGCCTTTTCTACCACAGCGTCTACATTCCTTTCCAATGGCATAACAACTCTTAAAGTCCACAGTGTGATAACTGCTTCCGCATCTGAAACATATTCTAGCTTGTTGTTTGGTATTATCAATGGTTCTAGCAGGTGTAGAACTACTTCTACGTTTGACAAAAGTACTTTTCTTGACTTCTTTATTTCCTAACTTCCCTGCATTCAGTACTGCAACTTCTTCACTTTCTAAGAAAGACACATCACCCTCTACTTTCCTTTCTTCCATTTCTTTCATGCAATGCTCTGATTGCTCAACAACCTTAGCAATCTCTATGGCATCATGCAATGATGGGTTTTTAGCAGCCCAAAGTCTTTCTTGCATTTTCTTATTTTTACATTGTACAATAAGTTGATGCCGTATCATTTCTTCTCTCATAACTCCAAATTGACATTTAACCGATAGTTTCCTTAATCTGGAAACAAACTGATCAACCATCTCATCTATTTTTTGGGGTTGGGTATAGAATTTATATCTTGACATTACTATATTAGTTTCCTTGGCAAACCTTCTCTCTAACCTGACTTTGGCTTCTAAATACACATTTATAATCTGTTGTCCATTACCACCTGTAGCGACCGGTAAATATTTAAAAATATGTTGCCCTTCCTTTCCTAAAGTACTTAATAATAAGGCCTTCTTCCGAGAATTTGTAAAATCACCACCATCAAGTGCTTCAATGTAGTTTTCAAATATTTCAATCCAATCTTCCCACTCAATAGATGGAGAACCGGCTTGTGCTACAAATACCGGTGGTGGAATTATTGCAGCTTCCATGACTATTAATATTCTAAAATTACTGAAATATGTATATTGAATATTAATTTGTTTCTACAATTATCAAATTTAACAATGTATAATAAGGCAAAAACAAAAAAAACATATGGTGTGCCTATCACCGGTGAAAGTGCAGGCAAAACACACAAGCAAACAAAAATTAGTGTGCCTGACACTGATGATTATTTAACAACATGAAGCTTACGATACAGTGAAGCTCATATTAAAAGTTTATGAAGAGATACATGAGAGATGGTGGTGTGCTTATCACCGTGATGTATGAAAGCACCAAATGACGTTGTCAAGGCCGGTAAGTTGTCAGAAAGTATAATTAAATAATGAGTACCTTAGACCGATGTCCAATAGTGTGCTTGTCACCGATGTACAAGCGCATTTTCTACGAAGAAAGTGAAAGCACAAATATGGTGTGCTTATCACCGCAGTAAAATAAAACTGCTGTGCGCCGATGCGGGTTGCCAGGTGATTCACTATAAACCCGACAAACCGAAAATGGCCGCATGTTACGTTACATTGCACGTGTATTGCATGTGAAGACGTGATGACTCTATGCGTACGCTGACAACTGCAAGCAGGGATCCGGATTGTAGTGGAAGATGAAGTAGAATCGAAACTTTGTGGTCGAGTTCCAAATCTCCGGTGAGGTTCCAGGCAGCAGTTGGTCTTCGTCACGTTGCGTGTCGAGGTATGTGTATTTTTGAATATACACAATGTGCTCCTCCTCAGTAACTGTTGTCAAAGATAGACAATAAATCCAAAAACGTTTCAACACTTCCCATAAAACGGAAGTCTTGCGCAGCGACACATCGGCATCAATCTTCTTTTTGGCACGTTTCCTCGATTTTTTACAATCTCTCAAGACGTAGAAGTCAGTAAATTTTGCTTGAAATACTTGAAATGCGTGAGTTCTCGTATCACCAGGCAGCAGTCAATTATGGCTGGAATCGTCGCCAACTTTGTGAAAGATAACTCGAAGTCCTTGAAGATTAAGTATTATTTAATGAAGAAGTAATTGACCGCAGGTGATGCTCCCTTTCCAGCCAGCTATCAACTGTCTGTACAAAGAACACATACTGCAGAGAATACAAAGAACATTCTAATACAGAACCACAGTACATCATACACATTAAAGGTACACAACCAAATTATAACACAAATATTATACTTACTGCCTCTCTGCTAATCAACCTCCTCCGGATAAGTATGGAGGGTTGGCCAAGATGTTCTCAGGACCTTCCTGTACATTTATATCATGCGGGGGACACTGAGATTGTGTTTCGGAAGACATTCCAAGAAAGTCATAGGCCGGAACCATGGCCCAGTGGTGTGGCTGCTCCCGGGGCTTATGTCATGCCTCTTCACTCCGGGTGTGGACAACCACTGTTCTGCATCTTGTTCCAATGATTTGCACAATTTCTCTATGCATTGCTGTCCTCAGCATGATCTCAGTCCACCGCCTCATAAAGCTTGCTGAAATTTTCGAGAACTCTTTCTCAAATTTTCTTATGCTCCTGTGGGCAGATAATCACAGGGTAGGAATAACCTGAGGATTGGGTCAGTGGGCGGACTCAGAGGAGTGGCCAGAAAGAGCAAAACATTCCAACTTTTAGTATTTGTTTGGCATTTCACTGACCAGTTACAGCTTATTACATTACTTTAATGCAATCAATAGATACACATGTTTATTTAAGGTTTAATATGAGTTAGTGACATTAAAATACATTCACAAAGTGGGAACACATTTCCAATCACAGAATGTCCCAAATACACTTAAAAGTGGAATCACAAGCCATTTGTCTCCGAGCCATGCATCAGCAGTTCTCCTCCCTTCTTCCACAAGAGCAGTTCAAACATGAATAACAAAATATCCTTCTTTGTAAATGTTTTCCACATAATTATGGCTCTGCCATATTTGCCACATAATACATCATCTGCTGCATACTTTAACAATTTTAACAAAAAAATTGTTTGTAGCACAAACAGATCAAAAGTTACTACAAAATTGTGACATGTGTTGCTGCGAAGTGGAGGGCACTTTGCAGAGGCTGACTGTCACCTTTCTCATAGCTACATTTGAATTTTACACTGGTACTAATGAGGCAAAATCATTGCAGGGACTGTTAGGATGGGTAAATATGTAAAAATGATAAAGTATCAAAATATGTGTCGCCTTATGCTTCAGCACTGCAACCTAATTTTGTCCTTCATTGCTGCATAATTCCAATGCCATCAAAGCAGGTAGCACATGGTATAAGTGTTTGTGCATGAAGCAAAGAGACTGTGAAGTTTGTGAACTTAGTTTGGTGTGCATGCAAAGTTTGCATTGCCGATCACTATTGAGTTGCAATACAACTGCTGAAACAAGGCCAATGGAGGAATCAATGGGTGAGGTGGACTGGCCTAAAGGGTCCTGAGACATCAGTGACAAAGTCACTGTTACTCTGGGTGTGCTGCTTCATAGGCTTGCCCGCAACACTGAAGGTGAACTTCAGTATGGATTGTGGTGGACAGGTCTTCAAGGCTAACCCACACTTGCCACCTCTAGGGTCCACCTGTTGGTGCTAAGACACCAGGGCTTCTAAGGTCTAGCGGGGTCTTCTAAGGTCTAGCATGGAAATGTGTTCCCTCAGGAGAGTGGTCTGGTGGACAGGTCATGAAGGTTTAACCTGTTTCCCCAGTTCCAATTTCGGCAGCTCAGGCCATAGTGCCACATCCTCTCCCCCAATGAACACCATACTGTACCATTGAGAGAAACTCGCACTGCCTTCAGCTACAACTCATTTGTGCCCCACTATAAATATCTGCATGCGGCTCCATTCAAATTATGTGCTAGACAAGAGTATTATGCAACCTGAAAAAAAAGTTATAACATCCTGGAAAAAGTAAAGACCCATAGGGAATGCAAGATTAAGTAAAGCATGGGAATGTAAGCAGGAACAACATGGTTACTGATTTTACCCTCATTATTCAGAAATCAATGAGTGTTTTTGCCTGAAAGGTTAAGGACATGACTACAGGGCCTGTAAGGGACCCATTTCAATGTCCATTGCATACATCCTTACAAAACATAAGCAGTGTGGTTTAAAAAAACACAACCATGAACACAGAGCAGCGGTGCACATTTTATAAATTAAAATAAGGAAGCCATCTGATAAGGATCACATTAAACATTTTCCACTCTATGCATCAACCAGGTATTGCAGGACCACCAGGAATAGTGCACTTCTCCACCCGAGGAAAACAATGCTGTTCAAATTAAGACGAGAAAATGGAAAGTAGCGCTTCACTGACAAACTCTGTAAAGTGGCGCTATTGTGTTTGGGTGTGATGAAAACCAATACGGCCACTTTGCGACCACTCTGTCTTGCTTTATTTAGTTATTTTTTATTTTTCGTATTATGAACCTTTTTTTCTCACCATGCTGAGGCTGCACTTTGGAATAGAAAAATGTCAGTGAGGAGAAGCAAGACAGAGACAGAAAGAGAGGGAATAAGAGGAAGGGAAAGAAAGAGAGAGAGTGGGGTGGCAGTTGCTAGCTCCAGAGCAGAAGTGGACACTGTCCTTGTCTTCTCTGGGCAAGAAGGAAAAGACAGAGTCCCTTTCTTTTTCTGCTCACCCTGTCCATTCACGAATGGCCATGAACGAAATAGCCTTATATATAGGCCATGGATATTTCTGCCATCCTGGGACACATTTTTAAGAGAAAAAACATGGGGAACAGATTCTATTAATATTTCAAAAGTAGCGGCATACCGTGCCCTTCCGGACCTGCCCACTTCAACTACTGGGGTTACCTTTAAAAACACAAAAAACCTCCTGCAGTAGGCAGGAGCACAGTAAGTAGTTCAATAGTTGCTCCCGCTGTGCAGGACCACAAGCACAACCCTGCACCACATGCACAGTCCAGGAGGGGTGCACATGAACTGGGAGCAGGTTAAGGTTGTGGGGGCTTTGTGACCCCCAACCACAGCCCTCAGTGATCCCTCCCATATATGGCTGCCCTGGTTGCCATCAGGGCACCCCAAAAATACAACCTGGGGAAAATAAAAAGCATGAGGCTCACAGACGACAAACCAAATTGAAGAGAGGAGCAAGACAGCTATTTAGCATTCACTGCTCCTGGCAGAGAATTGCACCATATTGCTCTGCAAGGGTTTTATTTACATATATGGCCTTACTATGTGGTGCCCCAATCGGGCTCGTGGTACCAACTTCATGTTGAAAGGAGCTGTTGGGAGTGCTGCAGTTTGTTAGGAGTAATTTAAAAAAATAATCTTATGGGGCTTAAAGGGGATGATCCCAGGAGAGGTTTTCTATTGCTTTAGGCATTTCCTAGAGCTGGAGGGTTTGCTTTTTAGCAAGTGGATATGAAGATTCGCTGTGGCTCATCCAAGGGCTGTATTATGTGGCCTGAATAATGTTAAAGAAAGATTTTTGATATAAGGTACTGATTTAATTGAAATGCTTTATTTAAAGAATCTTATTGACAATGACTGTTGGTGTACATTGCAATGTTAAATTAATTATGAGTGCAATTACATATGATTATTGATTTAATTGGGTTTAATGGTTGTAGGAAAGTCATACTTTTTGCCCTAATTACCCCCATTATTTTGACTGATGCTGTTGGTTACTGACTCTGAATGTGCCCTGGGCTCTGCTAACCAGGCCCAGGGCCAGTGCTCTGTCCTCTATTGGTATATCGTTATTAGTATAATTCTAACTGGCCAAGATAGCCTACCTGTAAGTCCATACTATATGGTAGGGCATGCAGGTTTAGAGACCCCAGTGGACTTAATGGACTTAAGTGTGGACTGTTGTGGTGTCTGGTGCAATTTTAAAGCCAGGCCTCCCTTACTGGCTAGTTTTAAAATAAAACTTTGTCCATATTCAACGTTGGAATTAAAAGTACTACCAAAGACCAAAACTTCATTTTTATTACATATCTCATCCCTAAGGGATGCCCTAGATAGCCCAAGGGTAGGGTACATTGTTATAAAAAGCAGGGGCAATATAAAATATGTTATATATGCCCTGGTAGGGAAAAAAAGCCAAAGTCATTTTTCCATATGGCAGTGCTGCTAGCCCCATAGGCTAACATGGGAAGACTTTATTGAAACTTAATGAAGTGTATCTTTGCTTGTGCACTAGCTAGCTCAAAGTATCAAAATAATGTTTACAAGAAATCCAACAACTTGCCAAGTTTGGATTTATTATAACTATCACAGGAAAGTAGTTTTAGAACTTACTATCCTGAAGTTACCTAAAACACCACTTTAGCAGCCTCTTGTGATTGGCCAGCCTTTGACAGTCTCAGATAAGCTGCTCCCTGCGAAGGTCTGAAGATGCCTGGGCTGTAACAGCCATTTGGTGGGAGGAGATTTGCTTCCTAGAGAAGCCAGGGAGAGGTGTGATAACCTGGACTTCAAAGGCAGGAGAACAGTTGTCACAGGACCCAGGCCAGCCCCCACTTCATTGATACCCAGACAAATGGGAGCCCCAATAGTTAGATTAGGATAGGGGCTGGAAGGGGAGTATAGTGAGTAGTCAGTCACACTTTTTGGTTGGGGTACATACACCAAGGAGAGATTTTCTCCATTTTGAATTTTGGAGAACAATGCATTATGGGTCAAATATATGCCACGCTTTGCAGGAAGTGGTCATAGCAGAGGGAGGGAACTTTACCCCTATTGGTTTCAGTGTCCCCCTCTTGCCAGCCCAGAATGGAGGATAAAAATGGGAGAGCTTCAGCAGTTCCTCAGAAAACTGCCTGGAACAAAAGAAGAAGAAGGACTGGCTTGCACTCAAAAGGACTGCACCTGCTGCACGCTCAAGGCTCCACAGAGAAAGGACTGTGCCTGACTCACAATAAAAGGAGTGGATTCCCTGATCATAAACAGGTACAACTGAGCTGGAAGAAGTCACGAGCAAGCCCAAAGAGAGGATCACCCCAGCTGACCAGTTGCAACTGGATTTTTCCTGGACTGTTCAGGTGCGTGTGAGAGATTGAGTCATGGCCCCCAAGAGGCAATCCAGAGTCTCTAAACCATTGGCTGGAGCTGCTGCTCTCCCCTTAAGGAACTAACAAGGAACAAGATCTGAAACTTTGGAAACTTTCTACAGCGGTTTGCTAAAAAGCTCCAGGAGGAGACTGTTTGATGTTGAGAGTCAAGCAGCCATCGTCAACTCATGAATCAGCCTGACTGTGCTGGTTTGTCCCACTGAGAGCTCCAGAGCTCCTCGCCATCAATGTCAAAGACTTTCAGAGACTAACCAAGGCATTGTGTTGCAGCAGGCTGCCATTGTTGACTCGAACTTCGGATCTGAGAAGTATGAGGAACCGCTGATGAGCCCATCAATGAGAAAAAAGCTCCAAGAATAAGACTACGTTTGAAGGTAAACCTTTGATCGGGACCTAGCACTCAGCCTATCCAACCCACGCTCTATCGAGGTCGGCCTAAAACTTAGACTTTATTACAGTCCAGTGTGGCCAGATAGCTGCGAGTGGTGCTTTAAGCATTTTGGCGCTAGAATGCACAATTTTGTATTTATTCTTTAAAAATTCCCTACATTAGAATTTTGTCATTTTAATGATAGAAATGTTCTCTATATTTATAAATTGGTGTTTGATTTTTATTGTGTTGTACCTTTTACTTTTTTACTGTTTTGGTACTATTAAATGCTTTACATGTACCTGTCTCCTAAGTTTCACCTGACTGCTTGCTTGCCAACTACCAAGAGTTAAACAAGGATTAATTTATTGAGACTTGACTGGACCTATTAATGATTGTGGTATTATTACTAGCTGAAGGTAAATACTCGACCTACCAATAATCCACCTTCCTACATTGGTGAGCAGTGGTGGGATCCAGAATATGGGTTAGATAACACCATTCAGTATTTAAGTTGGACAATTACAAAATCCTCTAAATTGGCCCAGTGCAAACATTGTTTTTGATTTCCAATTTAGACTAATATTAATTAATTAATTTTTATTTTTTCCCAAATTACTCTGACCTCAATTTTTGCAGAAGATTTGTGACACAAAATTAAGGGATAGCATGGGGCTTGATCTAGCTAGCCTACCCTCATTTCAATTCGAACAGCTTAGGGACCTGTGTAGGGCTGGGGGATTACCAGCACCCTCCACTTCCAGGAAGGCAGTACTAGTAAAGGCCCTTACTGCCTAGGCAGAGGCCCAGCTGGATGATCAGACCTCTGATACAGAGGAAGCTGAAGAGATAGAAGGGCAGGGGGAGGAAGACCCCTAGAGATCAGGGATGAGGAAAATTAACTCCTCTCAGCACACACAGTGTCCAGGGCCTTGCCTACAGCTAGTGGGGGAAGAGGATCCACCAGAGGTGAGCCAGATCTGTCTCTTAGAGAAAGAGAGCTTGAGGAACAGCTTGCTGATGTAGCCCTAAAAGCTGAGAAGTTGTCCCTGGTCAAAAGGAAGTGGGCATGTGAGGAGAGGAGAACCACCAGGGATAGTACAGAGGAAGATGGTGGCCACAAAGAGGAGACAGATGTTTCCAGGCGTGGTGTGTTTGACCCAAGATTACCCAATGGGAGTGTCCATAAGTACCAGGAAGGTGATAATATAGGCAAATGGCTGACAGCTTTTGAGAGGGCCCTGAAGATCAGGAGGGTAAGTTATCAATACTGGGGTTCACTCCTGTGAGAACTGATTCCATCAGCGGGGAGAGACCTTAGACCTTAGACGGAGAGGAGACTGAATCATATCCCACATGAATCAGAGTTCCATCAGAAGGTTGGTCTCAACCCTGAGCAGTGAAGGATGAAGTTTAGAGACACCCAGAAAGTCAGTACCCAATCCTGGGTTGGCTTCGTAGATATATCTGTCAAGGCACTAGAGGTCTGGATACAGGGTAACTAGGTAAGTACCTTCGAGGGGCTATACAGTTTGATCATGAAAGAGCACATATTGGGCAATTGCCCGTCAGAGGATTTACACTAAGCCTGGGCAGAGTTTGTAGAGTTTTACTCCGTGGAACTCTGCGAAGTTCCAGAAAAACTCAGCCGCGCACTGAGGAGTTCCGCCAGCAGTGGAGTCTGTTAAGACGTGCAGCACGCACTGACTTTTAGCACCAGGGGTTTGTCTTGCACTGTAAACTCAGCGCGAATGACACTATGTGTCATGCCAGATGCTGCTTTCTGCTGCTCGAGTAGACATTCTACTTGAGCGGCAACTTCCTCAACGCGAATTACAGATTTCTCAAAGCTAGCGGTCGCGATCTGCCGCGACAACCCGCGATGAGCAATCTCGCCAGGAGGAGGTCTAGCTCGTTATTTTTTCTCACAAGCGCTCGCCAGCTTATCGTTGGCAAGCCGCTCGAGGAAAAAAACTCCGCTCCACGTCACTTCGTGGAGTTTTTGGGCATAACTTTGCGAACTCCACCGGTGGAGCAGAATTCTTTGCCAATCCCTAATTTACACTGGCATCTAGTTGCCTCTAAGCTATGTAGTCCCAGGAAAGTGGGTGGGGCTGCAAATGAGTAAGTTCACACCAGGGTGTCCAAGAAGAACCAGGGGGTGATCAGAAGAAAGGGGGGCAGTTCCCCTCCCAGAGGAAAGCCTTTAGTAACCAAGATAAAAAAACAGAAAGAATCCCCAAGGGGTCACCAAACACCAGCCCAAGGAGGGAGTTCCTAGAGCCATTCCACTTACAAAGGGAAGGCGTATCAGGGAAGGTCTTTTGACCAGACAAAGGTGAGGTTGTGTTTTTACTGCTTGTAGCCAGGACACGAAAGAGGAGATGCAGTCTGCACAAAGAAGACCCCCCCTTTGGTGGGCGGTCCAAGGGGATTGCTAGTGTAGGTGTGGGTAGGTTTGCCCAGAGATGCGGAAAGGGAATGAAGAGGTGACCTTAGGTTCCATGGGTGAGGTAGAAGTTGCAACCCTGACAGCCTTACCTCCAAGCATGGAGAAGTACAGGCAAAGGCATAAGATCAATGGGACTGAGATTGAGGCTCTGAGGGATACAGGAGTTAGTGTGACTATGCTGTTGTACAAACTGGTTTCCCTAGAGAGCAGATCCTGCCTAGTGTATTTCACCAAGCTATCTATTCAGACAACAGATCCAAGCTCCATCCCACATCAATGGTGAGCTTCGAATGGCTTCGAATGGGGAGGTCTTTCTGGCCCTAAGAAGGTAGTTGTGTCTCCTTTACTCCCAGTAGAGTTTCTACTGGTAAATGAGCTTCTGAGTGGCTAGGGGTGGAAAGGCAGGTCCATGCTCAGATGCTGGATCTTTCAGAGTGGGTTTTTGCTGTGATGAGTGGTCAGGCTGCACATCACTGCTACACTTGTACCGTGGAACAATGGGCCAAGCCTCCAAGAGAAAGGGCAAAGGGTCTGGTGATGTAGCCAAAGTATCTCAAGATGTCCAGAATAAATCCAACCCTGAGGAGGAGGATCTGGTACCAGAAGGGGGGATTCCACCCCTGCAAGATCTGTCCAACTTGGTAGAATTGCAAGGAGCCAGTGGACCCTCCAGAGTGGAGCTGTGCCAGGGACAAAGGGACTGTCTCACTCTAGAGAGTCTGAGGCAGACTGCCTCCATGTAAGTGAAGGGTGATGTCAGTGGCTCCCACAGAGTCTATAGGGAGGATGGAGTCCTCTATAGTAAGGCCAGGTCCCCCAAACCAGAGGTAATCAGGAGTGTGGTGGTCACCCCGAATTATAGAGCATTCCTCCTCACCTTGACTCATGACATTCCCTTAGCCGGACATTTGGGACAGACCAAGACCTGGAACAAGCTGGTCAACCATTTCTGTTGGCCCCTTATGTCTAGCAAGGTAAAGACGTTTTGTCTTTTCTGTGTCACCTATCAAGCTAGTGGAAAGACTGGGGGCAAGCCAAAGGCTCCCTTGAGACCACTGCCAGTGGTTGATACTCCCTTTGAGAGGGTGGGGATTGACATTGTTGATCCCCTAGACACACCAACTGCCTCTGGGAACAGATATATCTTGGTGTTAGTGGACCATGGCATCAGATACCCGTAAGCGATACTCCCAAGACGGTCACTGCTCCCACAGTGGCCAGAGACCTACTTACTATCTTCACCAGAGTGGGCTTTCCTAAGGAGGTGGTCTCAGAAAAGTCCGCCTATCTTAAGGTGATGTGGGATGAATGTGGTGTTACTTACAAGTTCACCACCCAATATCATCCCCAGGCCAATGGTCTGGTGGGAAGATGTAATAAGACCCTAAAGCATGATCCTGGGATTATCTGGAAAGCTCGGGAGGAGATGGGATGCTGGTGTGAGCAGTCTGTGGGTGAGTTCCCAAGTATAATTTCAGCCACAACATTTATCTCAAGCTGAAGTCAGCCAATCAGAGACGTTTGAGTGTGTAGACTCAAAATGGATGTATGGAGAGAAAGCTCTCTCATCCAATCAGGCTTGATTATATATTTTTAATTAATCCATGGGTGGACCAGGTATCTCTAACATTTTATTTCCTTCAGTTCTACATCAAAATGACATTTTAAAAACGAATTGTTTGAAAAACACTCAACAGATTTCCACCAAGCAAAAGAAAGGCATGTGTGGAGTAAAACTCTTTTTTTCCTGTTTTGGAGAGGATTGTTTCCTATTGGACTTAAAATGCTAAAATCTACTTATTTGATGCCTCCATTTTCTGCCCCTCTTTGACAGATCTGCACAAAACCTGCCATGCCAAACCAAAATCTAACAAAAGATTTTCCTGTAGGTTTCATGCAGATTTGTTTTATATATACATATACACACATGCACACACTCACACTTGTGTATGCTACTCACCACCATCCAATTTGCATATAAAGGCCACCCCCTTGCTGTTATTGGCTGACATGCACTTACCTGTATGGCGTCATTGCTGCTCTGACAGGATATACATGGACCCACAGATCTCTAGTTTAATTGTGCCTACTGTCACAAAGTATCCCGGACTTAGTGATACCAGTGAGTAGGGGAAGCAGAACTGGAGAGACTGAGATAGAATTGCCTCTTCTGATGCTCTGTAAATACATGTGTTGTTGGTATGCATACCCAATCTGGTCATGTCCACCAAGCTGTATGTGATGTATTGAGGTTAAGATTTCTATGGTGGAAAAGGCAACAGGTAATACAGCATTCATTGTCTACTTTAACACAATTGACCCTGGATTTCTCTGTCATGGTATGTATCTGTTAAAGAGGCATGTTTGTCTCCTTCTATAAAGCATGATGTACATTGATAGTTACCTATGGTTATTTGAGTGCCCTGTTAATGTAGTACAAGCTAGATTATCATAAGTCTGTTAAAGCAAATAGTGAAATAATATTAATACAGAAACATTCCCCTATGCTAGTACGCAATGATGGTAGTAGACTCTAGAATTTGCTTTCTCAGTATGCACTTTATCAAGTCAAGTCAAAATATCTTTATTCTGTTTCAGAAGAAAGCCATAAAAGTTTATAAAACCAACATTACAAATTAACATTCCAGTGGCCTATTTACAAATCAACATAGGAGGGGATTCATAAAAACCGATTATTTAAAAGAGCTATAATTCTAAAATTCAATCTTTTGATAAAAATGCAATACATATTACAAAGTACTTCATATCACAGCAATGTATAACCCACGCCTAAAGAGTACATCAATGCTTGAATTGTGTATAACAAAAATACAGTATTTGGGTTCAGCTACTATATCTAGCACCTTTTCCTAATAGCCATTGCGACTTTAATGTAGTTAGAAACCCTAGTACATATAGCATGAGTAGCCAAAGAGTACAGGTAATATAAGAGCATGGCCTAATTTCTTTTAAAATCGGAATTAAAAAATGTCATCTTGGCTCTTTATAGAGGGGGCAAAATAGCATAAAGTGCAAAGTGCTCTGAGCTGCCAAATTATCACAAGGGCAAGGCGCCAATTTATCTACACATCCCGACTGTTTCGGGAGAGCCACTAAAAAATGCAAGGTAAGTAAACGAAATCTTGATAAATAAAATCACGTCTGTACATTTATGGTGAATGTTAGATAAAATTGCTGCTGGGGAGGAAATGAACAAGGCAGGCCTCTCACCTCCGGTTGAGAGCGGTATCTAGTCGCCCCCATATAGTGTGCCTCTTTTATGATGTCTTTTGCATTTTCCTGGATATCAGCTGGGTTATCAAAGTAATGCCCCAACCCTAGCTTGTAGAGGTTCTCTTACAAATCGGAGCCAAGGGATAGGTAATGCTCCATCCAAATTGATACAGTCTTTAATGACCTCTCTTGAGAAAACTTGCTCCTCAAACAACCAGATTTTAGCCCATAATAGCAGGGGGGCCAAGTTTATACGATCCTCCACAAAGTCAAGCCCCAGCTCACAGTGACAAAAGAGTGTGGGGGCACTATTTGGAATCATCAGTAGCCTTTTTAAAAATTTATTTTCCATGATCTATAAATGGCGGCTATTATGGTAACCCCACACTCCTGCTCCATATGTTGCAACAGGCACACATTTGGCTTTATAAAGAGTAACCAGCTCAGTCACTGGTGTATGGCCCAATTTACAGGCAAAGCGAAAATGGCCCTCGAGAACCCTGCCTGCATTTTGCACCCTTGCAGTAACAAGCGGTTCCCAGTTCATCCTATTATTAAAAATATTCCCTAAATAATTAAAATTATTCAATTTATCAATTATCTTATCCCTTACAGCATATTTTCTAGTTTTGGTCATATTTGGGCCACACACCATAATATATGATTTAATAAAATTAACTTTTAAATCAAGTGCCAACATAAAATCTGTAAATGCGTTAAGTAATTTTTGGAGGCCATTTGCGGTCAGGGCCATTAGCACAGTGTCATCCGCATATCAAAGTAGCGGGACTGGTGTGCCCCCTATGCGTGGACAGTCATTTTCCTTCTCTGATAAAAAAGCCTCTAGGCCATTAGTATAAATTAAAAAAAGAAAGGGGGCTAAAATACATCCCTGCCGGACACCTTCTGTAGAAGCTATGGGCCTGTTTTTATCCCCTTGTAGGCCATATCTTATGGTAACAGAGGTGGGAGCGTGGAGCCTACGTAAAAGAGAAATCAGTGCTTCCTCGACACCCATTTTCCCCATAAGTGCCCACAACGTCTCCCGATTTACTGTGTCAAAAGCATTGGACAAGTCCATGAAGGCCAGGTGGATAGAGCCCTTACTGGCCTTCATATACTTGCCCATAATTAGGGACAAGTTGAGGCACTGTTCTGTGGTGCCCATCCCTCTCCTAAAGCCATACTGCGTTCTTGCCATCACCCCTGTGTCAGTCGCCCAGATTTCAAGTCGGGCAAGGACGACCCACCCCAACAGCTTCGCTGTTGCGTCAATAAAGGAAATTGGACTGTAACAGGCAGGGTCACTTCTATTACCTTTTTTAAACACTGGAACCACAATGGCCTCCTTCCAAGTTGCTGGGATGGGGTCAATCACCACTGTTCTAAAAACATTAGCCAGTAAAGGAGCCCACAGCTTGGGATTACTTTTAAATAAGTCTACTGGCACTCCATCCGGGCCGGGAGCTTCCATGCTAATTCCTTTTGCTATGGCCTCCTCAACCTCCGTAACTGAGATTGATGCACTTAGAAGAGAAGCCGAGATTAGGTCTGGGGGCAAATCCCCACTATGTGACTCTAGCTGGAGATCGTTCGGGTTAAATATAGCCGCAAAGTGAGTTTCCCAAACACCCCCCTGGATCAGGCAATCCAACTTCCTCGCCTCTTCATGAATAGAGGATGATTTTAATATCCCAGAAACTTTTAGAGTCCTTAAGGAGCTGACTCTCTCCAAATCGTCCCAAGCTAAACTCCTCTTCTTTCCTCTTCTTAACTGTGCTTTTATAAATCTTCCTTGCGTTAGTAATTTGGATACTGTCGCGGGGGTTAGCATGGAGTGCCAATTTTAAAATCTTTTGGGCTCTTGAACATTCTACCTTGTCTCCGGGAGATCCCTGATCTTGATTGATCGGCCGCGAGGACTGCTGGGGCTTATGGTTTCTGGCCTGATCCTGGCCGGTTTGCTGCTGCCCCCGCCTCGCACTTTATCATTCATTGATTATACAGACTGAGAGCATTTGATTTCTGAAGTGCTTCTTGGTGGAAACCCATAACTTCAAAATTTCCACTAAACATAAATAGAATGAAAGTGCAAAGATAGTAAGAATAAAAAAACTTGTGCATAGGATCTACTCAATTGGCAACCTTTTTGCAACAGGTGAGTTCTGAATGCTGCACCACAAGGCCAGGTTTGTAGCACTCTTACACTTGGTTATAAGTCTACACCTATATAAACTATGAAATATGCGCAAAGCAAATTAAGTAAATCCTTAAGAGATTAATTAACCAACTAATACAACTTCCATCTTGATCCTCCAGCACAAACCTTAGAAAGAATTGTGTAGCATGTGCTGCATCAGGTGCTCTGTGCCCAATGAGCCTTAGCGCCTTGAAACTAGAGAGCCTGCTGAATCACCTACGAGACCTCCACTGGCTACCCGTCGAAAAGAGGATCACCTTCAAACTACTCACCCACACCTACAAATCCCTCAACAACATCGCACCCAAATACCTCAACGATAGAGTATCTTTCCACGTACCCAAAAGGAACCTCCGCTCCTCCGACCTCGCCCTGGCAGAGGTCCCCCGCATCCGCAGACACAGAACCGGCGGGAGAGCCTTCTCCTACATCGCAGCCAAGACCTGGAACGAGCTCCCTGTGAACATCAGACTCTCCCCTACTCTACACACGTTCAGGAAGGACCTCAAGACCTGGCTCGTTGACTGATCCGGAGCCGCTCCCCCCTCCCCCAGCGCCTTGAGACCCTCACAGGTGAGTAGCGCGCTTTACAAACCCCTGATTGATTGATTGATTGGTGTAACACTGCGATTAGCTTGCCTGGAATATCAGGAGCTGGAGGCTGAAGAGATAATGCTGTCTCACACTAAGAAGTATCAAATGCAGCAGCATGATCCAGACCATGTATCACACAGCCGCAAGAGCAAGATTCAGACGAAGTCAGGCAGGCTGTGAGTTGCAGACCAGGTGTTGCTTTCCAGTCAAGGCACACTCAAGGTCCACACGGACAAGGACATGACACTTACCTATCCATGAGGGTATCTTCCTCTAGGCCACTGCCTATAGTTAATGTCTCTTCCTGATCTACTGAAAGTTCTTAGATTGCAACCTCCTGTAGTCTGCTTGGTGACTTTATAAAGGTTCCCAACTTAACTATTTAGTAAATAAACCCTTACATTCCTAGAGCAGCCTTTACCGGTTGCTCCTAGAGTTTTAACTGCTTCATCAAACCTCTGTTTTCCATAATAGATGTGCTATGCCCATAATAGCTTGTGTGGTGCATTGCTACCAACTTGATGCCCCAATGAACATCCATGTGGAAAAATATTAATCAATGTTAGGATTCAACCTACTTATGAACTGGATCATCAAACAAGGTGCTGGAAGGTTGAAATATAGGACCTATTATGATGCCAGACAATCACATCTCATATTCAAAGCTAAAAGAATAGACTACATCTGGAAGTCCTTGCATCCCTGTGATGTATCCATGTGTACCTGTATGCAGTCTGCCCATTTTCCTTACCCTTCTTTTTAATACGCACAGGTAAACATTTGTTGTGGGATTGGGTATGTATTACCACGAGCTCGTACATCTGTTTTGTGCCAGTTATTGTTTTATGGGGTTCTATATTCTTGGAATGCCAGGGAGATTTGTGCAAGGGCAGTTGCTGGCTGGTTTCGTACTGGGAGAATCGCGTTTACCCCTTTCATGCACTTTAGGTATTAATGAGCTTTTGAACTAAAGTCCTATATGAACATCCCTACAATTGATGACGAGGACCTAAAGTGGAACCAGACCCACCGTTCTGGGGAACTGTTTGCCTTCACTTGGACTGCCGTGTTGCTGGCGTTGTTCCTCACTCCCTTGTGCGACTTAGTACTGCACATTTTGTTGATTCCTGCGTTTTGACGTTACGGGGTGACACGTTCTATTCCGGTCAGTCAATGTACTTTGAGGGAATTTTCCAGCCAAGGGGCAAAGGAGTTGCATGACCTTCGATGTGCGCATCCCCTTTTGGTTTATTTGCAACGCTGCCGGCTATTGCTTCCACGTGCACTGGGCTTGCGCTTTCCCCTTTGTTTCTTAGCAATGTTATTTATTATTGTCGGGTCACAGCATGTGTGCAACACGCAATGGTCCCTGTACGTGCCTCTACGAGGAGGCCATTTTGGAATCTGGATTAATTGAAGGAAGAACTGTGCTTTCCACATCATTTTGTGATGTTTTGGGCCATATCATTTTTTTTTTCTGTGAGCTCCTAAATTCCCTTCAACATCACTGTGTGGGGGATTAAGACTGTCTACAAGCTAGGCATCCTTATCGTTTGGATAAAGGCTGTTCCGGAAATCAAAAATTGTTTTGATTCAACTTTTTTTCGATCCTTTAGGTGCCTCATTATTTCCATTTGATTTCCAGTAAAGATGGCTACATGCAGTTTTGAAGGTGAAGATTGGACGGTAGCAGTAATTTTTGTAAAAGTAGTACCACTGAACTTGTCCATTCGTTATGAGCAATTAAAAGTTCACGATCAGCCCGCCACAAACATTTTGGTCAACAGGTGCTGAACCTCAATTTAAGTAGTTGGAGCGGAAGGAATATCTCATTAACTACATTGAGGCCATCAATGTCGTGGAGAAAATATTGGCAGCGCAAAATAAAAGGATTCTGTTACATTCCTTTGGCCCTATTGGGTTAAGAATGTAATCACGCATAAGCAAAATGCCTACTGTGGGAGACATAAATGCATTTGGGGCAGCTTTGAATGATTTAGATAAGCATTTTGAGCCTAAGGTATGCATGCAGATTAGTAGATATAAATGTTTCCACTGTAAGCAAACCAAGGCAAAAACGATTAATGAGTATGTGGCAGATCTACAAAATTGGCTGCAGATTGCAAATTTGGGGGATTATTAGATGATCTGATATGGGATCAGGTGGTGATGCACTTCAGTAACCCTGCTATACAGTAGAGGTTATGGAATTTTGGTCATTCTCCTTTAGAGAATATTTTAGCACTGGTTAGAAAAGATGAGATTTTGGAGAAGAATGTTAAAGCTTTGAAGGGAAATGAGAAATAATCTGTTTCAGTGAATAGAGCATTCGAAAGCTATTGCACGAAGGGGAGTGTGCCACAGAGTAGAGACATTAGCAGAGTGAAGTGTCAGAAAACTGAAAAAGGCAGATGTTACAGGTGTGATAGCAAGGATCTCCTTGCTTATAGCAAAAGTTGCCCTGCAATGAATCAGAAATGCAGCAAGGTAAACATCATTTAGCGCGAATACTTTTCCCCGCAGGGAATTACAATGCGGTCGTTGCAACGACTGCGTTGTAACAACGCATACCATTACTCCGCAAGTCAGAACAACGACTTGCGGAGGGGGCAGAAGTTTTGGATTTAAAATCCAACACCTTCCCTACTGTTGCACATACTGGAGTTGGAATAGTAAATTATACTATTCTAACATCCAGCCCCCCCTCCGCAAGTCGTTGTTACGATTTGCGGGGTAATGGAATGCATTGTTACAACACGGTCGTTGTAACGACCGCGTTGTAATTCCCTGTGGGGAAAAAGCATGCAGAAAAATAAGGTCTATTCATGCAGCAACTATGGCATTAAGGGTCACTATGCAAAAGTATGCAAGAAGAGGAAATGTGTGAAATGTGTACATGAGGACCTTGGGTATAGGGAGGAAGACAATTTGTAGGAAGAGCTGGAGGATGACAATTTGAACAATGTTATGGATGTCAAAAAGAAATTGATTCTAAATGTGAATGGCTCAAGTTGCAAAGGTAAGCCTGAGTGTTGGATGATTACTGATGGTGTAGGTTTGATTATGCAAGCCAATTCCAGTTCCCCATACACCATTGTAGATGAAGGTGTCTGAAAGGAGAGTATTGTGAGGAAGATTGATGAATTCCTTATGGACTCTGATATAAACCCAGAGGAGTTTTGAGGTGAGAAAATTGAGATGTTGGGTTTCCATCGGTGGACCTTTAAGTTCAAACATAGGACTTCCTGAGGGAAGCTTTATGTGTCAAAACGGGGACCATCGGTGATAGGTTGGCGTGACCAAAGGGACCTTCATATTATAATGGGTAAGGAAGTACAAAAAACATTCCTATCGTTTTTGGGAAAGACTTAGGGGTCTTGGAAGGGTTTGAGCATAGGATTTGAACGAAAGAGAATACTTGCCACAGAGTTCATAAGGCTAGGAATGTACATATTGCTATATGGGAGGAATTGTCAAAGGAATTGGAAAAGTAGGTGGAAACTGGGGTCATTGAGCATGTAGAGGCATCTGAATGAATTTTGTACGGTAGTGGTCGCCCAGCGGTGTAATGGAAAACTCAGATTGTGTGTTGGTTTGCGCTATCTCAATAATAACAATATTGTTGACAGCTTTCCATTACCAAAGATAAATTAATTGGTTGCTTTGCTCAAGAACGCCCGATGATCTTCTACCATCAACCTTTTTGCACCTATCATCAGATCTTCTTACCCCTCTGATTCAAGGAAGTACACAGCCTTCATTACTCCTGATGGTTGCTTTCAATATAAACATATGCGCTTCGGGCTTGCATCATCTGCTGCTGTTTTTCAGCGGTTAATGTTCAATTTGTATGTTAAGGAAAGAGGACTCATGTTCTATCAGGATGACATTTTGGTATTTGGGAAAACCAAAGCAAAGCATGATGCTAGATTGACTAAAGCATTTTCTATTCTAGCTGACAAAGGGTTGACAGTATAATTCACCAAATGCACATTTACTGAAAGGAGTGTTACATGATTAGGTTACGTGATTAATGTATCAGAAGTCAAGCCTAAATTGGCCTTGGTTCAGGCTATTAAGGATGCTGCCGCAGCCACACCAATTTCTAAAGATGATGTGCGATCTTTTCTTAGGTAAGCCGACTACTGTGCTAAGTTTATTCTTAAATTTGGGAGAAATGTTATAATATTAGACAACTTATGAAACAAGGTCGGACGTTTGTGTTGTCACAAGAATGTGAGCATGATTTTGAAACTATAAAAGATGCAATTTCTAATGTAAATAAATTGTACAGTTTTGACCCTGCTGCAGATTGTATTATTTTCACAGATGCGAGCAACAAGGGTTTGGGGATTATGTTGTCACAAGTGAGCAAGGAAAATGTTGAAAGTGTGATTGCTTTTCCATCAAGGTTATTTTTGCTTTTACCGAGGAAAAATATCCTATGATAGATAGAGAGGCATTGGCATGTGCTTGGGCGCTTGAGTAATTTTGAGCATTTGTATGGGGAAAATCTACCACTATTCGCTGCGACCACAAACCTTTGGTGAAGTTAGTGGCCACAGAAGGTACAGAAAGCGCTTCAGCCAGGATTGAGGTATTTCTATGCGTATGCAAGATTTTGCCTACAAGATGATTTACATGCCTGGCAAAGCTAACGTAGTGGCAGATTGTTTATCCCGTGTGCCTACACAACTTGAGGAATGTGATTATGAGAAATTGAATGATTATCAATCGCATAATGATGGGTTGCATGAAGGTTCCACATTCATCAGAGTTCAATGGCCTATGAAAATTAATTTGTCAGATGAAGTCAAACAATTTTGGGAAGTACGTTCTGAATTATCTGTTGATGGTGACACGATTTTAAAAGGTGAAATAATTTTTCCTTCTTCGAGTCTGCGGAATAACATTTTGCAAATGTGTTATGAAGGCCATTTTGGCACTGGACATATCAAAGCAGTAGTTAAAAAGTTATTCTGGTGGCCTGGGGTGGATACAGTTATTGAATGCATGGTCGGGGAATGCATGGACTGCTCCAGAGCCAGCAAGTCCTTACAAACACTTAGACCCCCACGATGAGTGAGGGTCATTTTCCTGGGAACCAGTAGGATTCTATTGTAGGTCTGGGCGTAAAACTCCGCTCCATTCGTGGAGTTTGCGCAGTCTGGCAACTCCTCATCCTGGGTAGAACGCGGGGTTACTGATAAACTCCGCACTCCGCAACGGAGCAGAGTTTTTTTATGTTGGCGCACTCGAAATGTCCTTTCGCGCGTGTGGGAGCAACTTACCAGGTGCTCGCAATCGCCTACGAGATTTTCAGAGCTGTTCACGAGCTTCTCAAGATTCGCTAGCCGGCCGCATGCTCCCGTGAGATTTTGCGGTCGCCAACATGTCATTCGGGCACACCAGTGACTTCCTGAGGATGTTTTCTGACATACGTGATCCTGAACGTGCAGAATCTACCGCGGTTGCAATCTGGGGAAAATTCTCACCTTGAGAAGTATCACATTTTCCTGAAGGGCAAATTTGGAGTCAAAAACTCCTTTAATGGACCTTTGCCATTTTTTTTTGTGTGAGGAGTACTTTTAAAAAAAAACTTTTTTTCCAACTGGAAAGAAGTGCCCAGAGTCTCCAACATCCTGTTCCTGTCCAGCAGGGTCCTCCTGGACCCTTGTCCAACTCCTGGTCACTTTTCATTTGGATTTGGAGCTGGAAGGATCACTCTTTGTATCTGATGCATTTACCATTGTATTTAAGGACTTTGTATTTGAGATTTTACAAATAAGTTGAAAAACTGATGTTGTTTGGTGGCTTGGCGCTATGCACCTGGATTTATTTGTACTTTTAATTGATTTTTAAAATTTATTGTGGTTGGTGGCCTGGAGTTTCAGTAGGGACCTAGTTATTTCTTTGCAAGTAATTTTTCTTCTTTTATAAAGGAAAAATGTTGCACAGATCACTACATTTTCTCCATTTTTTTTAATAAATGTTCAATATTGATTTAATTCACTTTGTGGCCTAGTCTGCCAATGGGCCTTCTACCTTGTAGGCACAGTGCTAGTCATGGGTGAAACATCTGTTTCTGTGGTGTTGTCATGAAATTACCTTACAGTGCAAAAATTCCACAGGAGCAGATGCTGTTTCCTCAATCCCCTTCCTAGGTGCAAGTGCAGAACTGAACTTGTAAACTGCACAAACACCCACAAGGGGGGTCATTTTATTACTTTTCACTGTTTGCTGTGTAAAATCGTATCGTTTTACTTTACTGTGCACCCTTTTAGTTGTGGCATACTGTGGAGCTGTGTTAAAGTTCCGGGGGCACTTATTTAGCGTTTTTGCACTGAGGTTAGCGGTCCAGTCTTTGGACGCTACCGCGCACGCCCGAGACATAAGTGGGCGGATGACGCGGCTGCGCAGTGGATGCGCCACTGGCGCGCCTTAGGCGCGCCAAAGGCAAGCCCGTCTGCGCCCGTCCGCGCCCGGACTGCGGCCAGCGCCAGCCATGCTGCCCGTAGCTTTACTTCAATTAGAACCGTTTGGTCCAAGGAGCAGATGCTCGCTATCTCTACATTAGGCTGCTCCGGGCCTACACGTTTGGATCGCGGTTTGGTGGGAGAAAAGGGGTCGGGCCCCCACGAGCTACACTGTAGGTCTTGCACATTTAAGTTGGATATTGGGCTTGTGAAAGTGGGTGAGTATACTGATACTCCTGTGGCTGTGTCCACCATAGTACCCGAACCAACTTCCAGGCCCACTATCAAGGCGTGTCTTATCAACTGTAGATCTCTCCCAAAACATGCGAATGACATCTGGCTCACTCCAAAGACTAACGCTTGGGATGTCATGTTTCTAACTGAAACATGGCTGAGAGAGAGTTCCAACCCTGATATATCACTGGCTATTCCAGCGGGATACAGAATATCCAAGGCAAACCGGGCTGGTAATAAATTAGGCGGCGGCCTTGCCGTGATTATGAGAGAGGGTTGGGAGATCTCGCATAAGAGAATTGAAAGTACAGGGCTGATTGAGGCCTTGTCCTTCTGTATTAAATTTTCCACGGTTTCCTCCATGGCCGGACTGCTGGTCTATAGACCTCTGAATGCACCAGCTGCCCAATTGCTGAAGCTCTATGACACTATCGCTGACCTCTCACTGAGGCACACTAACTTTACAGTCCTCGGTGATTTTAAGTCCATATGGACAATGACAACTGCCCCTTAGCGGTTCAACTGGCTGATACCCTCAAAGGGTTAAATCTGATCCAAAAGGTATTGTCACCCACTCATGTGGCTGGCCACATGCTTGATCTACTTTTTACCAATGATCACACGCTACAGGTAGAGGACCCATCACGTGTAACTTGGTCGGATCACTGGCTGGTCCCTTTCAAACTAACTTGGGTTTCCTGTAATAATCAGGTCAGATCAGCATTTGAGGATAGGAGAAATTGGAGGAAGATCTCACCTGAATCTTTGGGTTGTGAGTTACAGAACACTCCCCCTCAGCTTATAGGTGAACCGAGCCATGACGCTTCAGTTTTCAACTGTTGGGTCGTCTCAGCCCTTGACAGAATAGCCCCAACTAAGACCATGAAATTGGCCAGGAGTAAACCCTCGGCCCCCTGGTTTACAACCGAGATCCGCACGGAGAAAAGCCTATGTAAGAGGCTGGAGCGTGCATGGCGGAAAAACTATGAGCCAGAGGCCAAGTGCGCATATAAAGCAGCGCAGAGAAAATTCCATGGCCTAAAACTTAAGATCATTAGGGACTATGTTGCCAATCAGATCAAGTCTTCTGACAACACCGCAAAAGAAGTTTTTAAGATAGTCCAGGGTTTTATTAAACCACAATCCCTGAAGAGTCCTATTCCCCCCTCAGTGGCTCTCTGTGAAGATTTTGCCACTTTTTTCAGAACAAAATTCAAGCTATCTATTCCTCCTTTCCATTTTCAGGACCACCAGATCTGCTATCTCATACCTCACATCACTAGGGCATGTGGTCTGTTTTTGGCCCTTTCTGCCTGGAAGCATCCCTGGTGGAATTGAATAAAATAAAATCAGGCTCTCCGTCTGACCCCTGCCCTGCCAGATTCTTCAAGCTATTAGCCCCCTGGTTCAATCCTATATTGAACTCTATCTGGAATTCTTCGTTAGAGACTGGGGTTTATCCAATTAGTTGGAAAAAAGCATTTGTCCATCCAATTCTCAAGAAAGAGGACGCTGATCCAGCAGAGCTCAAAAACTTTAGGCCAATTTCTCTTCTTCCAGTGCCGGCTAAAATTCTTGAAAAGGAAGTTCAGAAACAACTATCGGACTTCCTGGAGTCGAATTACCATCTGCACGACTCCCAGTCAGGATTTAGATCTGGCTATAGCACGGAGACAGCTCTACTTGAAGTCGCAGAGACTATCCGTGAAACTTTAGATCAGGGCAGCTGTGCGATGCTGGTGCTGCTGGACTTGTCCGCAACTTTTGATACGGTGTCACACAGGATTCTCCTAAATAGACTTGAACATCTAGGAGTGACGGGAACTGTCCTGGCATGGTTCCGCTCATTTCTCGAGGGTCGTACACAGCAGGTGATTCTCCATCCTCATGTCTCCGCTTCCAGCCCCCTCATGTGTGGAGTCCCTCAGGGCTCGGCTCTAAGCCCAATGCTTTTTAATGTTTATCTTACTCCTCTTGCGGCAATTGTTGAGCAATGTGGGATGAAAGTTGTCTCGTATGCCGACGACACGCAACTGGTGTTCTCTTTCAGAGAACACAACGAGACAGCTTTCGCCAGTTTTAAGCAGTGTCTTCTTAATATCTCGTCATGGATGACGGATAGCTGCTTTAAAATTAAATACTGACAAAACGGAGGTCCTGTTTTTTAATCAATCCACTCCCCCTCGGTCGGCACTCTGGTGGCCGTCTGAGTTAAATCCACCTCCTCTTCCAGTTGCTTCTGCCAGGAATCTAGGGTTCAAGTTTGATTCACAACTTACTGGCAAAGCGCAAATTTCTCATGTTTCCACATTGTGTTTCTGGAAGTTGAAGGCTCTGCGGAGATTCCTTCACTTCCTGCCTATGGACTGTAGGAAGACCGTGGTTCATGCATTAGTCACTTTTCAGCTTGACTACGCTAATAGCCTGTACCTTGGTCTCCCTGAGTATTTGCTCAGGAGGCTACAGATTATTCAAAACGCGGCAGCCAGGCTCATTAGGAACGTGCCATTGCGACATCACATTACCCCCCATTTGCGTAGTCTACACTGGTTGCCTGTAAAAAGAAGGATAGAGTATAGGGCACTGACCCTGGCGCATAGAGCAATTAGAGACACTGGTCCTCAATATCTGAAGCAGAGACTTCAGAAATACAGCCAGAACAGAGTACTTGGATCGAATGACCAGAAACTACTGGTGATCCCCCGCTTTGCAAAGGCTAGGATCGGTGGCCGTGCTTTCTCTGTGAAAACCGCTACATTATGGAACTCTATGCCTGAGCATCTGAGGAAGACCAAGTCGGAATCTATGTTTCAGAAAGCTTTAAAAACTTGGCTCTTCGGCCTCCCCTAGAGCCCATGGCCTAGTCTTGTTCACTCCCTACAGGTTGGATGCACTGTTAGCGCCGGGACACTTCCGTTGGAGGTAGCTGTGCGCTCTACAAGCTTCAATAATAATAATAATAAAGGGGGAAAGGGGAGTGGGATGAGAAAGAGAGACCGCCTCTGATTCAGGAATCCTGTCTAAGTTTCCCTTCAAGATATTTAGTTGGTCTTCTTTAAATATACATTTTCTTAATAGGCACAAGGACAGAACTCGCAGCAGGGAGAAGAATGAACAATTTAATAAATGTGCCCTACCTACCCTGACTGCATTCAATCATTCTCATTCATGCCTTTTCTTTCACTCTACTACCTGAATTGTCAGGGAGGCTTTGTTCTCTCTTATGTGGTGTAAGATGGAATCTTTATGAAGTTATATACAATGTCCACAGTTCAACACTAATAGAGAATATAGCATGAAGGTTTGCAGAGGAAATGTCCGCTCTTAGAAGGAGCGTTTGTTGAGTTCTGTATATTGCAGGAGATGATCTGACAATATTGATAACTTGGACTGTTCTTAAACATAACTCAAACAATGTCTCTCTGTAGAAAAATCTTACTGTCCTTTTTTTGTGACGATGACAGCGAGCTTCGGAATCCAAGCGGCTTCACTGGAATTTTCTCTGGACTCAAAAATAGACCAAGCCAATAGTCTCCTCTGAGCGAATTTCCGGGTATGCACACCGCTCCACTAGGGTTGGAGTAAAAAAACAATTTTGAGATAATTCTCTGACTGAGCAAGCGCTAAACGAAATGCTACTTTTTCCTGTCAGAGTGAGCGCCGTGTTAAAATTTCATTTGTTAACAGAAGCAAGGAAATGCAAGAGTCTCTGCAAGAGCAACTAGGAATGCGGACACCGCTTCTGCCATCGGGGGTACAGGAATGAGATGAACCTTCTTCTCACAGGTGAGTCCTCAGACGCTGGCGACAGTTTTCTTGACAGGTGTCTGTTGAATTGAAACATAATTTAGGCCATGGATGGATTTGGAATAAAATACAAATAGTTTTTTGTGGTATTTCATGTTTGTTTTTCCTGCAAACAGTGTATAGGGTAGGGTAATGCCTTTGGAGGTTGTGTGTTGTTGTAAACATTTTTAGCCCTGTTAATTTTCATTTTTGGCATTGCTGAATTAATGCTGTGTAATATTTACCATGCCTCCTTTGTCTGGCCAGTGTATGAGCCACCATTTGTCTTTGTGGCCAGGGGTCATTTTGTATAGTCAGTGTCCCTAGGCCTGCATGTGTTCTTTGTTTTCCAGGCCTCCTGCTTGTTGTTGTGACCATGTGGCAGCCATTTTGTGTAGGCAGCCAGTGTGCTTTTACCAAAGGACTGCATGTCTTCTCTTTGTTCCTCTTGCCTTTTTGCTTGTTGCTGTGGCCATGTGGCTGGTGGCCATTTTACATAGGCATCCAGTGTGCTTTTGCCCTAGACCTGCATCTGTTGTTCTTTTATCATTGTGTTGTGGCCATGCCTCCTTGCTTGCTGGTTCACTATGTGGTCACATGCCATTTTGTATAGGCAACCAGTGTGCTTTTGCCATAGGCCTGCATGTCTCCTCTTTGTTCCCATTGCCTTCTTGCTGTTGTTGTTGATGATCATGTGGCAATGGCAGGCAGCCATTTTGTGTGTCCAGCCAGTGTGCCTCTTTGCTATGTGCTTGCATGGATGGCTGAGCAATGAGATAGCAGTTTAATAAATTAAAATTAATTATATGCTTGTGGATAATTTCACTTATGTATAATTTATGTTACTTTTTACAATGTTAGTTTTTTAATTTACATTTTTTATTTATGTAATTATTTTATTTTAATTATTTTTTTAATGTTTATGTTTTTCTTTTAATTTTGTAATTTTTTTATTATGTTTATATTTAAAAAAAAAAAAATCTTTTTAGATTTTTCTTTTTTTAACCCATATTATAACATCTGGCATCAATGAATCAACCTCATGTCTGCTACAGTACTGAACAGCATTCATTGTCCAAGGATTATAAAATTGTAATTTGTCAGCTGTAACTCCTGAGTGCCATATCCCACGTAAAGTGATGCACATAAAGCAAACAGTTACAGTTACATCTGTTTGTTGTTTTGTTGTTGTTGCTTTTTCTTTTCCTTCCTGAGTGTACACCATGAAAGTTTATGTTGGTGTGTTTTTCCGTTTTACAAATGGTTACACTGTATTGTTAATTATTTATAATAACTTAAGTAACCAGTGACCAAACTGAATGACATGTTTTTGTACTACTAATTGAACTGCAATAATGCCATGTTTCACTGATGTTCTTTTTGCTTCTTTGCTTTTACGTGCACAAGAGAAGAGACATCACCCACAGTACTGCCAGACAGAAGGCCTGTGCTCGACATGACACATGACCACACATCACAGACAACTCTTCAACTTGTGAAGCTAAGTGCCACTGCTAATTTACAGCTTCAAGATGGCCCCAAAGAAAGGTGCTACCAAGAAAGTAGCCAGTGAGTAGAAGAAGGAGCTTACCACCACTGGTATGTCAACCCAGACCTTTTTCGGGGGAAAAAAACTGTGCCTGCCGGACCGGCCTCCAGGGAGCAAGCTGGGAGCAGCACCCTCTGCATCAGTGGACCCACCCCAACCTAGGACCAAGCCCATGTCTTTCACCTACTCAGCCAGTCCAATCACAGCACCGCCGAAGAGCAGTGACATTGAAGTTGACTTATCTATGTCGCAAAGTAGTACCCAATCGTTGAAGGAAACTCAGAGCAACAGCAAGAGCCACAACCACCAATAGTAGTTCCTCCTGAAGTAGGAGCAGTTCAGGAGATTGAGCTTCATGCTGAGGGAGTAGAGGAACACACTCTTTCAGAAGATCCATTGTCTTCCAGATCTCCAGCAAGGAAAAGGAGGGTAAGTACATCATTTTCTTCTCCAAGCCCCCTTCTGATGATCTAGACACCACTTGCATCCCTCCTCAGTCTGAGAGAGAGACACACCATGAGAGGCTAGGGAAAAGTAAGTTTGCGAAAGCCTTAGATTTATAGATGTAGAGGAGGAGGATGACAATGAGCCAGTCATCATTGATGTTAGCCCAGACCCAGTGGAGATCAATGTAAGCAACTTACTGTCCACCTGCAGAAGAATCTGCACTCATTTCAGCCATTCATTGAAACAGCTGTGGGCCATTCAGAGTAATAATAGAATTCCAGTTACAGCACTCATACAGGAGGTGCCAACACGTTGGAACTCATCTTATTACATGCTTGAGCTCCTGTTTGCACAGTACAGACGGATCAATGATGCAAAGAGGGGATGCAACTTTGAAAGGCATGATCATTGAGCTGAACCAATGGTGCCTAGTCAAATGCCTAACAGAGATGCTGCTTCCTTTTGAGGTGTTTACATTGGAAGTCAACAAGGAGGACAGTACCATGGGCCAAGCTATCCCATTGTTGCACATGCTACAGGAACAGCTAAAGGAGGTGTCTGCAATGTATGCAGATGTGGTAAAAAAAGATACAAATGAATTGGTGGAGAGCTTAGTCCTTCTCACTTATCTGTTAATGCCAGGGTGCAAAGAGACATTGTGTAATGTAAATATTACACCTGTGCCACAATTATTGAACCACAGTACAAACCATTACTGTCCTTTTTCATTACATTTTCAGACGGGATGTTGCAAAATACAAAACATGGATAGCTGAGCAAGCCAGTGAGCTAGAAAAAGAATGGCAGGGAAATAGCGGCTCACTGCTGCAGGGCACAAGTTCTGCAGGGCAGCCTTCAAGTTCAGATCTTGAGGAGGGGAGTGCTGTAGGCTCACAGCAGCCAAAACCGACAACAAGAACACCATCAACAACAAGAACAGGAGCATCAGCTCCAAAATCTGCAACTGAATGGTTTCTACTGGCAGGGCTTAAGTTCTGTGGGAAGGCGAAAGCAAAAGAGGTCAAGTAAGGTGGAGCATCAATGACCATTGAGCGGATGGTCCAGGCCTATCTGGAAGACCCAACAGAGGTCTACCTTAATCAAAACCCATTGGTGTATTAGTATGGGAAGAGGCCCCAATTGCCAGTGCTCAGCTGGCTGGCAATAGACTGTCTGGCTTGCCCGGTGGCAAGTGTCTCTGCTGAGTGTGTTTCAGTGCTGCTGGTGCTGTTGTCACAGTGAGAAGGACCAGTCTCTCACCACAAAATGTGGAGAGATTAACCATGATTAAAATGAATCAGCACTTTATACCACCGGATTACTCCATACCTGAAGTATGATAGGAGGAAGATGAGGGAGACTCAGGTCATGGAAGTAGTGTGCTAGATGACTACTAGGCCTGGGCCAACAACCATAGAACTTTCTCTATTAGTCTCTATCGCTGACCTGCTTTCTTTCTTTGACGCCCCCCAAAAAAAGTTGGGGGAACATTCATTAATTTTATTTGTTTGTGTCTGGTTGACTAATTCAGCCCCATCGTCTTACTCTTAGACACATTTTATTGCCGGACAGGAGTTGCAACAGTGTGCAGTGATGAAGCCCCATCCACCACCCATTTCCCTGAAGGACATTGAATGGAGATGCAAACAAATGTGTGCCTTCCTCCAACCCTAGGCCATGACTATCTATCCTTTCCTAGTTTATTATCACCCTAGCTGGACTGCCCCACATTATTTGATTTAGACTGGCCAACGTCTGTTTCATGAACAATGGATCGGCAAGGTACCAGGGTCACGGTGACCACGCCTGAATTAGAAGAACAGGTAAGTGGCATGCATTGCATGCTGAGTGCTTGTTGTTTGTGAGTGTGTTGAGATGATTGTTGTTTGTGAGTGTCTTGAGATGATTCATGTGGTGGTAGGCAGTGACACTGGGGGTTTCTTTTTATCATCTGTAACTGTTACACTTAAATATGATTGTGATGATCAGTTTTTCCTTCCCCTTTGAGAGATATCAAGATTTTTTCACCAGGTCTACTCCACACTGCTTTGTTTAATTGTTTTCTGCCTTATACTCGTCAGACCCAACCAGTCCCTTTAGAATAGATAACGCAAACACAAAACTAGTCTACACAAAAACGACTTAATGTTTCTCTTGTTTTGTATCAACAGCATTGTACTACAGGTTGATCTATTGCATTTGAGTAGGTGCACAGTTGGTACAGAGTTGGACACCTTACTCGGAGTCAGGAGGATCAGGGATGATGGAAGGACTCAGGGCGTGGGCGCGACTACTTCGAGAACCAAAATAAGTAGTGGTTGGGTGGGTGGCCTGTTGTTGAAGGTAACTGGAGACAGACATTTAGTCATGAATGATCATCACATTATGCATGTGGTATTAGGCTACATTTATTGCTATGATTCATGATGATGAATTGATGATTATGATGACAGTTGCAAGCTTGGTCAACTGATACAGATAGTTACATGCAGCCACTTTTGGGTGAATTTTGGTTGTTGTAAAATTGCCCTCACCAACTTGTTCACACACCAGGCATAAAATCAATGAGTGCAAAAAGGACTATTCTCCTCTTCTCTCTTGCGCTTCCTCTGAGTTTTCTCAGTGCACTCCTTATGAAGTTTAACTTCTTTCTTTCTCCTTGATTCTACACTATCATTTTTGTTTTTCAATTCGCAGGCCCTCTTTCCCTGCGCTAAACTGGAAAACCAACATAATACTCATGCTTACCCTACCAGACCACATCTGCCAGGCACCCAAGATTGGCGGACAGTCCAAGAGGAATGCAGATGCAACTTCCAATTTGGCAATACAGTATAATTTTATTCTTTTAATAATCATTAGAAATGTGTGTGTTGTTTGGTTGACTCCTACAGATAATTTCATTTGTTATATATATTTGCTATCTTACAAAGCTCGGTAACACAGAACATTTAGATATATAATGTAACTCGGGTCTCTGTAGGATGGACAAACTAGTTTGGTTTACCTGTACTCATTCCTTTGTTTCCTTTTCCTCCCATTACAGATTTATAAAGGTCAGCTGCTCATTGACCAGATTAATGTTGTCCTTGTGTAGTGTTTGCCTTTGTCAGACCTTTTCCCAAATTCCCCTTCCCATCTATTCAACAAACCCCATTCCTCTTCCCTCAGGCTGTGTGATTTATTGAGGTGTTACTTAATAATTTACACCATTAATTGATCACACACTTGGTGGGGTGGATGTGGGGAAAGCAACACCAATACAGTGCAGGATGAGGATCTTCGGCTCTAAGTATAACCCACACTGGCCTTATTTATCCACCCACGCATAAAAACAATGCTCAATAATTTCAGAGGAACATCATTGCCAGCATCATCATTCAGGCACTGTATTGCGTCAAAGCTTACCCTTGTCCACTTGGTAGTTCGAGTCCACTTCATTTTGCAACTTTTACTAGCTCACCATTGTTCTGAATAATTCATTTTAGCATTGCTTATCATATTTTCACTGTTGTCCCTCTTCTAGCCTTCTTGTGTACTAGTAGTCTAGTCTGGTGACTGTCTCAATTTTTTTTAATGCTTGCATATAATAACGGCATTAACTCCATTTTTATTTCAATTTAGTTAGTTCCCTGGGAAGAATAGTCCTTATCCTACAGTTTGAGTTTGCCTAGAAGGGGCGGGACCTCACTTCTGATGCCTTCACTGTTAGTGTGCTAGCATGCTGCTACCACCACCACTACAATCACACCTTGGGAAACCATGCAGCCCTCACTTCATCTAATCAGGTAAGAGAACTGTGGTTTTTTGTTGAAATACAATCTATATACAATGGAAATTACCCTCTCCACTCTGAGTCCTTAGGAGTTAATATAGTTGCAGACTACAGAGGCTAGAAGAAGAGAGTAGTAGGCCAATGGAGGGTACTGCATAACTAATTTGTTGTTACACTATCAACAGATTTTTAAAATGGGCTGCAGCAAAGGCAGCAGTGCGAAGTAAAACAGTAACACCCCAAAACATTTGGTAATCATAATGTAAAACTATAAAACATGTATATCCCTAACAATATAAACTAAACCCACAACTGGCCAATCCCTCTTCCTGTCCCCAACCAATGTCCCAAGTAATGTCCAAAGTCCCCAGAACAAGTCCTACCCACCAAAAAAAGGATTAAAAAAGGGGCGGAAGAGGGCACTAATGGTGGTCTAGGAGCTTCTTAATGGAGTTCATGTGCCTTTCAATCTGTTCCTCCTGCCTGGCTTACATGCACACCAGCCTCTGCATGATGCTGTGCTGAAATGCTTGGAAATAGGGGGAAAAGGCAGTGATGAATGGCGGCGGGCGGCTGCCATCGGACTGCGGCTACAGTGTATTGGACGCACTGGGGTCTAGCTGGGGCTCTGGGCATCTGCAGCTGCTGCCTCTTCCTCCTCCAGGGCCACCAGCCACTGGTATTCTGCCCTGATGGCCTCCAGTTTCTTCTTCCAGGTCCAGGCTAATATTTCCTGCCTGTTAGGAGTAGGACTAGCAGGAGTAGCTATATCAAGAAAGAAAAAAGACAAATTGTAAACAATTCTCTTAGCAAAAAACATAAAATTATGTAGTGGGGCAGTAGCAGTCCATTTGCTGGCATCCTCGGGCCATTCGATTTTGATGTGATTAGAGTTTCAGACATTATGCACTATGGAGTACGCATGAATTCTTCTCTCTCTTGTTAAGCTAAATTAATGGAGGCATGCCAGCTCAGCTAGTACCCTAGTCATACTTGTGTTACTTTGCTACTGTCTGCAGCAGTGGGGCAGTTGAACCAGACAATTATCTTATTCCTATCATGGCCATGCTCTGTTAGATGCCTTTCAATTTCACCATGACTACAAGACAGATGAACAGCTACTATGAATGATATACGCCACGTAAGGTACTATATAAAATCAATCATGCACACAGACATCCTCCTGTCTGCCCGTAAGTAGATGGTGGGAAAAGGAATGCACTACAGTACAGGGAAAGTATTAAGGAACAGGATATTGTATTTGGCATGTTCGTCATAGACTATCCCATCCACAAAATGCAAAGGCACTTAATCTTATTCCCACTTTACTCCCTGGCATCACCCTCCATCACCACACTTTGACATTACTTTTTTCCAACAAAATAGATTTGCTTGGCATTAGGGAAAAAAATTATTAACTTACTCTACTGCGGGTAAGTTAGAAGGATTAGGCCGGGTAGGTAGACGCTTCACAGATCATCATCATCAAGTGCCTAAGCTTTTGCTAGTAGTAAGTCACTTTGTTCAGCAAATATTGAAAGGGAAAAATTTGAACAGACATAATCTGTTATGGAAGCCATAATAAAAAAATATCACTTGACCAAAGGAATATGGTGCATGCAAAGAATGTTTTTCCAAATTTTATGGAAGGCTGGGACAACAGGAACTTAGGAAAGGAGTTATGTTCTAGGAAGTGACTGAGTGGACACTGGGAGTGAAGGGAAGCACAACTATTTTTCACATTGCCATGAAATGTGTAAATGGGCCTACACATTAATTGAGGCAGATGCACATCGGACAGCAAACAATGCAGTGCTGACGATGTAATCATGCAGCCAGTAGGTCACCATAAGTGTCACTGGCAAAATGCCATGGGTAAGGGGTGAGGGAGATGATTGATGATGGGTGGGTAGGTATGATACATAATATATGTCATGCTTGAAAACTACTGCGAGTCAAGGTAGTAGTCTGAAATACCACTTAAACCCGTTGAATCAAAACCTTGATAAAACCATTCCAAGCAAGTATAGTAGGTGAGTAGAATGCCACTCCAGAGGAGCACCCTAGTCCCTTGTTTCTTCTTCATTCGAAGGATTTTTCCATTCATCTTTGCAGTGTTCTTCTAGTATTATTATTCTTCACCCTTGGCTTTGCTACTCACCGTTTAAGTTTTACATTCTCTCAACCCAGTTTTCACCATTGAAAACCATATATCAATCCATATATCCATCCATCCAAAATGGCTCTCAGTCTCAACAAAACTTTCACCAACATACATTTACCCACCCATGCACCCTTTCACCTATCAAACCAACAGCGGATTCCTTACACCCACCCAGGCAGATATCCTTTCACCCATACACTTTCATCTACCCAGGCAGGCATCCTTTCACAGTGTACCCTTTAATCCATCCTTTACCCACTGATGCATCCTATCAGCCACCTATATGCATCCTTTTACCCACGCATCCTTCTCTTTCAATCATATTACATTTCTCCCATTCTTTCTCTTTCAATCCATCTTTCCCTTTTACATCAACCCATCATAGTTAAAGGTCTTTATGAAACTTTGTCTGCTGAGTTGCAGATAGAAGAGGCCATCACTCAACTCCCACTGTACCTGCAAAAGAGGGGTATGTTCATCTGTTTACAAGTCAACAGTATACCCTTGCAGTGAGTATATAATTAATTGCCAATAAGCAAGCAATATGACTTACCACCGCCCACAACTGCCGTTGGCTAACACCCTTGCACTGCTGCCACATCTGCTGCCTGGCTGGCGCCATCGGTGCTGGCCCTGGCACTTTTAGTGAACATTACACATTTTTAGTGAACATTACACATTTTTCAGATGCCAGATACACCTCCCCCTTTTAATGTATTTAAAGCAAAATACAACCACACACATAACTATGATTCAGTTACAGTATCTTCTATTGAAAATATCATGTTATGCATTTGTTGGTGGCAATTTTTGATAAGCCTCAAGACAAACTGTAATGGAGTAGCAGAGCTATTGATAAATCTGAGTTTTTGAAAAGAAATAAAAGGGTGGACAACTGGACATATCTTCTTGGTTGGCAAATGAAATGCGGCCGTCCTCCTCATCCTTCCTTACAGAGGTCACGGTCATAACTAACTGCTGCTAATGCACAACATTCGGGTGGCCAATGTTACCATGGCCACGCTCTCGTTTTACTGATTGAGCATGAGCAAGTAAAAGAAAACCTTCTCATCTCAACAAACATGCGTAGACTACCTTACTAGGGCATGCAACCTTCATGGCAGAGTAGTGGTACGTGACCAATGGGTTCTCTGCGTCTTACAATACTACCACTAGGCAGTCCACAAAATATATAAGTGGAGAAGGAAGGCTGATTGACAAAGCAGAAGAAAGGAAGCTACAGACAGACTAGTACAGAGACAGTTTGAAGTAAATAAAGAAACTTGAAATATAGAAAATAAGTAAATAGGATAATGCAGGGTTAACAACGGATAATTTGAAGAGGATCTGGAAAAAAAATTGGAAATGGGTAGAAAGCATAAATAAAAATGAGGATCAGTAAATGATAGGGAAATAAATATTAATGTTAACAACAGGAGGACTTACTGGGGACAGCAGAGCCATCTGCAGAGGAACTTTGGGAGGCACCTCAAGCAGCTCCCTCACCCGCCTCAGTCTTCTTCTTGGCCCTGAATGCTGATGTAAGACATAAAGACAAAAAAAGATTGGTAGTAAATAAAATAATCTCTCCCAAATGATTTTTGGGCAGGAAAAGGCAATCACAATAACATGGATCTTTTTTTAAATCAGATTGACTATTAGTATCGCGGACTGTCCTATCCTATTCCAAATTTCCTAAACCTATGTAGCCCTATTCCAAATTTAGTAAACTAGATTTATTTTGGAATAACTAATAAATTGCAATGAATGATATGTGCTTCTGATCTCATTCACAATATCTCAACCCCCTTTGATGGGCCAATTCACTAAGTCTGCATTTTTCTTTAAATGCATAGATGGACGCATGCATACACCAAATTGGTTGCTTGACACTGTACGAGCTACAAAAAAATAAAGGCTCTAACAACTGAAGTGAGAGGATGTGCACCACTAAATTACAAATACTAATTACCACTATCTTAGTGACAAGACAAAGAAGTCTCTGCATTACTCACATAATCAGCCCAAGCGAGCGCCAACAAGCACGATTAGGTAGCGCTGAATACCTGTTTAGAATAACTATTTCATAATATTTGTAAACTTAACTTACCTGCGTGTGATCAGCATGCTTGCTATTTGGGAAAAAAATATTAGCAATAGCATAGAACACAGGAATAATAATAATATTAATAATTGAAATTATTCACCGAGCCCCCAACTTCAAGCCCTAGCAGGTCCAGCAGATCCTGCTTGCAGTACAGGACTTCGGACTACCAGTGCATCAGCTGCTCCTGGGTGTGCCGGACCCAAGAGCAGCAGTGCACTGCCTAGCGCACCCTCGCCCAAAGCTGGCAGCATTCCATGAGTCCGTACCTGGACCCAGGCCTGCTGCCTGCTGCCAGGGTGGAGGGGAGGTGGTGCTGGACATGAAAGACCAGCGTTGCCACCTCCACCTCTGAAAATAAGGCACTGGGATGCACCCCTTCCTGGCGCTGCCTTCCGCAAGGAAGGCGGTTGCTGCGCTTTTTTCTGTGCCCTGCTTTGCCATGGTGCTGGGGGTGGGGGAAGAAACAGGAAAAAGACAGAAGGAAGGTAAAAATAAGGAAGTAAAGCAAAAAAAGCACCAAACACACAAAAAAGAAGAAAAACTTAAAATCCACACTCACAAAGACAAAAGGTAAGATAATCAATAAAAATGAGGGGAAAAAAGTTTTATAAGACAAGGATTAAATAGATTGAGAAAGCATTAAAAAGTAGGCCCCAGCATCATAAACAGAGTGAGAAACAAGATGGCCACGCCCATGCGAACTGCATGGTGCAGTTCACACGAGATTTCCACCTGAGAACGCACTTCGCATTGATGTATGGCATAAACGTCATGCAAACGGGCAGGACAAGGAACTCTGCCTGATCGCGGAACTCACTGTAGCGCTGCAGAGTTTTTACAACTTTGAGGAGTTCCACGTAGCACGGCTACATGAACTCCACCCACCCCTAGTCTGCTGCCATTGATATCATGGGACCAATTTCAAGAGTATATCATAGTGATCATGGATCTTTTCTCAAGGTGGCTGCTTGTCAAAGTGATGCAGAAATCTTACACAAATGGCATTTTGTTATTTTTGGACCATGTGTTCCCGCCACTATTTTGAGTGACAATGGAGTGCAGTTTCAGTCTGGTGCATTTAAGCAATATTGCAACAGGGTTGGAGTTACACTAAAATCCACCTCACTTTACAACCCAGGGCAAAATGGCATGATTGAGAGGTTCAACTGTGTCATTAAAGGGGTAAACCAAGCGGCATGTGCCAGTAACGAAGATTGGGTGGTCCATTTGTTTAAAGCTGTGTGGGCTTATAGAGTTACTAGGAGTGAGGCTACTGGTTTATCTTCATTTTTTATAATGAGACCTGAGGACAAAGTACGACCCTGTATAGTTATTCAGCTGATGTGTGGAACCTTGGTCAATGGAGAAGTTTAGAAATATCATGGCCGAGGGACATTAAAAGAGCAAAGCTTATTATGATCTCAAGCATAGTACCAAACTAGTTTATATAGCTGTTGGAGATTGAGTTTGCATAAAGAAACCTGGATTTGTGATGAAGGGTGATAGCAAATCTTTTGACCCTAAAGAAGTGGTGGAGGTTTTGCATAATGCGGTTCATCTTGGTAATGGCAAGGTGAGGAAACTCAAGTGTATGGCTGTGTGCAATAAGGAGGGATGGAATGACAGGAGGGTGACAAACAAAAATTTGAATTTGCTGGAAATGGTTGATGCGGTAAGCAGGTCTGGAATCCGGGGAAATGTGATGGGAAGTGTGGAGGGTTCCAGAATGGAGGCACCAAGTAATTCTGGTGGTCTCAGGATTGATACATCTGGTGTTTCCTCCTCAAGTGATCATATGGAAGTATGTGATCCTTTACTTGTTAAAACCATGGATGTTCTACAAATTGATTCTGGCATTGCGCTGGGTAACATGGATTGTCAAGATTACAGCAGAAAAAAGAGTTAGGAAACCACCACAATGGTTGAAGGACTTTATAGTTGATGGGTGTAAATAAGAGTGTTTTTTGTAAATGTAATGGGGGTGGTGTTATGTTATGTATTTACTATTCATGTTAGGGAGGGGGATGTGTTGTGGGCTTGGGTATGTATTACCACGAGCTCGTACATTTGTCTCGTGCCAGTTATTGTTATATGGGGTTCTATATTCTTGGAATGTTGGGGGGATTTGTGCGAGGGAGGTTGCTGGCTGGTTTCGTACCGGGAGGATTATGCTTACCCCTGCCATGCACTTTAGGTACTAAAGAGATTTTGGAGTAAAGCCATGTACGACCATCACGACACATTTCTTCCTAATTGTAATCAAATGCAAGTATGCCAAATGCAAGAAAATATCTCTGAAATGCATGGCAAACTAAGGGTAGAATATTGTTTGTGGAACTAAAGAACAGTGTTGAAGGACATATTTGTGATATCTATTGAATGATTGGTAAATGTGATTGCTTTATAAGTCTTACATTTTAAGGTACGTGTTGTAAAATCTGCTGACTCATATTGTCCAATTTTCCTTTCATCCCTAAACGTGTGAAAGAATGTGTGTGAACAAGTTTCTGTATTTTTAGATCAGGTTTTGCTATTTACCTTATTTCATAGACTTATTCCATTGTTGCAATCTTTTGATCATCCCGCCTGGTTATACTACTCATCATTGTTTTAGCTGTACACACAATAAGCCTGTATTATATATTTATTTTAACAGTCATATGATGGTAGACCCTGTAATGTTCTACGGCCATCATCCAAAACATCCCCCAACCACTTGTAAAAATGTCCAATGGCAGAAGAAACATAAACAGTTGGAGGCAAGCCATCAGCAACAGCCATACAGCACAGAGGGGTAAAGGGTTGATGAAAAGCATATTACATCATAAAAACAGTGTTATGCATATGATGGATGTATGATCAAAAATATAGGAAGCGTAGCCCTTTGGACCTACATTAGATCCATTAAGGTGCAACCACCCATCGTGCACCGACAAACACACACAGAAACACTGTATGATGAGACAACATATACAATACTAACCCAAATTATGTGTATGCTTGTATCATATGACATTTATTGTTCAAAAGCAGACACACACAGGATGACAATATCATAGGCAATGCAAAGTGATCACAGCTAGCAGGTTTATACCACGTCATGTATTTGACCGAATAAAGATACTTAGACTGACTATGAATAATCCTGTGACTAATCATGTCAGTGAACAGGGATGACTAAAAATAATCTTTTGAGTGAATGGCTAGGGCCAAGAATAACCTTGTTTAGGAACACGATAATCTGCAGCAAAACAAAGTGGCAATAACATTTCTTCCCCTCCCCCAAACCATAATGTTTCTGTTTTTTGTTTAGGCATTACAGCCTACCACAAGCTAAATGTTGGAATCAAAGCTAATATTGCTTGATTAGAGAAATGAGCTGGATTCCCCATTGTGCCGAAATTGTTTTTAGCAAAACCTATTTGCAGAGGCAAAAGATAGTTTCCTGATGGTCAGTTTGGATGCCTCACATGGTACATGAGGTTAAACTCTGGAGTCATTATGGGGTTCACTTCTTATGGTTGTCGTGTGCTTGAACTGGTAGATCTTCTAGGCTGCATGTTTGTCCAGGCATTTGCATGAGTGTAACCTTTGGGTTAGCCATGGAAGCTACCCATAATAATAAGATGTGTAAAAGGGGCAGGATGGCTATATTCCTGGGAAGGACATAGTTGTTAGATTAAGAGGGATTAAAATGATCAAATGTAATTGTTGGAATATCTCTTGTGATTGTTTTGAATTAGGAGTGTGTGTGTGCCAAAGGACTGTCAGGGTCTGCTTAAGTACTGTGAACAAAAAGGAATTTGTCTGGTGTGATAGTGGGTATCCTCTTCTGTGAAATCCAAGTCTAAAAAACATGCAAAAGAAATAGCCTTTGTTTGTGACGGTGAGCGCAGTGATCCTTTCGCTAGAGAAAAACTTGCAAGATGAGGGAATGACAGAAAGCTTCCACTTGAACGACATTATGTCTGTGGTTTGCATAGTGCACCATTATGTGGTATCAGAGTGTGGTGCTCTGAGCAATATCAGCTACATTTGTGGAGTAAGTGTTGGAAAGGCGTTGGATAGTGGGTGTGTCAGTGTCAGCACTGAGTCAAGATGACAGCCAGCTTGAAAGTGACAGAGAATATCTGAAATGAGAATTTTCTAGATAAAAAGGAAGAGCTGCGATGAGTGGTTGAGTGGCTATGCACCACCATTCTGGGCCAGAGAGTGGAGATGCAGGGAAAGAGTGCCCTTCAGGAACTCCTATTACCAGGAGGAGCACATCAACAGGCAGGTAAGGACCCTTCAAAACAGAAGAGCTGAACAGATCTCCTCTCGGCTGACTACCCTTCGTGGGCAGAATCCAAATGGTCATACATTTCCCACAAAAGAGTCTGTAATTTGTCAATTATGAATGGATATGGAGCTAAGTAGAACATACCAAGCCTCTTCAAGAACTTATATATGTAAATTCCGTTTCTTCAACCTTGGTATAAGCCAGGGACTTGATCACAGTTAGGACTCGGTCCATGGTTCCTACACTTAGAGGATAGGTTTGCAAGAATTTCAGTGGACTTGTGCAGTCATTTCTTTTGCTGCCTTTGAGATTGGAAGTGAACTCATCAGAGGTCACAGAGAGGGTGAGTGGACCCTAGCAATATGTGGATCATGAATCATTTTGTTAAGAACTTCATATGCTATGCTTTGGAGAAAAACAAAGCCTAGGTTGAATATGAGGATGAGGGTTATTTCCAATTATAGTTGACATAACTGACCTACGTTTATGACTGTGGTATACTTCTTACTTTAAATATATGGCTCTTTTGAGCCCTTGGGATGTTATGCTTTGTTATGTTATGTTATGTTATGCTATGCTATTTTATTCTTCACGACGGAACCCCTCATACCAATGCTCCCCTTTCTACCTTGCCCACAGGCATTTTGCCAACTACAACTTCAGGACTGTTTAATTAGGTGCTGCAGTGCAAGCAGCAAAATGTCTGTCAGCAAGAATGATGCACCCCAAAGTCTGCTTATCAACAGTTGCATGTTGCTGAAAGGCTAAAAACCCAAAAAGTTGAAGACTTAAAAAAAACCAAAAGGACATCTAAGCCAGTAGAATAAGCAAGCTCGAATAAAA
>CAWUFW010004807.1:0-210000 GCA_963921515.1 Calotriton arnoldi
TCATGTTCTGAGGCTGCCAGAATCTATTCTCTCCTTGGTAAGAGGAGACTATAGTGGCACTGTGAGCTAGCTAATAAAGATAGGCTAACGTATCCGGTGGGGGTGCACGGAATCAGTCTGCCACGAGTCCCACAGTTTATGTTATTCAAACGCGCAGATCCTGTATAGGTAATATAGGAACTACACGACATTGCTAACTAATATTCATGGACTAGAGCAATCACAGGGCCAATGAAATTAGGAATGGTTAGGGTACTGATACTGCAATTGGTAATTGGCAGAACACTCTACCTTATGGACAGGTTTTATTTACTCTTGATTGATTATGCAGAGTCTGGCTGAATGAGATGTTTAGGACATTCCGTGTATGTCGTGTTGAAGTAGTTCTGACTTACTGTCACTATCTGGTCGGCTACATAGAATCATCTCTTTTGTGCATGGAGAATGAAAGTCAGTAGCCTTTACCACCGCATGTATTTGATGGGAGTAGGATAGATCTGGATAAAATAAATAGACAACTGACAAAACGAATTCAAAAACACATTTTCAGGCCAATTAGATAATAGAAACGAATGGGCCTTGCCATATGTCAAACCAGAAGAGTCTATTAAAAAAGTTGTTTTTGCAACAGAAAACTGTTTTAGTTGCCAAGATCTCACTATGCTAAATGTAATGTATTCACATTATTTTAACCAAACTATTAAAATACAGCTGGCTTGCTTTAATTCTTGTTACGGCGTAACATGTTTTGTTTTATTATTCGAAATAAAAATATGCCCTCCAACATTATCTAATTGCTGTCGGGTAGGCATGTGAAGATGTGAGAGGAAAGATTTGTTCGCAGTTTTGTAAACAGTTCAAGAATTTCTTAGTGTCAGCACTCTTCTATTTATTACTCCCAGATGTTATGCTGGGTGTTGCTGCATCGCCATGCAGTAATGCTTTATAGTCAAAGACAAATACCATTTGTAAAGGTTCATGCATAGATTTCAACTTCAGAGATGTAATTCTAACCCTAGGGATCTCACTTTCAAGCTAAACTTTCTAAACTTCTAACTCATTTGTGTCTGAGTTACACAACCGTTCGGGGCCAAAAATCATTTCAGCAATGTATTAAAATAAAATCATTCACAGAAATAAGTTTTACTCTGAGGTACCATTTTTGTGAAGTCTTTGCATTGCAATGGCCAATTTAATCCACTGCTTCATCTAAATTCTCCCCCCGGAATTCCGTCGCTGTGTGCCAGATTCATTTTGTTTGTTCTTTTAAACTAATCCGTGAAAACACTGCTGTATAAAGAGTACATTATAGTATAAATAGATTGCATCCAGCCTTTATGTGTCAACTGCAGTTAATGAACTAAACAGGCGCCAAATGTCCTTACTATTGGAAAAAGTGCAAGACAGATAGTGTATCTGAAAGATTTGGAGTGAAGACACGTTCTTTGTAAGCAGCTGTGGGAGGATGCCTACATTCACGCAAGATATACGTGGACTCAGAGCCAATTGGGCAAGAACTGCTTGTTCCAGAAAGCACAAAAACAGATACTGACTAGCAGGAGCTTAGTGAATTGCCTAGAATTTCTTTTTTGTTCTGGTAAGGACAATACATTTGTCAAACAAACCTTTTGTCTCTGATCTATTTAGCGTGGGCTTTTGTCCTTTTCCACTATTGGCTTTTTTGACCGCACCCTTTCTGCAAATGAGTTCTCCAATAACGTCTTCGCTCAGCCCAGAGGAGTATAATCTCTCGCCTGATGCAATTGGCTGTTAAGGTGTATCGACCTTCATTGGAATGCGGGAAGTGAACTTCATGAGGTAACATTTTATAACAACAGGCCTCTCTGTTGGCTCCTGGATGGTCATTTCAGCCCCTTCCACTTTTCCCAGTTCTGCCTGCTATCCTGCACACCAGCTCTCCTTTCACGTCTCACTCTTCATTTCTCCTGCATGCACTCCCTACCTTTCTTTCCTCCTGCATTTCCCTCTTTCCGCTGTGGGATCTTTTTTCATCCACTTCCCTCTTAGGACAAACAACCAGCCCCTCCCCTTTTCAAATGCATCTCACTATTTCTTCCGCCCGCAACACGTGTTTTCCTTCTTTACCCACCTCCTCTTTTTCACCTGTTTCTCCTCATTACCCCTGCACCCCCCTCTTTTTCCGTCCTCCTTCCTTTTCCCTGATTCTAGCTCTTTTTTCTACTGTCTGTCTTTTTTTCCAATGTCTTTTTTCATTCCCCCAACTCACCCTTTCATCCCGATGGTTTCTCATTAGCGCCGCTGTGGCCAGGAATGTTTTTTGCTTGCCTAGAAATTTAAGAATGTCTATGCTGAAGGCTCTATTGCAATCAATGCAGTCACTCACTTTATGTATCAATATTCAAAAGTCAAGTGGCAAGGCTGCTTTCTTTACAGTACACCCTTTCTTCCTATCTCACAGAAATTAAAGACTTTCTTGTTACCCGAATTTTATTTGACATGGAAAAGAACAAAAAGGATATGAAAGTATAGACTGAGGCGGGAGGAGAGGCAAGTTGGCGACAGCTTGAGTCGGTCGTACAGCAGCTCCCTGATCACTGACTATACCGAAGGATAATACGGCAGTATGATGGAGTGATATTACTGTACCCTAATATCTCGGATCCAGAAGGAGAAGATAATCGGTGGAAGAGCCAAAAGTAAAAGAATATTAAAGACCGAATGGAAACACCGTCTCCCTACCTGCAGTTCTGTTCCGGTCCTAACAAGTGCGAGATCACTGTAGCATGCTCTACTCAAACCTAGACTATTAGAGGGGTAACAATTCATGTCAGGAATAGTATGGGTCCAGCTAAACGTGTCTTGGAGGACAAATGGGGGAGATGGGCTATTGCACTACTTCCCGTCGGCTTGACAGTCTGTATGATATACGGATCGAATCAAGATGATCCACAAGTTTTCAATGATTTAGAAATTGAATTAGCATCATGGCCAGCCCCATTAATAGTATGTGGAGACTTGAATATCAATTATGAAGTAAGCAGTTCTCAATTATATAAATATCTGGGAAGAAAACCACATGTTCATAAGGCTCTATCTGCTCTAAGGACTAGTCACGATTTGCAGGATGTGTGGGCAACAAAACATCCTACCGACCCAGGATATACTTACTTTTCAAACCCCCATAAGAAGTACGTCAGATTAGATTATTTGTTGGTTTCTTCATCGCTGCTTGCGGTCGCAGCGATAAAGAAACTGCCTAGATTGTTATCTGACCATAACCCACTAATCATGGAACTTGTACTTCAAACCAGAGACCATCTACAAAGTAAATGGACATTTGACAGGACATTATTAACTAATGAGCGATATTTGAAATATATCAGACAATGGGCGATAGAGTATTATGTGATGAATCGTTTTAGCTCATCGCGATGTATAGTTTGGGATAGCTTCAAGGCAGGCCGTCAGGGGGAGACAATTAGTTTTGTTGGTAGGACCAGAAAACAAGAGAAAGAAGAGATTAATGTTTTGATCGAAGGCCTGGGAGAATTAGAAAAACAACACACATGTGCGATTAGGCAAAAACAAGAGGCTATGGAGATATCATTGCGGCAGGAAATAGCGATAGCCAAAGCTGAAATTAATAGTTACTATAGCAAGAAAGGGGCGGCAGCCTTTCAGGCACACAAATACGAGAGTTATGAGTATGGGGAATCCGTGGGCAAAATGTTGGCTTTGCGAACTAAACAGAGAGGTGCTAGGAATAATATAACCAAAGTCAAAAAACAGGATGGTACACCCCTCACAGATACAAAAGATATTATCAAGGTCTTCGAGAAGTTTTACATAGATCTATATCGACAAGATAAACTCGTTCCTCTTTTACCCAATGAAAACGAAACAATTCTGGGAAATCAACGTAGGGTTAGTGAAGAAATGAAGCAGGAAATGGAAAAAGAGATTACAATAGAAGAGGTAGAATCTGTCCTACAGTCTATGGCCCCAGGAAAAGCGGCCGACCCCGACCAAATTCCTTTGGAATTCTATAAAGCAATTCAGGACGATGTAGCTCTGCTACTTTTAGATCTGTTCCTTGGTATTCAATACAGTGGGGTTCCCCCGGAATCCTGGCAAGGAGCAGATATTGTGGTTTTTAAAAAAAAAGGGAAAGCCCCCTGATAATCCAGCATCTTACAGACCCATATCCCTCATGAATGTGGATACTAAATTATATTCCAAAATGTTTGCGACTCGATTAGGGAGGATCATAGCTCATCTAGTCTCACCGTGGCAACACAGCTTTATACCAGGAAGAGGCACAACAGATCACATCAGACGTGCTATAGCCCTGTTTGATATAACCGAGGTAACAGGAGAGAAGATGGCTATGATCCTCCTAGATGCAGAGAAGGCATTTAATCGAGTCTCATGGCAATACTTATGGGCTATTATGGCACAAAGAGGGTTTGGGCCAGGTTTTATAAAAGCTATACAGGCAATGTTCCACAGACCATATGCAAAGCTACATATAACTGGTTTAGAGTCAAGCCGAATTGAAGTTACAAGAGGGACAAGGCAGGGTTGCCCTTGTTCACCCATATTATTTGCCCTATGTATCGATATCTTTATAGAGCAAATTCTTCAAGACCAGACGATTACTCCACTCTGTTGTAATGGCTATGACTCAAAGATAATGGCGTATGCCGACGACCTGGCGGTAGTGACCACTGACCCAGAAAGAGCAATTATACAAATTCAGAAACTGGCCAGCGATTACGGCCGGAAATCTGGATATTTATTGAATACAGGAAAAACGCAGATCATTTGCAACGGTAAAACTCCCTGTAATGATACCCGAAGACAGGATGAGATAATCTATCTTGGGATAAAAATAAGCTGCAATATGGACTCTATCTGGAAAATAAACATGTTGCCCCTGACAAATATGATCAGCACGAATTTACGATTACTAGATAGACTCCATCTTACACTTATAGGAAGATGTAATATAGTTAAAATGGTCATGTTGCCCAAGATTTTATATATGTTTAGATCCATCCCGCTGGAAATCGAGGATCTGCTCCTAAAAAAATTGGAGGGTATCTTTAGCAATTTCATTTGGAAATACACAAAAATCCGAAGATCCCTTACATTTTTAACATTACCACAAGAGCGAGGTGGATGGTCAGCCCCCAATCTTAGCTTTTATTACTTTGCAACTCTCTTACAGCAGATGACCTTCGTGATTTCATCAGGAAATGGGTATATGACAGATAGACACCAAGAGGCAAATATGGGCATTCCTTCTATATATGAACTGGCTATAGGTAAGATAGCGCAGGGAACACTCCTCCGACAAGTTGAGGCCAGCTATTACAAGAAGACCAAGTTTAAGGTGGTAATAGCAATGTGGAAAGTCTGGAGTAAAATAGTTGGACTTATACAAATTTCGAAGTTTAACAGATATACACCTTTGTGGCGATCTCCCCTATTCCCCATATTAATGTATGATAATTTGGGTAAATTATGGGAAGAAAAGGGGATCTCTAAAATCGGGGATCTATTCTCAAATGATCAGAGGCTTTCATTCATTGAACTAAAACAAAGATATGGCTTAGCGGTTGGGACATATTTTAAATATCGGCAGATTACCAGCTTTCTAAATCAAATTAATAGGCAAAAGATCTCCACAAATAGGATACCCTTAATGGCGGCTATGTTTCACCCCCAGATAAAAATCAAATGTATATATAAAATATTGATTGATACACTTCCTGATGATCTGAAAATTGTGGAAACCAGATGGGCTACCAAATTAGGAGACCCTGATGTAGACCTTTGCCAATCATTAGCGCTTGGGAAAGGGACATTTCTTTCAGCTAATCTGAAAGCCCAACATTATTATACCATTTATGATCTTTATTTTACTCCTGTAAAGCTCTGTCGCTGGGGGAAAAGAGAGAATGATAAATGTCCTCGATGTGATCAAGGGCCAGCAGACACAATACATATGTTCCATGGCTGCGAGAAATTAGAACCTCTCAAAAAGGGAATGGAGGAATTGTTATCTGCTGCACTAGGGAGTATAATCAGCATATCCCCTACACTAATGTTGCTTGAATACGATAAAAAAATACAATATGATTCAAGGAAGAATGAATTTGTTTTTGTTTCAGTAGCTGTGGCCCGGTTACTAGTTGCTACTCAATGGAAGGATGCTGATCCACCTACTTATTATGCATGGCTGGGCCGTCTGCTGGCCATATATAATCTTGAAAGGTCACTGTATAATTGCAAAGGCCGGCGCGCTAGCAAGAGAGGCAGGAAAATCTGGGCTCCTATGAATAAATGGCTCACAAGGCAAAATGCTGGAAGGGATTGGTTGGCTTAAGGGCACAGAACTCACGGGCATAGGTAGCATGGTTTTGCTTCTTCCCCGTCACTTATATCTTCTTTTTTTTCTCATTGTATATGAAGTGAGTGGTCATAGATTCTCTTTTTTTTTAATATATTGTAAATATATGAAATGTCGAAAAATTTGAACTTCTCTATACATGTATCATTAAGACCATATTTTATCTATGAAGTATTTTTTTGTACTCTGTATACTCTCTCCAAATAAAAAAAAAAAAAAAAGGGCTTTCATTTCTTGAACTCCTCTAGCTTTAATGTGTGTATGCTGCATGTGTTATCACTTTAAACCCAGGACTCTTGGCTTTGTCACTGCTTGTTAAGCTTTAACGTTCATAATTTAGTGAGTTCGTAGAGATAGTCGTAGAATCTCAGACACAGATAGTACCTAAATAACGCAATGCTCCTATTTCCTAGTCCACATTAGATCTTATCTAAAAGAAACATGACTTGTATAACTGTTAAGTTTCATTGTGTTGAAATAATGTTCTACTTAGCTCACAAAAGGCTGAGTTAAGGTTTAAAGGAGAAAGTTGAGTAAAACACTCTGAATGCTTTTGTCATATTAACAAATTCAGTACAAGCTAGATTGCCTATGTGAGACTTAATAGGTACTGATGGATATGGCACGCTGTTTCAAGGGTTGCCCATGGGTCATGGTCAGACACCCAGACAGTGACTAAAATGGCACAATGCAGTTTGATGAACACACACACACATATATGTGTGTGTGTGTGTGCATTTATATTTTATAAAATCTTAGAAATTCACTGAAAAAAATTAATGTTAAAGTGACGTTTGTGACGGAGTATCCCATCCACCAAACTCGTAATCAGGCCCTAAGTCTTCTTATATCATCAGTAAATGTTTGCTCGGCTATCTCACAGTACTGCTTCCAAACTCCTAAACCTCCTGATTTATAGATGCTGTCTCCAACCTCCAACTTGACCACTTTTATTCCCAAGGGATTCGTGGAAACATATCTAACCCTTTTGTTTGTCACTTTTGAATGCCTAAGGTGTTATAAAGAGAAGACACAATAAACTGTTTTCAAATGTTTATTGAAAAGATCTAATCCTTGTAAGTGAAACATGAACTGATTATTAGACAGATGAGACACATCATTGTTATAAGAATGTAATTGCAATCCCCAGCACACGTTACTTAATTTCAGAAAGTGACAGCAGTAGCATATGTAAGTCCACTTGATCCTACTCAGTCACCTACTTTAAATGTGGTGATAATTCCAACCCACACGATACTTCGGTGAAGAAATACTGAGCTCAGTATACCCAATGATAAATGGGAATTTCACTCACAAGAATGTAGCGTGACAAATTTAGTCAGATCACTTTATTGGAGACTTATGTAAGGAAGGACCACCTGCATCACACATCCGAGTGAGAATATTTGTGACGCGTATTGCGGAGGACCCGGTTTGTGGACTGGTTAGCGTTCTACTTGGAATAGATATACCGATCAGGAATAGAATGGAATATGAACTTAGACCGCGAATATGCGAGAGCTGGGTTTTTCAATTTGAGCGGGTGTTACGTCTCAGGAACTTGACTAGTGATATTGTACGGCTGCAGATCTGGTTTTTAAGAGAGATTTTAAGATAGACTAAGGTGGCGCCCGCTCATACCTGTGTTTGGGGTGTCTGTCATTTGTTTCGCGGGCCACGTGACTCACGCAGGAGTATTTGAATGCGATTATAGTGTAGAACGGCCTCGTACTCGAGGAACCGGCACCAGAACATACTTGGGATCTTTGCAACAGCACATACGTTAAGAAGGGATCGGGGCGATTCCATTTGCAGTGGATGCGGAATGTTCTTAATGCGAGTGACAGTCATGACTTTTGAATACTTAGGACGAGAGTATTTGGGATGGTGTTTGCAGTAATTGGAAGGTATCTGGAGCTATAGTAGGAAATACTGGGTTAAGTTTAGTATATTGTATACAGATAGAATAACGGGAATGGTTTTTTGACCGTGACTTGAGCAGTATGAATTAAAGGGCTTTATTACATAAATTCCGGACGAATTACTAACATTGGAGATAATTATGCTTTTTTGCAGACGACTGACTGAGATTTGGGTGTCAGTAGACAAATATTGGAACTACAAAAGTACGAATTTCTTCGCCGAAGTATCGTGTGGGTTGGAATTATCACCTCATTTAAAGTAGGTGACTGAGCGGGAAATTAATACATAATTGTTCCTAATGACCGTGGGGTCACTTATGGTAGTAGCCTTTCTAATTATTTGGATTTATTCTCTTCTTTTGTATTCTATAGACAGAATAGAACAAGAGGCATTGGAGGTTGATGACTAATAACTTTTTAGCGCACATACGATAGATTACATGGGTGATTTTTTCCGATAGCGCGTGCCACGGAATTTGCTTGCCCGGTGCTGGAACACGGGGTACGGAGTAATGGTGACTTAGGTATCATTTAGTAGCTATATACACGCACATTGTATACCCACTTTTCCCACTTGTGTGTTAAGTTACTATTGGAGCATTAGACCTTCTTTTCTCTACACTTTGTTAATTATGTACTACGGTTTGTAAGTTGTCACAGGGTACTTGATGTTGTCTGATGTTTATTATTTGGTCTCCACCATCAGACACAGGCACGGTGATAGGTTTGAGGGATTTGTTCACAATATACCGTTTGTCTGGACTCTGTGACATTGGATATTTATTCTGTATTTTACTTAGCCTTGAAAAAGTCGCGGGTATATATTCCCACTGTGTGGCGACGAAACACGTGTTTGCTGGCTAAGAACCTGTACGAATAAAAGAAACAGAGGACAAGAATAAAAGAAACAAAGCACCTCACTGCTATGTTTGTTTTGTGATCGAGTGGACTTACATTTGCTACTGCTGTCACTTTCTGAAATTAAGTAACGTGTGCTGGGCATTGAAATTACGTTTAATTGTAGCTTAGGCACAAGGTTTGGGGAGGCTGGTGGTTCTCTTCACTCTTCAGCACTGTTGAAGCAAATACGGTTATCGAGATAGCTTGTAACTTCACCCGTGTAGCGCCAGTATCCCTATAGATTATACCACCGACCCTTTGTTGAACTTGTTATAAGAATTATTAGAAAGGTTAAAAACACAAACAATTCCTCCATTGTAATTGTTCCTAGTGCTACTCCTTTCTATTACTAATACCCCTAGTCTAGCAAGAGCATGATGGGAGTACCCTTCTGCCAGACAAAGGGCCATATTTACTTGCCATCTTGCAGCACCGAGCTGCGTCATTAGGAAAGTGCAGGGATGCGTCATATTTACAGCAGTATAACGCATCCCTGTGCATTCCTCTGTGCTGACACAAAATTGGCAGCCTAGCGCCAGCGCAGCAGGGATGATAGTTTTTGTGCAGAAAGGTGTCCCTTCCTGCACAAAAACAATAATTGATGGCCGTTTCCTCCTTCTATATGTGCTGCAGAATGTAGCACACATAGAAAAAGCAAGAAATAAGAAGAAATATTGGTATTTCTCTTCATTGCGCCACATTAACACCTCCCCTGTGGAGGTGTTAGAATATGACACATTCTCAGGTTTACGAAACCTTGTGAATCTGGGAATGCATCAGAATCATGGGTGTTGCATGGAAACACCAACAGCAACACCCATGAAACCCCCCTTTCACGCATTTCTCTGAGTGAGGTGGATTTGTGTGGCTTTGTAAATATGGCTCAGCATTATGCGCCACCGGAGCATCAAAAAAAGTGATGCTCCGGTGGTGCAGTGCCTTGTAAATATGCCCCCCAATTGGAATGATCTAACCCAATTCCTTGGTGTAATGTCTCAGGAAGCCGGCCTCAGTGCATTAACAAATGCACACTATCTCAGTGCGCAAGCCTGCACACATCTCTGCTTGTGCAGTTATCTTCCTTCTTAAGATGAATGTCGGGGCCTGCGAAGATGCATCTCAGTCACAGCTCCCAGCTTCTTCCATGATAACTTCGGTTTGAAGTGCCTCTCACCGAATTCAAAACGGATGCTGTTTAAATAATAAAACATCGGCCTTATTTCATTCTACTACAGATGCAGAATAACATCTTCACTTAGTCAGGAGAAAAGAGTCATCTGCTACGAGCACATATAAAGCAAGGACATTGCATGCTAATATGTGTGTCCCTGGAACTAACAGTGCAGACTACAGAGCAACAATGCCTACCAACAATAAATACGTGTGTGCCATTTCCTCGTGTTAGGGAAAAACATGTTCAAATCTCCATCATAAAAGGAGGCTAAATTAAAAAGGAAAACTAAAATGGAGACTAAATGTAATAACTGTAACACCTCCCTTGTGGTCAGAGGATACGACTGTATAAAAAAAAACTATAGCACTTAGTTTGTGTTAAAGGTTTTGCATTTTAGAGGAACACTCTCACAGCACAAGCAGACTCAAAGCCCATGAAAACTGCCAATTAAAAAACAAGAATTATACAGAAAAGGAAAAAGACAAATTTAAAAAAAATGCCAATTCTGGAATATAAGAGGCATCTGGAGTATAGGACTACATCTTCGAATTGTCCACAACATCCGTGTCCAGTGGGACAACTGGGCCCAGGAGGGAACCTGTATCTGCAGACATCTCATTAAGGCCTGAAGAGCAAGATCCAAGGGACGATGATAATCATCATTATCCATTTCAGCAGATGAAAAAGGCGACAGTGCCAGGAGTGCAGCATCAGAAGAGCGCCCAGATGCTAGGAAACCTGAAGTTGAAGCGGCATCTGGCATTGGCGAAAGCGGCTCATAATAGGCATATTGCAGCAAAGGAAGCAGCAACCTTTGACAATACAGCCGATGCGACCACAAGCAGATCTACATCAGGAAACTGCAATAATTGTGTAGCACTGCATAAGTCAAGCTCACACTCAAACGAGCACCACAGACAACAAAAGACAAACTGCTTTCTCTGAAACCACACGGGCCAGAAGGATAGAGACCATTTCTTATTCAGTTCCAGTAATGTCGACTCTCCAAAATATTGTATCATGCGTTCACAACACAGAAGGATGTGTTAAAGTTCCATTTCCATTTGGCCACATTGTGGGACATCCATTTTGGGGCAACAAAAATAGAACCACAGCAACAACAAGGAGCAATAATACAATCAGAATGCCTCCAATAAGCGCTAGACAGTAAGGAGTGCAAAAAGGACGGAATAACTTCTAGTACAGTCTAGAATGTATAAACAAGTTGAAATGCAACCTCCTTAAAACGTTTGTCACTCCAACTGTGTTAGAAGCATTGACAATACGGTGGACAAGCTCAATGAAATGTTGTGGCAATTGAGTTTGTAAAAGAGATTACATTTCTGACGAGGAACGTGCTTCTTGGAGATCAAAAGTTCCTTGGGCAGATGTAAGAGCCACATCAGTTTGAAACAACAAGACTTTGAGATGGCTTCATCTGTCAAAGCAGATGGCATCCACAGAGACCTTTGGCCACAAAGTAATTTCGCCAGTAATATGTGTAGGAGGATATAAAATATGCATACAGCAAGTTACAACCCTTTAAACGGGCCAGATAAGTGACACCTGGTTTCAACCCACAACAACTTTGATCATTTAAAATTAGATAGCTTGTATTAGAAAGCAACAGAATTTTGTTTTTGATCAATTGTATGGGAACATCTATCAAATAGCATGCTAAGTTAGCCATAGAGGCTTTACAAACTCCATGAAGTGTAATTTCTCTGCAGATCAAAGGGGACGCGCTGCTGGTCTCTGCTACTGCCCGGAGAGGGGACTACAAGCCCCAAAGTGCCCCGCTGTTACTCCTGGTGAGGGGAGGAGGAGGAGACTCTGTCACCTGCGCTGAAAAGCGCTGAACCTTCACCGCTGCGCGGGACGCGCTGCTGGTCTCTGCTACTGCCCGGAGAGGGGACTACAAGCCCCAAAGTGCCCCGCTGTTACTCCTGGTGAGGGGAGGAGGAGGAGACTCTGTCACCTGCGCTGAAAAGCGCCGAACCTTCACCGCTGCGCGGGACGCGCTGCTGGTCTCTGCTACTGCCCGGAGAGGGGACTACAAGCCCCAAAGTGCCCCGCTGTTACTCCTGGTGAGGGGAGGAGGAGGAGACTCTGTCACCTGCGCTGAAAAGCGCCGAACCTTCACCGCTGCGCGGGACGCGCTGCTGGTCTCTGCTACTGCCCGGAGAGGGGACTACAAGCCCCAAAGTGCCCCGCTGTTACTCCTGGTGAGGGGAGGAGGAGGAGACTCTGTCACCTGCGCTGAAAAGCGCCGAACCTTCACCGCTGCGCGGGACGCGCTGCTGGTCTCTGCTACTGCCCGGAGAGGGGACTACAAGCCCCAAAGTGCCCCGCTGTTACTCCTGGTGAGGGGAGGAGGAGGAGACTCTGTCACCTGCGCTGAAAAGCGCCGAACCTTCACCGCTGCGCGGGACGCGCTGCTGGTCTCTGCTACTGCCCGGAGAGGGGACTACAAGCCCCAAAGTGCCCCGCTGTTACTCCTGGTGAGGGGAGGAGGAGGAGACTCTGTCACCTGCGCTGAAAAGCGCCGAACCTTCACCGCTGCGCGGGACGCGCTGCTGGTCTCTGCTACTGCCCGGAGAGGGGACTACAAGCCCCAAAGTGCCCCGCTGTTACTCCTGGTGAGGGGAGGAGGAGGAGGAGACTCTGTCACCTGCGCTGAAAAGCGCCGAACCTTCACCGCTGCGCGGGACGCGCTGCTGGTCTCTGCTACTGCCCGGAGAGGGGACTACAAGCCCCAAAGTGCCCCGCTGTTACTCCTGGTGAGGGGAGGAGGAGGAGACTCTGTCACCTGCGCTGAAAAGCGCCGAACCTTCACCGCTGCGCGGGACGCGCTGCTGGTCTCTGCTACTGCCCGGAGAGGGGACTACAAGCCCCAAAGTGCCCCGCTGTTACTCCTGGTGAGGGGAGGAGGAGGAGACTCTGTCACCTGCGCTGAAAAGCGCCGAACCTTCACCGCTGCGCGGGACGCGCTGCTGGTCTCTGCTACTGCCCGGAGAGGGGACTACAAGCCCCAAAGTGCCCCGCTGTTACTCCTGGTGAGGGGAGGAGGAGGAGACTCTGTCACCTGCGCTGAAAAGCGCCGAACCTTCACCGCTGCGCGGGACGCGCTGCTGGTCTCTGCTACTGCCCGGAGAGGGGACTACAAGCCCCAAAGTGCCCCGCTGTTACTCCTGGTGAGGGGAGGAGGAGGAGACTCTGTCACCTGCGCTGAAAAGCGCCGAACCTTCACCGCTGCGCGGGACGCGCTGCTGGTCTCTGCTACTGCCCGGAGAGGGGACTACAAGCCCCAAAGTGCCCCGCTGTTACTCCTGGTGAGGGGAGGAGGAGGAGACTCTGTCACCTGCGCTGAAAAGCGCCGAACCTTCACCGCTGCGCGGGACGCGCTGCTGGTCTCTGCTACTGCCCGGAGAGGGGACTACAAGCCCCAAAGTGCCCCGCTGTTACTCCTGGTGAGGGGAGGAGGAGGAGACTCTGTCACCTGCGCTGAAAAGCGCCAAACCTACACCGCTGCGCGGGACGCGCGCGGGCCGCGCCCGGGCGAAGCCCGGGCCAAGGGTGGGCCCGTCCTGCGCCCGTCATCGCCTGGAGGAGGCTGGGCTGGGCCACCCCTCTTTTATCGTCCCGCTGGGCTGCTTTGCCTTTTGGAACTCACTTCACAAGGTACTGTGCCCTCTGTCTATATGGGCCCACTGACTTACGGCTGAACTTTTTGAGTCTTCTGTAAAAATTTGCCTCTATCCCTTGGCTAATTCTAGTGTTGATTTTGCTGTTGTTTGGGGTTATAAAATGGGCAAAAGGAAGTTAATGGAGGGAGCAGGGTCTGCAGTACTAGTAGGACCTGGGAAAGGGAAGAAAGCCAAAAAATTGCACAGACACTCTGCAAAAAACTGTGTGATGGATAGGATAGATGTCCTCATTCATGAGTGTGAGGACATTTTGGGAGCGGAATCAATTGTGACTAGCTCCACTGCGCATCTGGCTACTCAGAATCCTAGTATATCACAACCACCTGTTATCCCCTCAATGTTTCACAAGAAGAGGAAGGAGGCAGTCTTAAATTTTGACTCTGAGCCCAGACATGATTTAGGCGAGGTAGAGAGAGCAAACACCCTTAGTTTAGAGACACCTCTTATTATTACATCTACTGCTCTCGCGCCTATTCATTCCGGAGTCCCTATTATATGTGCAAATAGGTTCTCCGTCTTGGCCCAACTCACTGATCCTTTGCCTTCATCGTCTTCTTCTCCCATGCCCCTAGCTCAATTAGAGAGTATTGGAGAGACGGCACCATCCCTGTCTGACTTATATCAGCTTGTCAGTTCACTTAAGCAGGAAATTGGGGCCATGAGATTGAAGATGGATGACCTAGTAAATATAATCAACACACTAACCGCCACTAATATTTCTAGTGGCCAGAAGGTAATCTCATCCATAGATGGCCATCAGCTTTTACAAGTAAAAAAACCACATTTATTCCCCCAGAGCGGAAGAGAGCGAGCAGGAGCTAGTTCTCCTGCCCCTTCGCATTCAACACATAATGATGTGCTGTTAATAAACCCCATGGGAAGTTCGAAGCCTACTAAGCTATATTCTAGAGCTACGGCTCCCTTGCAAAATCCAGATTACCCCATTGCTTCCTCAAGTAAACAACCTACCAAGAGTCTAACATTTGTCAACCCCCCAGTAGGATCCATCAGTCGAATTCATTGGATATTGTTGGTCAGAATGTTTGTATGATCAATGTCCCTAAGTTATGTAATGGGGGTAGTTATGAAAATGAGGAATCATTGATTAATAAATCTATTCACTGGATACGGCAGGTTAGGGGATGTCGTACACTTATACGGGAGGACATCCTCAGAGCTAGAAGGTGTACATCGCATTCGCTCTTATGGGATCATATTGAGCTCACTTTGAGCAATGCCGATCTGGCAGAGAATCTTATCCTACTAGAGTTTCGCACTTCTTCTCCTGACTCCTCAGCTATACAGCTGAAGCGATGTCCCTCTATCTCCAAAAATACACTCGGGGCAGGCCAAAGCTTAGGTTCTTCTTCATTAGATTCTAATGATTGACTATATAATGCAACTCCTCTGACAAGCATAACCCAGGCTCCCCCCAGCGTCTGCCCAACCACCCACAACCGGTCTAATAGACTCCATTGATTCCAGCATAGCCTTAGCACGTGACCTACCACTTTTAAATCACTTAAAAATTATTTCCTGGAATATTGCTGGCCTATGTAATAAACTTTCACTTCCAAATTGGAACAAGCAAATAGAGGGCTACGACATATGTGTTTTCCAGGAAACATGGAGTCTGGTCCCATTATATAAATCTGGCTATAGCTGTTATCACATCCCGGCTACTACTGTAGGCAAGGGTCGACCATCTGGAGGGTTGATTGTGTGGGTTAAAATCGCCCTAAATTTTAAAATAAAACATTATGCAGCACTATGCCCTGACATCTTGAGGCTTACAATTAGGGGACAAAGAGGGCGGGAACAAATTGACTTGTTTAATGTCTATGCAAGGGGATTAGTGGGAGGTAAAGCTTCCCCTATTATTACTCTGCTTGAACAAGGCCTGATAAATTGTTCAGCCGAATCTAGGATCATAGTGGCAGGCGACTTGAATAGCACCTTTGAGCCTCTTAGTACCGAGGATCTAACTGGGATAGAAGAGGAGGACAGGAAATGGGGCATACCCTCGCTAACTTTACCCCCGGTGAAAAGATGGTCTGAAAGGGCCATCCAATTAAATGCTTTCGTATTGGAATATGGTTTAAGAGCAGTGAATGGCAGGACAAAATCAGACTTGCAGGGAGCTTTCACTTATAACAAAGTATCCTGCCCTTCCCGCATCGATTACATATTAATAGATGTTGGTTTCTGGGGTCACGTTATAGACATGGTAGTGGGGAGCACACTTGAAAGTGATCATAACCCTCTATGCTTGTCATTAAGATCGCCTTGGCAAATTGTATGCCCTTCATTGGTCTCACCTACGCCCCTAGCAACTAAAGAAGTCTCACCTATCAATTCAGGAAGGGCACTAAAATGGCACAAGGTTGCCCTCCAGGATACAAAGCTACAGGCCATTAGGCAAATATTATATGATAAAACCATTAAGCTTAGAGAGGGGATAGTGGAAGATCCCATCCACGCTCTTGCCATATATACCTGTACAATTGAGGAGATCAGGGTACACTTTCAGGCACCACTCAGATCACACGGCCCTGCTCCTCATATACGGAAAGTCCAAACATGGTTTAACAAAGAGTGTAGACTTAAAAGGAGGGCACTGGCCGCAGCAATCAAAATAAAGAAGGGTGCAGCAATCACTTTGGCTAGGAAAGAATATAGGGAGGTGCAGCATAGGGCAAAGCTTGATTGGGATGAAGCCAGATGGCAAGAGTTAAAGAATGCGAGCCTTGTAAGAGACACTAATCTTTTCTGGACATTGGTCAGGAGGACAGGTAGGGGTGAAGTAGACCAAATGCCCAACCATATCACCCCTGAAGCTTGGTGTGCCCATTTTGGTAACCTTTACTCCGGGCCAAACAGCCCAGGTGTGGATGGTCATCCTTCAATTAAATTTAGGCCCATTGTTATGACTACTGGTGGTGAATCTCTGCCTCTCTTTGGGCCTATCGAGGGTGATGCAAAAAGAAGTAAAGGAGGCCATAGGCAAGATGGTTCCCGCCAAGGCTCCGGGACCAGATGGCCTTCCTAGCGATCTGTTTTTAGTTGATCAGGATAAATGGGCTGAGTATGTTCTGCTCCTGATTAACTCGATCGCTAGAGGATGCCCAGTCCCGGAATCATGGAAGGGTGCAGAGGTAGTGCCCATTTTTAAGAAGGGAGAACGGGAAGACCCTTCGAACTATAGACCAATTAGTCTTATCGACTCAATGCAAAAGGTAGTTGGGAGGGTAATTTTGCAGCGAATCCAGGTATGGGCTGAGGAGGAGAAAATCCTCTCCGAGTACCAGGCAGGTTTTCGGACTAACATCAGCACAGTGGACCAGGTCTTTAGGCTCCTCATGATCTATGGGAAAGTGGTAACGATCGGCAAGGGCAGTTTGTACCTTGCCTTTATTGATCTGAGGATGGCTTTTGACCTGGTCCCCCGTAATAGACTGTGGGACATACTGCGAGAGTTGGGCATCCCCTTGATACTTCTTAATCTGTTGGAAAGGCTTCATGAGGGTAATTACGCCCAGATAAGATGGGGGTCTCAAGGACAGGTCACTAGGAGGATTCCAGTAAACAGGGAGTTCGCCAGGGCTGCGTGATGGCACCCACCCTGTTCTCTTTGTATGTGAACGGGGTGGTCAGCTACTTGCAAGAAGTACCGGCTGATGCTCCGGCCCTGGCAGGGAAAAAAGTGCCAACTCTCCTGTTTGCCGATGATACGTTACTTATCTCTAAGACCCCAGCAGGCCTATAACTTCTTCTGAACAGGTTCCAAAATTTTTGCCATTGTCGGGGGTTAACTATAAATACTACAAAGACAAAACTAATGACTTTTAATCCACACAAATCATTTAGGAATAATCTTACGTTAGATGGGATTAGATTAGAAAGGGTTCCCACTTTTGATTATCTGGGGATCCGTCTATCTGAAAAAGCACATTGGCGACCCCACCTTGACAAAATGCTCTTAAATCATAAAAGGATTACGGGGGCACTGAGCCGAGAACATCGCTCATCTTATAGTAGACCTGTTGCTCCGGCCCTTACTGTTTATGGAGCCAAGGCTGTTAGCTCAGCACTTTATGGTGCGGAGTTATGGGGTTTCGAAAATCTTGACGAGATTAACAGATCAGAAAACAAATTCTTTAGAGATTTGCTTATGCTTCCACGAGGAGTTCCTTTAACCCCGTTGTTTAGTGATCTGGGTAGGCGCCATTTTAGAGACTTGGCCAAACTTCGACCTCTGCTCTACTGGGCCCGCCTCAGGAGGACCCCAGAATTGGCGAATTATGCGGAGGCACTCACAGAATTAATGCGCATTGATAACAGAAAAGAGATCAAGTGGATCTCTAATGTCAAATCACTGTTAATTGCACTTGACCTAAAAGATTCTTGGGACACCCAAATTCCACCAAGCAAAGAAGTCCTCAAACGGTCCTATTGGGCCTGGATTGATGCTAAGGAATTAAATAACCCTGACAAGGGAAGACTCACGGAGGAGTTCTTCCTACATAAGCACCATAGAAGTCTAGAACCATATATGGATATTATTCAGGTCCCAAGAGACAGGTCATTGTATATCCAATTTAGGATGGGCACCCTCCCTGTGCGTGAATTTACTGCAAAATGGTCTCCACCCCACCGCACCACCACCGAATGCCCCTTGTGTGGCTCAGTAAAGGAGAGTGTTGCCCACCTTCTGTTTGAATGCCCTGCACACGCTAGTGCTAGATCTAGGTGGCTTGTGCCCATATGCAAACAACTAGGCACCCTAGATCATAGAGTTGCTTTACGCATATTGAATTCGGACCCTAGCACTCTGTATGTCTGTGGAGTCGCCAAATTTTGGGATGCGCATGGTTAAGTAGGTGCAGGGCTTTACAGAGGGTAGCTACCTCTGTTAATGAGTAGTTGATGTCTTTGATGGGTATGCCCATTGTCCACCAGTATAGAACATCAGAGTGCGCTATTGTTTAGAATATGTACAATTGTATTGATTTTAAATTACATTTTATGGATTTTAGAATTATGAGAAAATAGCTCCACGTTTAATTGCTATCAGAATTTTATCTTTGTCTTTCTATTGACTGTGTGTGATCAAACTCTGTTTTATCTTTATTTATATTTTGATACTTCTGATGAACTGGTCGATGCTTTTATGATCCTTGTATCGAAATAAAGCTTTTAAACGAAACGTATAAACAAGTTGAAATGCAACCTCCTTAAAACGTTGGTCATTCCAACTGTGTTAGAAGCATTGACAATACGGTGTACAAGCTCAATGAAATGTTGTGGCAATTGAGTTTGTAAAAGAGATTACATTTCTGACGAGGAACGTGCTTCTTGGAGATCAAAAGTTCCTTGGTCAGATGTAAGAGCCACATCAGTTTGAAACAACAAGACTTTGAGATGGCTTCATCTGTCAAAGCAGATGGCATCCACAGAGACCTTTGGCCACAAAGTAATTTCGCCAGTAATATGTGTAGGAGGATATAAAATATGCATACAGCAAGTTACAACCCTTTAAACGGGCCAGATAAGTGACACCTGGTTTCAACCCACAACAACTTTGATCATTTAAAATTAGATAGCTTGTATTAGAAAGCAACAGAATTTTGTTTTTGATCAATTGTATGGGAACATCTATCAAATAGCATGCTAAGTTAGCCATAGAGGCTTTACAAACTCCATGAAGTGTAATTTCTCTGCAGATCAAAGAGTGAGCTAAAAAAAAACACAGTCATCTAGTCTAACCAAAGCCTCTTTGTTCTAATGCATGCATCTGTACTGAAAAGGGAGAAACCAAGCTTTGTGTAAAAAATGTGTACCCACCTCCTCATATCTGCCTACTTGAAAATACCAAAGACATGATGTGAAATGAAACCTTGAAATCATAAGAGAAATTAAACCATGAATTAACCAAACAGTAGAGGGAGTTTCAGCAACTGAAAAGATAACTTTTTCTAAATGTGGCTTCCTTTTTAGCCATTATTCTTTGTATGCATGTCAAATTATATGACAACTCAGTAGCATTCAGATAACTCCATGGCACTCCACTCGATTACAGAAGCTGCAAATTTCAACTCAATTGCAATATCGATCTCAACTGCCTCTGGCTATGTTGAAGAATAGACATTTAATTTTGTATGATATTGAATGCAGATGAAACAATATTATTCACTGAATAAATATGAGTTGTCAATGTGGTCATCCCATTATCGACAACAGCCAAAGCTTTTTGTCCAAATTTTCCTTATCAATTTGTCTCAAACATTCAGCTGCTTTTTGTTGAGAAATGTTCCACATTTCATTATAACTGGCATATTTAAAACTTTTAGAATGATGAGATCTTGGACACAACAAAAAATCCTGTAAATCCATATTATCTGGAATGAGGGATAAGTGTTTTTTAACTGCTGCAATGTTGAATGTTCTAACCATTGCTGGCACAGTTTAACCACAGTAGTGACAACTCCAGAGTGTAGTGACTGAATATACCGGGGATCTGACCTCTTTGCCTTAAACCCTGTGCAAGAGTTCAGAAATTGAACATTACATACATTGGTATCAACTGGTCATAATACCCATCCGTCTGAAACAAAAATCGAACAGTTGTACGTTCTATTCTGCACCTTTTCATTAAGCTTTCTTCTGAGAAATTAACTAACTGTTGCCAGTTATAAAATTGTGCAATAGAGTGAATGCTTGGCGAATTTAAAGTCTTGTTTTTAATTTTATTTATTGGTATTCCAAAAATAAACAACTAACAAGGTAATAACATAGGAAGGAAATAAGGGGGAGAAGGAAGGGGTAGTATACATGCCTCACATATCAAATCACTTTCCCTTGTAGTAAAGAAAAAGGCAAGGAAGCACCATAAAGAGTGGAACCCCACAATTGAGCTGTAACCTAGAAAACAAATCCCTTGCACAGACCTTCCCCAGGAGTCGGGACAGAGAGGCTGGCCGAATCCACAGGACCAGGCTTCAATGAGAGTCACTGTTGGGCAGAGGGGTAGCCTCCATGCAGGGCTAATATGCTATAATGGACAAAGTCACATCCGCTGTCCCAAATAAAGTATATTGGGTCCCCAGATGTCCTTTGGTCGGGACCATGTCACCATAAGCACCCAATAATTCGTAAGCTGCTCCTGGAAGTATGCAGTATCTCTAAGCCAGTCCACCACTTTAGGGGCCAGTCATCTGCCCCAGTGGATGGCCACCCACCATTTAGTCAGGAGGAGTAGTAGGCAGTGAGGCATCGAATTTCAGGGAGAATCTCCTTTACATAAGCCAGAAGGGTCACCTGTGGTGTCTGTGGTGGGAGATGACCAGTGATCAAGCGCATTCAAATTTTTAACACTGCCAAACCCAAGACATGTAGTCTGTTATACTGTTTTGTTTAAAAAGATCATTTGTCGAGGGATGAGACATGCTCTAAATTAAAGTGTTCCCCAAACAGACTTGAGCTCAATATTGAGCTCAATATTATCCTTTCAATAGGCATAACCCTGTAGAGAGAGTTGTGAAATAAATGAATCAGAATAAATTATTTTTGTTTTCATGAGCTTGTTTTTCTTTGGTGGGGAAGGCGTAAGCTTTTACAAACATTAAACTGGATGTGTAGGAACATAACTGGAAAAATATGGGAACTTTTTCATATATGCATTCAAACTTTCCACAGGAGGTGCCAATCAGTGTCCCACTGTGTGTAATTAGAAGCAAAAGTACTAATTCTGTGTAAAAAGTGATGGGCATAATGATGGTAACAAAACATTTTGCCATAATTTGCAGGTTTCAAATGCAAATCCTCATTACAAAATACAGTGTATGATTCAGATAGCATATAAGTCAGAGTTGCAACAACCCATTCATCGCGAATGGATCGTGGGGTAATGATGTCATTCATAGCAACTTTAAATAAATATGGAATATGCAATGTTTCTGTAGGATCAAAATATCATAGGTAACTTTATCCCATGCAATACCATCATGGACAGGGAATGCAGTAAAGCAAGCACCTCAACTACCATTTCTGGAGAAATAAGATCAGGGAGATAGTGTCCATTTAATAGTAGAAAGAAGACTCTAACAAATTCAATACAAAGGATGAGAAAAAATACCAAAATAAATATACAAAAATAGGACCAAGGAGGAATCAGAGTCTGTTTCAGCCAATTGAATAGTCCATGCACACCATGCAAGGAGGTATGCGAAGAGTCTGAAGAGAAATCATTAGTGTTGACAAAATAACCAGAGGCAGTCAGAGAAAAAACAGGGACCCCATCATGTGAAGGAGATCAGGCAGACACGTTGACTAGCGGTTCATAATATATAACATTACCGCTAGGAGCAGCAGTAGAATACATCAAACTTGCATCAGAAACACACCCTGTGTTTACATTGTCAATCTGTATGATCGAAAGTTCATCATCTGAAGTGTTCAACCAGGGTTTAGTAAGATTATGTACTTGTACATGTACTTATTGCATGTAGAGAGATCTCTTGCAGGGTAGGGATAGGTGACAAGTACCGACCCAAAATCCCTTGTGGGTTACTATGGAGAACTGGCCACATGGTATAACTTGATCAAATCAATGGAAACTTGTCATTTCTATTTACATCCTTCAAGCTGTGGCATAATCACAGTTCAAGTACCTTGGATGGCAAGGATAGGCCCCGATACATGATAGGATGGGACAAACTCTTTTTTATCTGCTATCTTCTCTCAGGCAAGATCCCCAACTTTAGGAATCCAGCCAGAAACTGCTGGTTGCACCTTCACTTAATCAGTGCCAGATTGTTTAGAACCTAAATACGAGTGTTCATCCTGAAAGTCTTGTAATTCCTGTAAGACAGTGAAACATTCATTGATGTTAAACAGTGCATCCTCTGCCATGGCGCCAGAGATATTAAGATCAGGTATAAACATTGGAACCCCCAATAACACCTCATATGCAATTGTGGAACGTTACATTTGTTGACAAATGTCACAACAAAGTACAAACTTCCTGGTCTGCTGATAAAGACTCTGCCACCAATATTGCTTCTGTAATAAAGAAACAGTAGCCCCCACACCTGCATGGGCAGATGTCAAACCCTCATAAGCAGCTATTATTAACTCTAAGCTGCGGTCCCAGTTGGGTATCACTCAATCACCCACCCCAGGAATACAGACAAAGGGAACATTTTGAGGGCACACTAGTTAGGAGTATTTGCTGAATAACCTTTAGCTAAGGGCTCGCCATTAGCCAAGGCAGAGACCGTAGCCATAATGTCATCATCTATCCTCATATGTGAACGAGTAATTGAATGCCACAAATACAGTCTGAAGAGCAGCCTTGGCAGCTTCATCAGCCAATGAATTCCCTGCAACATGAATACCAACATGCTGATTACTCAATGTGTGAATCACATGAGTCATGGCAAGCATCTTTCAGAGCCATCACTTTCCCCCGAAGAAGCTTATGCTTAATAGTTTTCCCTTTAGACACTCTGAATCCATTCAAGCACCATGAATGTAAATTGTCATTAATGGCCTGGGCACAGTAATAGGATTCACATGTTATAAGTATGGGGAATTCTGAGTCTGTATTCTGCAAAGCCAGAACCAAAGCTTTCAATTCAGCCAGCTGAGAGGTACAGTCACCTAAAGTTTCTGGATATGTTCTTTGTGCCTGAAAAACGTCATCCTTCATGATACCCTTAACTTCAGCACATGCAGCTGAGTACTTGTATGTTGTACCCACCACCGGCTGGGCTGAACCATCAGTATAGATTATGAAAGCATATTCATCTAGAGGTAACATTTCAGTAGACATGGGGTATTCCTGCTCATACGGGAAATAATCCTGTGTTCTCAAATTAGGGTAAAAATATAATCTACATCAGCAGTTGTCAAAGAAGAGACCCACTGGATCCATCTCAGATGCAAGGCATTCTCATTTGGAACCTTGGTGATGGCCTCCAGGAACAGGAGACACAACAATTATACGTCTCCCTTGTGCCAATGGACTTTACTTCAATACAGCCATTTGAACTGCAGTCAAAATTATTTTTCTGTTGATGCAAAATGCATTTTTGCATTGGAATATAAATGTGATTTGTAAACAATCCACATTGTGTCTACTTCATTAAATAAAACATATATGTGTAACCACTGGAACCCGCAATTATGCAGATCATTAAATTAGTAGAGTTAACAAGAGATTTTAAGTGTTTAGACTTAAGTATGTCTGCCTGTACATTTCAGAGAATATTAGTATGTTCAGCAGTCCAATGTTTATTAGAAAAATTTGGATGAATTAAAAAAAATACAATGGTCTTACCCATTGTGCATAATCTGGTATGTATGTTCTACCAAAATTCTGAAATCCTAAAAGCGATTGAAGCTTTTTTAATGTATTTGGTGGTTGTAATAAAGCACATTTCTCTAAGAAATTTGTGGCCAGATGTACGACCTGTCAAATAGCATCTAGCAAATTACACCGCTTTTGCGACTCGCAATTTGCGACTCGCTATTTGGCATGTACAACAATGTCTTGGACACTGTTTGCGATTCCCAATGTGGTCGCAAAATGCGAGGCTCATGAATATTAATGAGCCACTCGAATTTTGTGACCTCATTTGGAATGGCTGTCCTTCCCAGGGATGGTGGCCTGCTTGGCTCAGCAGATAACCATGTCTGGGACTGCTTTCAAATAAAGCAGCTTTTTTTTTTTTTTTAAAGCAGCCCGTTTTCCTTAAAGGAAAACGGGATGCATTTGAAAAAAATAAAATTTAACGTTTTCGTTTCATTTTTTAAGGGCAGGCAGTGGTCCCTGGGACCACTGCCTGCCCTTAAAAAAGAATTTTGCATTGCATTAGCAAAGGGGAAGGGGTCCCCTGTGGACCCCTTCCCATTTGCGAATGCATTACCACCTACTTGAAGTAGGTGGTAATTTGCAAGTGTTTTGCGACCGCAATTGCGGTCACAAAACATTTGTACATGGCTATGGAGTCACTATTTGGAAGGGAACGCCCCTTCCAAATACTGAGTCGCAAAACAGTATTTTGCAAGTCGCAATTTATTTGCGACTCGCAAAATACTGTTTGTACATGGGCCTGTGGGTTTTAGCCTGTGCAAACGGGTCTAAGACCCGTTTGCTCACGCTAAAAACCATCGTACATCTGGCCCTTGGTGCCAGAATTTTTCCTTCATTCAATCATTCATATCCTGAAAAGAGGAAACTGAAAAAGGCAATTTTAGATTTGGGAAAATTACATTTAAGTCATAGTCCACGAATCCCAGAATAGTACGATCCACTCTAACCAAATTTGTGTTTAAATTATTGTCTGTGATGTAAATGTCATCAACAAAAGACAATGCTTCTGAGTCAATTTCTTGTAAGGTTGACATCACTCGGCAGCAAACAGACCTGGACTGTTCTGGTTACCTTGTGGGAGTCAACTGAATCATCGTTGTGCTCCCGATGCTAAAAAAACTGTCTTGTTCTCGCTTGCAGGTATTTTATTTTTTTGACAGAAAAAAAACAATTAAAAGGTCCAATTTAGTTTTGTGTTTCTTACAAACTATATTATTTATTAAACCTGTACTGTGGGAATTTGGTGCAGCAAAAAGTCATTGTATGACTGTTTATATGGTGATAGTCTAAAGACTATACAATATGAATGATCTTGTTTAAGCACAGGAAATAATGGATTATTCCTAGGGGAGACACAAGACTCAATCACACCTTGATATTCTAATTGTGAAAGAATCTCCCTTACTGTATGTTTATCATCATATTTAATAGGATATTGTGCTTTAACCTGGGGGCTGGACCTAATAGATATAACATGATAAGGTGAGTCTTTATCCCAACCTGCTTGATTACAATATAAAGCTGTGGCCTGCACAAGTGCCCATTCCGCAGCATATATTGCTTTTACCTCCTCTGGAACAAGAACGGAAAAGGAAGATATGATTACTTCCTCCCCTTGTAAAACACTTCTAACAAACTCCGGCAGCCAATCAATTTCATCCAAGAGATGGTCATATTCAGTGGCTAAATTCTGAAGAAACGGGCATTAATAGTACTTGTACATATTCAGCAATTGGTCTCACCACATGAAAGTCTTGAAGAGTCTGGTGAACTATTATGACCACTGCTGCACTGTCAAGAAGAGTTCTCACCCACGCCTTGTTGTGAAGATGAGTTCTGAGCATTTGTGGCATTTTTTGTGGAGGTGTCTGCTATTTTATTCTTTTTAAATTGCACTTTTTGTTGTGGAAGATTGTCTTCCTTTTCTGTAATGATGTCAGAGGAGCATTGCGAGTCCCTTTTTGGTTTCACATACTCCTCCTGTCTGCAATCACCTTGATCCCCTCTCTCTGACCACTTGTCTGGAGAGTCAATCAAGGAACGAGAAGGACATGCATCAGAATACTGATACCTATCAGACTATTTAATTTTATCATGTTCATGTAAATTATAACGTATCCACGAAGACTCAAATTACTGAGATCCAGTGCATGGTTTAGATCTAGTCATTTCTTATTTTTAGACCAGCGTTTTTTAGAAGACTCAGATGTCTGCTTATATTTTCAGCTTCTGACTTACCTTTAATTTGTGACTTGTTAGGCTTGGTTCCCAAACTATATTGAACTATAGAAATACTGGTTTCCAAAATTATTTTAGGCAGCTCACATTCCTGATCTACAGCGGAACTAAAGCGAGCAGTTTGCATATTGCCAAAGAAGCTGCATCCACCTGATATTACTTAAAATAATTGAGGACACTGTGGCAAAGTTGCCAATTAGCTTCATCCCCAAATCTAGGGTAGGGACTGCTCCATGTTCAGTTTGAATCTGTTTAAGCACTTCAGGTAAAACAGTATTTGATGAAGTACCATGAGTAATGGTGTAGCTGCAAGCAAATACAGTACCACACATATTACACTCCTCAATTGGGGGAACCATACCAAGTGGAGGACACTAAATTAATCTTTTGATCCTGTATGGGGAAAAACTGCCATAAGCTGATTTGTTTTTTTGTGCAATCCAAAACACAAACTCATCACATTTGGCTGGGATCTTACCTATAATGGCATAAATAGTAACTGGACTAATTGCAGATACGCATTATATACTGTGTCAAAAGTCTATACAGTCTAACCAAATGGTTTATGAGAGCTAGCGTCTAATGCAGTGTTAATGCATTTGCATGCAGAGAAGGTGTATAGCCTTGTAAAACCTCCCAGGTTATACTTCGTTACTGATGGGTATGTGGAGCGCACCTTGGAACCAATTATGATGTTCCTGATAAGTTAATGGGATTTGAAAATACTCATAAGGTCTATGTATATGTGTGAAATTTCAGTGAATTTGCATGGACAGCAGGAAATTAATCTAGGAATAACAAAATTCACATTTATACACTTCTAGAGCCTCATCCACAAAGGTAACATCTCCACTGCCATTGGCGAGCCCATATCTATTTAAATGATGAGTTACTGCTTGTCTATAATTAATAGCAATATACACTGCCTGTGTTTCCATATTAATGGATGGATTTCAAAGAAAGGAAACACTATAGAATTAGAATTAGAATTTGTTTATTGTACAGTTAATAAAAACTCACAATGTTAAAAACTTACATTTATGAGAAAAACCTTATTTACATTTATAGTATAAAAAAGAGAAAATGGTCACATTCTATAAGATCATAAAATTCTTGATTACATTTTGGTAAAGTCCGTTAAAAAATAGAAAAAATTGTAGGGACAATTTACTCCGAAAGTTTTTGCATAGTGGTAGCTTGGCAGATAACTAGGCAGGCTGTACGATTAAAGTGCAAGTGCTTTACGTGAGCCATATGGCTATCTCTTGAGTCTTGTGGCCGCTATATCGAAGAATTTTGTTAATCTGCAATTTAACTGAGTCTCTTCGGGGTTAAAACACAGCATCACAGCCTGCCTACAGCTAGTTATCACCACGGATGTCTTTGCATAAAGGCAATAAAGGACCCTTCAGCACACTCAAGAAAATAAGGAAACTACTCAGGAGACCTATTAAATAGGTACCAAACCTAGAACTTTGGTGGCACCATGTTATATAGTTCCTACAGATTTAGTAGGACTGTGTATTAGATAAACAACATTTCATAATATAGGGTTTAAGTCTCAGTAAATGTTGGTTCGGCTAGCTCATAGTACCACATCCAAACTCCTAAACCTCTAGAGGTGTGGATGCTGTGTGGATGCTGTCTGCAACCTTGAACATGACCACTCTTATGCCCAAGGAATTTGTGTAAACAGATCTAACCCTTTCGTTTGTCACTTTATCATGCCCAAAGTGTTACAAAGAGAATTGACAGGAATACATTATCAAATGTTTATTGAAAAGATCTAATCTTTGAAAGTGAAACATGAACTGTGATTATGACAGATGAGACATCACTGCTATCAGCATTATTAGAATGTTGAAAAACACAAACAATTCAACCATGTTAATTATTTCTGGTGTTACTTCTATCTATCACTAATACCCCTACTCTAGGGAGAGAATGATGTAAGTACATTCTGTCAGACCCAGTTGGAATGATCTAACCCCATACCTCAGTGCGTCAACAAATACACTACTTCTCAGGGCCCGATTCCGATCTTGTTCGGAAAGCATACCGAACGACTCAGTTCCGGAATGCTTTCCGGATGACTCGGATTGAAGAGCACGACCGAATGAGTACGATGCATCCGTATGCATCCGGATGCGATTTGGTCGGACTCCCATTGACTTCAATGGAATCCTGTGTTCAGAACGTGAACGCAGGCTCCCTTTGAAGAAAGGGGTGGCTGGGGAAAATTGTGCACCTTGTGGCGGGCACCCCATGGTGCCTGCCACATTGTGCATGGTAGGGAAGAGGGGACCCATGAGTACCCCCAGGGGCCCGATTCAGAGGCCCCCAGGTGAAGGGGGGCCTGCTATGGGCCCCCAAAGATGGATTCCGGCAGCCGATTCATTCCAGGCAAACCGATTTGAAACAACTGCCCGAATCATTCATCGTACTTGCTCACTCGGAAACCAAGTCTATAGAGCTATATGAATTGGCTCCCAAAAGGCTTGATCTCTCTGAATGCCTTTCGGAACCTATTCGGTCAGTGCTAAGGGTTTCCAGACATCGTACTTCGTCGTTCTGAACTGGGAACGATTCGGTCAGCAACAATGGCTCCAGATCGGTTTGGGCAAAGCTTTATCCGATTCGGAGCCCTTCTGACCAAGATCAGAATCAACCCCTCAGTGTGCAAGCCTGCACACATTTTTGCTTACACTGCTATTTTCCTTCTTAGGATGAATGTAGAGGCCTGTGGAGCTAGCTGCATCTCAGTCACAGCTCTCAGCAACTTCCATGATAACTCCGGTGTGAGGTGCCTCTCACTGAATTCCAAATAGTCGAAGTTTAAATAATAAAACACCAGTCCTATCTCATGCTCCTAGAGACGCAAAATAACATCTTTGCTTAGCCTAGAGAAAACTGTTGAGTCCTACAAACACATAAGAATGCAAGGACATCACGTTCTAGTATGTGTGTCTGTGGAACAGAACAACAATATATATACCAAAAATAAATGCATATGAGGCATTTTCTCATGTTAGTAAAAAACATGTTCAAATCGCCATCCTAAAAAGATGCTAAGCTAAAAAGGAAAACTAATATGGAGACTAAATTTAATCCCTGTAAAAAAGTAGCATATTCTTCTGCATCGCCTGATAGTCTTAAAGGTAGAATACATGAGCAAGCTTAACCCTCTAAGCAAATGTCAATAATATCCAAGAAACTTAGGGGCCTATTTATGAGAATATCGTGTAGTGCAGCTCAGCAAGTCACCCTGCTGCGCTGCACAGATTGACAGAGAAAGGACAGGAATGCACTGAATTTAAGACATTATGGTTCATTCTTGCCTTTTCCTCTGTGCTAGTTCACTTTTGGCAGCCTAGCACCAACAAAGGCACCCTTGCACCATGGGACAAGGGTGACTGAGTTGCATGCAGAATTGTTTTTGTGCTCAAAGGCATATTTCTCTTTCTATGTGTACTGCAAAATGTAGCACACATAGAAAGAGGAAGTAACAAGGAGAAATAAAGATATTTCTCCTTGTTACGTCTCACCTGTGAAAGCATATCTTTATGGCCCATTCCCAGGTCTACCTGTTCTGTAAATCTGGGAATCCAGCAAAAACCATGAGAGTTGCGTGGGAACACCCATGCAACACCCATCGAATGTCTTCCTAGAGCAGAGTAAGGCAATGCATCAGTTTGTGCTGCGTTGCCTTACTGCAGATTTATGGAGCCACTCGGCCATTCAAAGTGGCCTTGCCTCGCTTCATAAATCACATGTAAAGTTTGCATCGATCTTGCACCATGTTGCGTGGTGCAAGAGTGACCCTAACCAGCCCAAAAAAAAGTGCCTCTGTACTACTTTTAATGTATTTTTACAACCTCCTGCCCAACTATATTGTTAGCTCTAGTATCTGCATATAAACAATAATGTTTAGTGAATGTATGGATTCCTTTCCATATGACTGCTTTCCAAATATCATGTAATTGGACATTCTTCAACCAAACAACAGTGGCTGCCTTCCCTCTCGTGGAATCAGCTCATGTTTCATCTTGAAGGCGTTTACTGGCTTGATGAAAACACATAATACAGGAAACTATTCATCAAACAATGGGTTGTTTTTTTTAGACACCACCCTAGTACATAGAGATCCACTACTAACCGGTGATTTATATTTCTTATATCCTTTACCCTATATAAATGGAATTCTAAAACTTTTCTAACATCCACATAATGGAGTGTTCTCTCTGTTCGAGTTGAAGGTTTAAGGAAGAAAGTCAGCAGTGAAATAGCTTGGTTAATATGAAAATCTGAAACTTCTTTGGATAGGGATTTTGGACCTAAATAACTCTATTATGATTGAAGATTCCATAAGGCTTAATAAAAGATGAAGTTTGAAGATCACTAACCCTTCTAGCAGATGCAATTGCTGTCAAAAAACAACTTTTCAAGTGAGATGCTGAAATGTGGCCTAATGTGTAGGCTCAAAAGCCAGAGCCAATAATTTAGAAAGAACATGATGCAGTTCCAATCTAAGCAAAGACTGCTGTCTTGGAGGAAAGATTTTTTTAAACCTTTCAGAAAGTCTATAATCACTGGGATTGAAAAAAATGACTTTTGATTTGGGCCTTATCTGTATGCAGTAATTTCAGCTGTGTGCGTTTTTAAGGAGGAATACTGTAGTTTTAAATTCACAAAGTGGAGCAAGTAAGGTAGAATTGCATCTTATTGATAACAAATTGGATCATATTTGGTTTTCAAACACCATGTGTTAAATCTTTTCCATTTAAGATTATATGATGTTTTTATGGAAGGGTGTTTGGTTTCTTTAAGAATATTCATATACTCTTGAAGTAAGGTTAGGTGACAATACTGTTTGACCTCAGGAGCTATGCAGCCAAATTCAATGACTGTACAGTGGGGTGATGTATTCTCCCTTTGATCTTTGATAGAATATTCGGTCTGCATGGCAGTTTCTAATGGGAAGGATGATTGCCTTTTGCCATTCTAAAGGTATGAGCATTTTTGAGTAGGAGTGTCTCAGCTTGATGAGGGAATCAGAGGTAATGGTGTGAAATCATGTAGAGATTTGTTTGACCAATTTATCAAAAAAGCATTGCCAAGTGAATGTGTTTCCCATACTCTTGACGCAAAGTTTTGGCCTTTTCCATTTAGTTTGGTAGCAAAAATATCTTTTTGGGGTATTCCCATACCTGGAAAATATCTTGAACAACTTTGTCACTTAGCTCCCATTACTGATTTTCATTGTGATAACTGTGTAGTGGATCCACTTACCAATTTTGGAGACAGGATAGTTGTAGTGCCTGAATGGACAACTGTCTTGCAAGATGCCAGTGCCATTTTGCTTGAGCTTCCAAACTTAAATTATTTTTAAACAATGCATTCTGGCTGTATTGTATACTTGAATCAACATTATGTTTGTAGTTATGGAAGGATGAGACACTTTCAATGGTAGATGCTTGGGTTTGAGTTCTGGCACATTTATATGATAGAATTGCTGTCTCTCTGACCTATCCCCTACCAATCTGACAATACCTGGATCAATAAGTCTTGCAAATGGGCTCCCCAACCTGTCAGAGATTCATCCATCACTATTGTCTATGAAGGAAGGATGTGATGGAAAGAAGTCCAGTTTAACAGATTCATTTTCTTAACCCAACACTTGTGAAGGTCTTTGGCTTGAACAGTGATGATCAGCTTGTCTTCCCAGCTGTCCTTGTCTTGGTTCCACTGATCTTCCTGCCATTGTTGAAGAGGTTTCATGTATTTGGAATTAGACACATGTAACATGCCATCACTCCTAGCATGAAAGAAACATGTCTTGCTGAAAGAGATAGAGTGTGAAGAAGTTAATGACATTTCTTCATAATGTAAAACACTCTCTCTTATCAAGGTAATACTTCTCCTTTTTGTGTTTAAGGTTGACCCTAGGTAGTTCAGAATCTAAAATGTTTTTGCACTTGAATTTTGATAAATGACCTGTAATCCAAGATGGTGAAGGAACTGGATAGTGAAATCGTAATCTCAACAATCTATCTCCGGGGAGTTTAATTTTATGAGACAATCATCAATTTACCAGTAAATATAAATCTTCCTGCTGTGCAGGAAAACTGCTACTTCCGCCATGCATTTAGAAAATATTCTCGGAACAAATTTCTGACCAAAAGGAAGAACTCTGTACCAGTAGTGTTCTTTTCCTACAATAAACCTTAAGAATTGTATATGTTTTTCCATGATTGGGATAATACAATAGGCATCTTTTGAATCCCACAAACACATCCATTCTCCTTTTGTCAATTGTGGATACATTTGATGTAAAGCCAACATCCTGAATTTCTCTCTCTCTATGAATTTGTTGCCTTGTTTTAAGTCTAAAATAAAATGATACTCTTTTTTGGGGACCAAAAAATATCTTGAAAAGATACCTATTCCTCTTTGTTATAGGTGAACAGGTTGTATTGCTTGTTTTTATAGTGATTTGTATAATACATATACTGAACATTGGGCCAGCCCCATGATTGAATGGCTTTCTCGTCTGATTCATTTTACTGTTCCTGATAGAATGACTTTTTTCCCTACTCTTACTTTTCAAACTCTTTTCCCAGCCTATTGACACAACTGCTTTGTTATAGTTTTCATTAAATACGTTGCATCTTTTTACTGGTGACACCAGGGAAGCATTTTTTCATTTGTGTTTTAGTACTCCATGGTTGCATATAGCTTTCAAAGCTCTCTCCACTTTCAGCTTTCTTCTTGCTATTTATCACTGACAGGGATTATTGCTCCCCTACTCACAAAGCTACACAGGCACTTATGAATTTGCTCACATACTTAGAAACTACTTATCTATGCAGCAGTATGAAAGGCATTTGCAAACACACCAAAATACCCCTCTGTTCCCTAACACAGTCACTGAGGTATTCATACAGCCACTTGCAGACACATTTGCAGACACATTTAGAGAGTCATAGAGTTACTAAAAGAGACAGTCATATACAGGTGGAGTCTGACACTCACTCAGATATGTAGGCACATACCTATCTGCCCGTCAAGACAAGTAATCCTTTAAACATGGGTCAGGCCTACTACTGCAGAGCCTCTCTGTGCACTTTTACTAAGTAATAAACTAGGCATGAAAAAGCCATTTGCCAAGTCTTAAACTCACCTTTTAGTACACATATCTCACCTCTGAGATATAGATATGGCATAAAGCATGGTGCTTAGTGCAAAAAGGTACGAGGTGTCCTTTTCAGTTTCACTAAATTAATTGTGCAATTGCAGACCCCTATTCCAAGAACCTCATAGACTACATCACCTATAATGAAAGTGACATACATGTTTTCAAAAGCATGGAGTCACTCTCTCAACCAGTCATACAGCAACAGAGGCATTTATACATTCACTCATATACTTAGAAACTACTTATCTATGCATCAGTATGAAAGGCATTTGCAGAAACACCTACATACCCCTCTATTCTCTAACACAGACACTGAGGTATCCGTACAGCTACTTACACATACATTTAGAGAACCACAGAGTTACTAAAAGAGACAGTCATTTACCTGTACACGTAATTAAACATCTCATGGCACTGCAACAGGTGGAGTCCTACACTCACTCAGACATGTAGGCAGGTTCTGACACAACCTAGTTACCCATCCAGACAAGTAGTACTTTAAACATGGGTCAGCCCTACTACTACAGAACTTCTCTGTGCACTTTTACTCGAACTCAACTTGGCATGAAAAAAGCTCTTTGCCAAATCTTAAACCCACCTTTTAGTACACATAACTCACCTCTGAGGTAGGCTATGGATATGCCATAAAGCATGGTGCTTAGTGCTGAAAAGGTATGAGATGTCCTTTTCAGTTTCACTAAATAACGTGTGCAATTGCAGACCCCTACTACATAGAGTACATCACCAGTAATGCAAGTGACATACAAGTTTTAAAAAACATGGAGTCTCTCTCTCACCCAGTCACACAGCAACAGAGGCATGTATACATTCACTCACATACTAAGAAACTACTTATATATGCAATAATATCAAAGGCAGTTGCAGCCACACTTATATACCCCTGACACTAAAATATTCATTCAGCTAACACATAGCCATTTAACGAGCCATTACGTTACTAAAACAGACAGTCATATACTGGTATACTTACCTAAACATCTGATGACATTCCTACATTTGGACTCCTAACCTCACTTAGATATATAGCCAAGTCATGACACAAGCTAGTCGCCCATGCAGACAGGTAGGGAAAACAGCCTTTACAATGAGACTTTTACCACGTTGTGCCTTATGCATTTTTTAGCCTGCATGTTTTTTTTACCACGTGTATATTTTTACAACACATGCATTTAGCACGCATTTAAGGTAAGTTGGGGCGGTGTGGGGAGGTCTCTCTTAACAAATTCCTTATTTTGATATATATAAACAAAGCGTAGTAGTGGCATAAATTGTAAAAGCATATGAGTTGTAAAAAAAATGGGGGCAAAAATGCGCTGTTAACGCATGCAATGTATTTCCCTGCATTGTTCTTTTGTACAACCACAAGTAGTACTTTGAACATGGATCAGGCCTACTACTGCAGAGCCTGTATATGGACCTTTACTGCCAATTTGGCTTGGCATGAGAAAGCCCTTTGCAAAGTCTTAAATCCACCTTTTATTGCAGATAATCCACCTGTGAGATAGGCTGTAAGTATGCCATAAATTACGGTGGTCTGTGCTTAAAATATAAGAGATGTCCTTTTGAGTTTGACCAAGTTACACATGCTCTTGCAGACCCATATAGTGAGTACTACATGCAGTATACCACCTGTAATGCAAGTGACATACATATTTTCAAAAGCATGGAGGCTCTCTCTCATCCACTCACACATCAACAGAGGCAGTTATATATTCACTCACATACTCAGAAACTAGTTATATATCCAGCAGTATCAAAGGCAGTTGCAGATACATTTACTTACCCCTCTACTCACCAAAACAGGAACTCAGGTATTCATTCAGTCAATAACATACACATTTAGAGAGCCATAGAGATACTGAAACACAGAGTGATATCCTGGCCTACTTACTTAAACATTTGATGGCACTCCTAGAGGTGGACTCCTAGACTCACTCACATATGTAGCCAATTACTGACGCAGCCTAGTCACCCATCTAACCTAGTCACCCATCTAGACATGTAGGGCCCGAGTCATAAAAGTAATCTGAGACAAAATCCTAACTTTACGACTTTCGGTATTCGCAAAAGGCATTTAGGAGTAGTAAAGTTAGGATGTTGTCTTAAGTTTGTCTTAAGTTTTGGTCTTAAGACAAAATCCCAACTTAAGTTTAACTTAAGTTTAACTTAGGATCTTGTCTTAAGTTTGTCTTAAGTTTTGGTCTTAAGTTAAACTTAAGTAAGGATGTTGTCTTAAGACCAAAACTTAAGACAAACTTAAGACAAAATTCAAACTTTACTACTCCTAAATGCCTTTTGTGAATACCGAAAGTCGTAAAGTTAGGATTTTGTCTCAGATTACTTTTGTGAATCGGGCCCCTAGTCTTTTAAACATGAGTCAAGCCAACTACTACACAGCGTGTGTAAGCAGTTTTCCTGGTAGGCCATACGTAGAAGTCACTCCTAAGGTAGGGTGTACTTAGGCTATAGTTTGAATGCTGGTCCTTGCACACTTCTTTATTCCATTATAAATGAACACTACAAGTCCCAGAATTCATAGCAAAAAAACAAGTGTGAAATAGTATATCATGCATTAATATGTGAAACTTGCCAGCGATATACTAGATACTCTTTAGATAGGATGTGGGTATGTCATAGGGCAGGGGTCAATATGCTTAGATAGTAAGACATGATAATTTAAACCATACTGAGTCACATGTGTGTTTAGATACCTGTATGCATAGTTAATATGCAGTGTTTCAGTTATACTACAAGTGATATAAAGAAGTAAAGATCTAGTCTCTGAGAAACAGGCAAAGTAATGTACATATTCAGTGTCATGACTACACAGCTCTTATGTATGCAGCACTAAGGTATATATGTAATTACTAACAGAACCTAGTTATCCATCTAGACAAGTAGCCATTTAAACATGGCTCAGGCCTACTACTGCAGAGCCTCTCTATGCACTTTTACTTGCAACTCAACTTGGCATGAAAAAGCCCTGTGCCAATTGTTAAACCCACCTTTAAGTACCCATAACTCACCTCTGAATTAGGCTGTAGGTATGCCATAAAGCATGGTGCTTTATGCTTAAAAGGCAAGAGATGTCCTTTTTGAGTTTCACTAAGTTACACGTTCATTTGTAGACCCCTATACCAAGTACTGAAAATAGCACATCACCTGTAATACAAGTGGCATTCATGTTTTCATGAAGGCTCTCTCTTACCCAGTCACACAGTGACAGAGGCACTTATATATTTACTTACATACTGAGAAACTAGTTATATATCCAGCAGTATCAAAGGCAGTTGCAGACACATACATACCCCTGTATTCACTAACACAGACACTGAGCTGTACATTTAGCCAATTACATATACATTTAGAGAGCCATAAAGTTACTAAAACAGACAATCATATAATGGCCTACTTACTTAAACATCTGATGGCATTCCTATAGGTGGACTCCTACCTTCACTCAGCTATGTAGAGAAGTACTGACACAATCCAGACAAGTAGTCCTTTGAACATGGATCATGCCTACTACTGCTGAAGCTGTCTGTGCAGTTTTACTGCCAGCTTAACTTGGAATGAAAAAGTGCTTTGCAAAGTTTTGAATCCACCTTTTAGTATACACAACTCACCTGTGAGATAGGCTGTAGGTGTGCCATAAAGTATGGTGGTTTGTGCTTAAAAGCTAAGAGATGCCCTTTAAGTTTCACCAAGTTACTCATGCATTTTCAGACCCCTATACCAAGTACTACATACAGTATATCACATGTAATGCAAGTGACATATATATTTTAAAAAGCATAGAGCCTTTCTCTCATCCAGTCACTCAGCAACAGAGGCACTTATACATTCACTCATATACTCAGAAACTAGCTATGTAACCAGCAGTATCAAAGGCAATTGCAGACACAATTACATACCCCTGTATTCACTAACACAGGCACTGAGCTATTCGTTCAGCCACTTACATAAACATTTAGAGAGCCATAGAGTTATTAAAACAGTCATCTACTGCATACTTAATTAAACATCTAATGACACTCCTACAGGTCTACTCCTAGACTCACTCAGATGTTTAGCCAAGTACTGACACAACCTAGTCACCCATCCAGACAAGAAGTCCTTTAAACTTGGTTCAGGCCTACTACTGCAGAGGGTATCTCTGTACTTTTAGGTCAGGCGTACTACTGCAGATGGTATCTGTGCAGCTTTAGTGGCAGCTCAACTTGGTATAAAAAAGTTCTTTGCCAAGTCTTAATTCCCCGTTTCAGTACACATATCTGATCTCTGAGATAGGCTGTAGGTATACCATAAAGCACGGTGCTTTGGCTTTAAAAGGCAAGAGATGAACTTTTCAGTTTCACTAAATTGCTCGTGCACTTGGACACCCCTATGTCAAGTACTACATAGAGTAAATGACCCACAATTCAACTGACAAACATGTTTTCAAAATCATAGAACTTGTGTTTCACCCAGTCAGCCAATATATTCATTCACACAGTCAGAAACTAGTTATGTATCCAGCACTAACAAAGGCAGTTGCAGACACATTTACATATGCCTGTATTCACCAACAAAGACACTGAGCTATTTGTTTAGTCATTTACATACACATTTACTATAACTACTACTATAACAGACAGTCATATACCGGCATACTTACTTAGACATATGATGGCAATTCTACACGAGTACTCCTACATTCACTCAAATATGTAGCCAAGTACTTACATAACCTAGTCACCCATCTAGACAATTAGTCCTTTAAACATGGGTGAGGCCTTCTACTACAAAGGGTATCTGTGCATTTTTAGGTCAGGGCTGCTATTGCAGAGGGTATCTTTGATCTTTTAGTGCCAGGTTGACTTGGCATGAAAAAGCCCATCATTAAATTTTAAACCCACCTATTAGTACACGTAACTAACCTCTGAGATAGGCTGTAGCTTTGCCATAATGTACAGTGCTTTGCGCTTAAAAGGTTAGAGATGTCCTTTTGAGTTTTACCATGTTACTTGCTCCCGATGCCAAGTACTACATACAGTATACCACCCATAATGCAACTGACATGCATGTTTTGAAAAACATAGAACCTCTCTCACCCAGTCACACATCGACAGAGGCACTTATACAATCACTCCTACATACTCAGAAACTAGTTATGTATCCAGCAGTATCAAACGCAGTTGCAGACATACTTCCAAACCCTTGTATTCATGAACACAGGCAGTGAGCTATTTGTTCAGCCACTTACATACATATTTCGAGAACTATAGACTTTCTAAAGCAGACGGTCATATACAGGCACACTTACTTAAACATCTGATGGCACTTCTACAGTTCAGATCCTACACTCGCTCAGATATTTAGAGAAGTACTGACAGAACCTAGTCACCCATCCAGACAAGTAGTCCTTTAAACATGGGTAGATACACAGGAACACAGTAATGGTTGTGGTAGGATACCCAGTGACAGACTAATGAATACACTGACATGGACAAAGACACAGAGACTTACACATGAATATTAATAAAAGGCATCAACTTAGAGACAGTTACAATGCCATCAAAAAGTTAGAGAAGAAAGAAACAGAAGCAAGGATACTATATCCACACAACTGAGAAACAAAAGGATCAAAATGCGGAGAAAGGGGTGAAAGAGAAAAGTGCTGCTCTGTCAAATTAGCAGAATCAAAAGCCACTAACCTTCAGGATCAAACCAGCAGGGGCGATGACAGCTTCCCCTCTCCTCCCCTTGCAGAGTCACAGAGAGCAAGTAATATAGTACTCTGCAAGAATGCACAGTGGGGAAAAGGGAAGTAGATAAAATACTAAAATGCTGTAAACTGCAACAAAAAGGCCTCCTCTGTCTTCTACTCTTCTGAGCGAGTAATGTCTATTCGTTTAAGAGAAGTGCTCTGTCTGGGGGACCCTCTATGAGGGAAGAGGAACACAACACTTAGCATTTAACAGGCCACCTGTGCCCCAGAGCATCAGACAGTTCCATTATACAAATCACAATATACTCACATTCATTCAACTTGTGAAACCATTTGATGAACAGGACCTCCCCCGTGACCTGTATAGAGGAAGTCCCAGGAATAAACAATATTATAAACTCAAGAGGGCAGGTACTTATCCACCGGCACTGTTATGGCAATTTACTCATCCTGTTAGTCCTCACAGGAGCAGGGCTGTTCTAGAATGATAAACAGAACATACAAACGATACCAATCCATTACGGAAAGTCTTCTCTCTCTCTAAAGACGCCCTGTGCATTGCAACGAGCAGGGATAAAGCGCTCGACACCAAGGCAAAATGTTGAGACACACCGAGAAAGTTCAAGGTAGGCGCGTGTACGGCGCTGCTCCTGCAGCGCGGGACAACACGCGAAGAAGAGTGTCTTGTCAGAACACGCCGGTTGGGAGTGCACATGCACAGAGCTGCACCTGCAGCATGGTAAGACACACCAAGAAGAGCGTCTGGTTGGGATACGCTGGATGAGAGTTCAAGAGAGTACACGTATACAGAGCTGCTCCTGCAGCACCGTTAGGATAACACAAAGAAGAGCGAAGGTTCAGAGTACATCAAGGATATCACGGAGGCAATCCTTGGATTACAAAGGCTCAGAATAGATTGACAAGCACCTGCCCTCTCTAAAGGAGTGGCTTATATAGCAGATGAACCGCCCTAATGCGATTCTGAAAGGCCTGCCTGCCTGGTGACTTCTGGGTCTCGTAGTGCAGGACATTCACATGGCATTCATAACTAAAACACATACTGCTCTTCGGGGGGGGGTACCAAGAATACCTATATGTGGGCCTTTTTCTTAACCGTACTCAGTGTGTGGTGCAGAACCATGACATGCTGGTAGAAGAGAACCAATACATTTTTTTAAATAGCATGTGGAGAACTGGAAAGACAGCAAAAACAAGTAAATAAAATCAAAGTTTGAGATGAACTAAGAAAGGAGAAAAACTACATGATATGAAGAGTAAAAAAACATACAAAAAAGCAGAGTGTTTACCCAGAAGACATAGGCAGTTCAAGGAAATCAGAGTGCTTTAGTAGAGTAATTCAGAATTTAATAAGAACTATGAAGAAGTATAAAAGTAGAAGAGAAGAAGTCAGACAAAAGGAACGTGTTGAGGCTGTAGTCAATAAGGTCTTTGCTTTCGAGAGGAAGCATTTTATTTTGATTATAAATAGAATGAGGACACTGGATAAAATAGTGTTGTCTATGAGAAAAAGACTTGTCAATAGACGTAACTTTTGCATAGCTTTCAGCTTTGAATGGAGACATACTTTTAGTACTAAGCTTTTTTTAATGAAGAAAGCTACTTGAAATATTAGTGCAAGCAGTTGAACAATCTGGACAATGCTATAAGATCAAGGATGGTAGTCCTATTCCAAAACAGGTGATAGTATTTAGGAATGTAGAGGAAGTGACAGCTGAGGAGGCACAGGGAAGGCGTAGATAGGCCTCTGTATGTAAGTGTTCAGCAGGAATCAATTGGTATATTGAAAGATTTATTACATCAGTTTCCCTGCAAAACTCTGAAACAGAATATTGGGATTTTGCAAGGATTATATCCATGCAAAGTAAGGAAATATACTAATTTACAGGGACATTCGCTTGCATGTCTAGCAAAGGAAGTGTGCAGAAGCACCTTTCATCACTTTAGAATGTTAGCTGTTCAACACTCTAAAATACGGAATTTAGTTAGGAGGCTTTACTATGCCAAAACTCATGCCCTATGTTTAGGAGAAATTAATAGAGCTCTTTTGCATGGTACAGTGGCAGAGGTAGAAATAGTTTGTGATGATGTTCAGTTTCATGTTTTTAGACTTAAACAGGAGTGTAGGGAAAATGAGGACTTGGTATCTGCAGGTTTAGCGGAACAGGACACATGTATTATTGTTGATAACATTCTAGAAGAGATCACAAAGATTAACACAGTTTGTTCGGAGAAACCTAAAGGTGTTTGTACATGTTGTAGATTCACTAACTACAAAAGTCAAACTCGTTATGTTTTTGTGTGCTCAAAAACTGAAGAAGAGAACAGAGATAAGTGGCTAGAATTTGCATCTTATTTTTTGTAGAGGAACTCTTTGTTTGTTCCACACGACAAATTCTATGTAAGTACTGTTATGATACGTTAGAGGATAATAAAATGCCAGCTAGACCAGGACATAACAAGTTATTACTAGTTTCAATTCCACATGAACTTCAAGATTTAAATGTTAATGAATAAATTTGTATACAGTGTATACATCCATTCCAAGATATGGTTCAAATGGTGCCAAAGACAGGGAAGCTACCTCCAACAGAGCTACAGAAAGGTCTTAAAGGTAGTGTTGTGTACTTGCCATTAGATTTCAAGCAGAATATTGAAACTATAGGGGTGCAGAGAGATTTTGTAGAACCACCTATTATTCTAGTCAATGGTGTCCCTACCAAGAGCAACACAATATGGCAAGACTTAGTGGATCTTAGTAAACTAAAAAAAGAAACATTATATCTGATACAAAATCATATTTTTTTATAAAAATGTTGACGTTCTTCAAAATAGAGATTATTGGTAACAATATTGATCTCTTTCAAATGAAAGAAGCAAACGGAGCTCCCTTGAGTGTGCGGGAGAAAAGTTTGGAAGCTCAGTGTTTTCCACATCTGTTTCCCAGTGGAGTAGGTTAAAGGTATGATGACCGGCCTGTATAAATACCAGCAGCTGAGTACAGATTAACTAGACTATATTCGGAGGAGCCAAGATTTCGCCAGTGTATTTCCTATATATTCCATCTATTACTTGAGAGTGACTTGTCAGGACTATCTTATGCAGTGAACCACATTCTCAAAAATCTGCAAAATCTCATAGCAAGGGAATTTGCTGACAAGGTTTAAGCAAAAGATGAAAACCTGGAATACAACTTTATTAATTTGATGGCCTGCCAACGTGGCACCGACGAGTATTTATATCATCTACATGGTGAGCTGTAATGCATTTTGAGAAACCTAGGAGCACTTACTTGGTTTCTAACACTTAGTTGTGCTGAGTATGCGTGGGATAACCTGCTTGAATTCTTGCGAGAAGCAAACTCAAACATAAAGGACATCAAAGTCAAGACATCTGGGGCCGTAATACAGATGACTGCGCCAGCGCTAATTGTCGCTGTGCACCAGAGTATGCGCCCGACGACATTACAGAGGATTGGTCTGTAATGCCGTTGTGATGTTGGCGCAGACTTTGAACTCTGTGTTTGAGTGGGTTTGCGTCTGTGCGCATATTGTATTAGTGCACAGACACAATCGCACATAAACACAGACATACTCTGGCGCACAGCGACAATTAGCACTGGCACAGTCATCTGTAATACAGCCCCTAGAGAACTTTGCTCATTGGATCCTGCAAATGTTTGCAGATATTTTAACCACAAGTTTCAAGCAATGATGTCTTTCATTTGCAACAAAAGTAATCATCCTCTTGGTGAAGGTACTGATTTCTTTTGGAATAAAAAGTGCATAGCTAAAGGTGCTCCACCTTTTCATCCTGTTATGGGTAAAAGATTAACCGAAATTTGGTACAGATACTGATGAGTGTGTTTTGTCTTTCATAGAACAGTATGTGACATGCACCATCCCAAAAGACAGTGCTAAAAAGGACAAGTTCTAAGGTTTCAAACTCGTAGATGTAGCAAGTAATGCTGTCAAAAATACAGACGCAAAGGAAACTTTTACAAGAGATGTTATTTTGGACTCCCACGTCCTGTCATTTCTTAAGGAAGAATGAACAGCTTTTTGTCTGCAGTCAGACATACACTGACATGGAAATCATCAAAAAATGCATACAACCTCATAAGAACAGAGGCTTCGAAGTATATCAATGCCTACAACCCTGTGATTCTGAAGATGTGGAATGCAAATATGGATCTATAATTTGTTGCAGATTACTCCATCTCAGTTGCTCGCTACATGACTTCATACATAACAAAATCAGAGAAGACAGAGTTGAAAGAGTTGTGGGAGGAGACTTGTGCAGAAAATAGTCTTATCAAGAAATTGTACAGTTTCAGCTTGCCCACAGAGAAATAGGATCCTATGAGTGTTCAGACCAGTTAAGCTCAGGTAGTTTGTTCTCAAAGTCAAAGGGAATTGTATGGGTAAGTCTAGGCCTTGCAAGCAGTTGAAATAAAGTATTTTGGGGCATATTATCAAGAACGGCGTTAAAATTATCGCCGCTTTAGCGGCAGAAAACTGCTTGATAATATGCCCTTGAGAATTCCAATAGAAGCCCATGTTGACACCAGAACATGGGCTTCTATTGGAATTCTCAAGGGCATATTATCAAGCCCATTATGGCCGCTTTAGCAGCAGTTTTCTGCCGCTAAAGCGGCGATAATTTTAACGCTGTTTCTTCATAATATGCCCAGAAATACAGTATCTAGCAGAAATGATCAAGTAAGTAGAGACATTCTGAAATCTAAAATGTTGGATACATACTACCTACACCTTCAGAACATATGCCTCTATGAAGTACTTCAGTACTATACATATAAAGTAATCTAAATGAAAATATAGAAGAAGGGAGATATGCAGTACTTGGATGTGACGCCTGTTTGGTGAGACACAACAAAAGAAATCTAATTAACCATAGAAAGCTTAGTTGCCAAACTCTGGAGAGAAGAAAGTTTTTCTACTTGGCACTTTTGCAATTGTTCAAGCCATGGTGTGCAGAATCAGATTTACTTGGACACCAAGACTTTTATGAAGGCTCTTTCAATGCTGTGAAATGCTTGAATGTTTAGTCTTTCCAACCTACTTGCAAATGTTGACAGGTGAGATTGAACAGGAAGAAACTTTTGTTGCTGAAATAGTCAACTCAAGGAGAGTTCACAAAGCAGCCACAGTTCAGGATCACTGACTCATGATTTTCTTGGAGAACCAATAATTCAAAATGAAGCAGCTATAGCTATGAATGAGGTGGAGAGGGCCATGAGTTAAAGATAAAATAGAGCATGGATTTTGCCACGAGAAGAAAATATGAGAATGTTCTGCATATAAACCAATATTACTGTACATCAGTGGTCAAGCTGGCACTGGAAAAAGCATTTTAAATAAAATTCTCACTGGTTGAGTACAGAAGACTACAGAATCAAATTTGTCATGTGTAGTAACAGCACCAATAGGATTAGGTGCACATAACATTAAAGGAATTACTTACATTGACTAATGCTACCTGTTGAACATGCCAATAAACTGGAACACCAGAAATTATCTGGTAAAGCTTGTCATGAGGTATCATGAGTATTGAAGAAACTGATGCTTTTAATCATTGATGAGGTGAGCATTGTATCGAACTTAATGCTTGCATTTATACACTTAAAAATGCAGCAAATTTAAAAAACAAACTACGATTTACACTTTGGAGGAAAGCATTTGATTGTATTTGGTGACCTACTGCAGCTTACCCCCATAAAAGGACCACCTGTTTTCAAAACACTTGCCCATAATGAAACTAGTAATTCTTTGGGGAATATTGGCAATGTAAATATTTGGTTACTCTTTGAATTCAAGGAACTAGTTAAAAATAAGCATCAAGCCTCTGATGTGGATTATGGAAGTATTCTTAAGGACTTTAGAATCGGAGTTTTAACAAAAGATGTAAACCATGCTTTGGAAAGTTAACTTATTAAGAAACTATTTCCATCTAACTGTACAGCAGCAGAATATACAAATTTATTGAAGAACAGAAATCCATAGTCTGTTTAATGCCTACATTTCAAGGAGTTCTCCAGCTTCAGAGTAAAATTCTACCAAAACTGGAGATAGAAGATATTTTGGAAATTACAGCTATCGAGAAAATGGAACATCAGGGTGTGACAATGCTGCTCACAGAAAAACTACGAATGCAAAAGAAACAATTTATGGATGGAATGCTGGACAATGCAAACATTCACCCCCAGTCACAAGGATCTGGGTTAAATCCATCATTCTTTTGCTCACCACACCACCCCTGTTTGGACCCAGCCATATGCAAATCAGTCTTGACCCTGTTCCTTGTGGGAACAGTCCAGCCCGAACTGCCAAGCCAGGTCCTCCCTGGACCAGAAACAAGCATCCTGAGACCGGTTTCAGGGCATCACCCTTCATCAGCCAGGCTAGCTTGAATCTAGTGGTGTAGTGAGCACGGGACCCACATCTGGGCATACCCTTCCCACTTAGGGCGACAAATGCAAAAGAAACAATTGATGGACGGAATGCTGGACAATGCAAACATTCACCCCCAATGTCACAAGGATCTGGGTTAAATCCATCATTCTTTTGCTCACCACACCACCCCAGTTTGGATCCAGCCATATGCAAATCAGTCTTGACCCTGTTCCTTGTGGGAACAGTCCAGCCCGAACTGCCAAGCCAGGTCCTCCCTGGACCAGAAACAAGCATCCTGGGACCGGTTTCAGAGCATCACCCTTCATCAGCCAGGCTAGCTTGAATCCAGTGGTGTAGTGAGCACGGGTCCCTCCTCTGGGCATACCCTTCCCACTTAGGGCGACAAATGCAAAAGAAACAATTGATGGACGGAATGCTGGACAATGCAAACATTCACCCCAAGTCACAAGGATGTGGGTTAAATCCATCATTCTTTTGCTCACCACATCACCCCAGTTTGGACCCAGCCATATGCAAATCAGTCTTGACCCTGTTCCTTGTGGGAACAGTCCAGCCCGAACTGCCAAGCCAGGTCCTCCCTGAACCGAAAACAAGCATCCTGGGACTGGTTTCAGGGCATCACCCTTCATCAGCCAGGCTAGCTTGAATCCAGTGGTGTAGTGAGCACGGGTCCCTCGTCTGGGCATACCCTTCCCACTTAGGGCGACAAATGCAAAAGAAACAAATGATGGACGGAATGCTGGACAATGCAAACATTCACCCCCAGTCACAAGGATCTGGGTTAAATCCATCATTCTTTTGCTCACCACACCACCCCAGTTTGGACCCAGCCATATGCAAATCAGTCTTGACCCTGTTCCTTGTGGGAACAGTCCAGCCCGAACTGCCAAGCCAGGTCCTCCCTGGACCAGAAACAAGCATCCTGGGACCGGTTTCAGGGCTTCACCCTTCATCAGCCAGGCTAGCTTGTATCCAGTGGTGTAGTGAGCACGGGACCCACGTCTGGGCATACCCTTCCCACTTAGGGCGACAAATGCAAAAGAAACAATTGATGGACGGAATGCTGGACAATGCAAACATTCACCCCCAGTCACAAGGATCTGGGTTAAATCCATCATTCTTTTGCTCACCACACCACCCCAGTTTGGACCCAGCCATATGCAAACCAGCCTTGACCCTGTTCCTTGTGGGAACAGTCCAGCCCGAACTGAAGCCAGGTCCTCCCTGGACCGGAAACAAGGATCCTGGGACCGGTTTCAGGGCATCACCCTTCATCAGCCAGGCTAGCTTGAATCCAATGGTGTAGTGAGCACGGGACCCACGTCGGGGCATACCCTTCCCACTTAGGGCGACAAATGCAAAAGAAACAATTGATGGACGGAATGCTGGAAAATGCAAACATTCACCCCCAGTCACAAGGATCTGGGTTAAATGCATCATTCTTTTGCTCACCACACCACCGCAGTTTGGACCTAGCCATATGCAAATCATTCTTGACCCTGTTCCTTGTGGGAACAGTCCAGCCCGAACTACCAAGCCAGGTCCTCCCTGGACCGGAAACAAGCATCCCGGGACCAGTTTCAGGGCATCACCCTTCATTAGCCAGGCGAGCTTGAATCCAGTGGTGTAGTGAGCACGGGACCCACGTCTGGGCACACCCTTCCCACTTAGGGCGACTAATGCAAAAGAAACAATTGATGGACGGAATGCTGGACAATGCAAACATTCACCCCCAGTCACAAGGATCTGGGTTAAATCCATCATTCTTTTGCTCACCACACCACCCCAGTTTGGACCCAGCCACATGCAAATCAGTCTTGACCCTGTTCCTTGTGGGAACAGTCCAGCCCGAACTGCCAAGCCAGGTCCTCCCTGGACCAGAAACAAGCATCTTGAGACCGGTTTCAGGGCATCACCCTTCATCAGCCAGGCTAGCTTGAATCTAGTGGTGTAGTGAGCACGGGACCCACATCTGGGCATACCCTTCCCACTTAGGGCGACAAATGCAAAAGAAACAATTGATGGATGGCATTTTGGACAATCTAAACATTCACCCCCAGTCACAAGGATCTGGGTTAAATCCATCATTCTTTTGCTCACCACACCACACCAGTTTGTATCCAGCCACATGCAAATCAGTCTTGACCCTGTTTCTTGTGGGAACAGTCCAGTCCGAACTGCCAAGCCAGGTCCTCCCTGGACCGGAAACAAGCATCCTGGACCGGTTTCAGGGCATCACCCTTCATCAGCCGGGCTAGCTTGAATCCAGTGGTGTAGTGAGCACGGGTCCCTCGTCTGGGCATACCCTTCCCACTTAGGGCGACAAATGCAAAAGAAACAATTGATGGACGGAATGCTGGACAATGCAAACATTCACCCCCAGTCACAAGGATCTGGGTTAAATCCATCATTCTTTTGCTCACCACACCACCCCAGTTTGGACCCAGCCATATGCAAATCAGTCTTGACCCTGTTCCTTGTGGGAACAGTCCAGCCCAAACTGCCAAGCCAGGTCCTCCCTGGACCGGAAACAAGCATCCTGGGACCGGTTTCAGGGCATCACCCGTCATCAGCCAGGCTAGCTTGCATCCAGTGGTGTAGTGAGCACGGGACCCACATCTGGGCATACCCTTCCCACTTAGGGCGACAAATGCAAAAGAAACAATTGATGGACGGAATGCTGGACAATGCAAACATTCACCCCCAGTCACAAGGATTTGGGTTAAATCCATCATTCTTTTGCTCACCACACCACCCCAGTTTGGACCCAGCCATATGCAAATCAGTCTTGACCACGTTCCTTGTGTGAACAGTCCAGCCCGAACTGCCAAGCCAGGTCCTCCCTGAACCAGAAACAAGCATCCTGGGACCGGTTTCAGGGCTTCACCCTTCATCAGCCAGGCTAGCTTGTATCCAGTGGTGTAGTGAGCACGGGGCCCATGTCTGGGCATGCCCTTCCCACTTAGGGTGACAAATGAAAAAGAAACAATTGATGGACGGAATGCTGGACAATGCAAACATTCACCCCCAGTCACAAGGATCTGGGTTAAATCCACCATTCTTTTGCTCACCACACCACCCCAGTTTGGACCCAGCCATATGCAAATCAGTCTTGACCCTGTTCCTTGTGGGAACAGTCCAGTCCGAACTGCCAAGCCAGGTCCTCCCTGGACCGGAAACAAGCATCCTGGGACCGGTTTCAGGGTATCAACCTTCATCAGCCACGCTAGCTTGCATCCAGTGGTGTAGTGAGCATGGGAGCCACGTCTGGGCATACCCTTCCCACTTAGGGCGACAAATGCAAAAGAAACAATTGATGTTTGGAATGCTGGACAATGCAAACATTCACCCCCAGTCACAAGGATCTGGGTTAAATCCATCTTTCTTTTGCTCACCACACCACCCCAGTTTGGACCCAGCCATATGCAAATCAGTCTTGACCCTGTTCCTTGTCGGAACAGTCCAGCCCGAACTGCCAAGCCAGGTCCTCCCTGGACCGGAAACAAGCATCCGGGGACCAGTTTCAGGGCATCACCCTTCATCAGCCAGGCTAGCTTGAATCCAGTGGTGTAGTGAGCACGGGACCCACGTCTGGGCATACCCTTCCCACTTAGGGCGACAAATGCAAAAGAAACAATTGATGGACGGAATGCTGGACAATGTAAACATTCACCCCAGTCACAAGGGTCTGGGTTAAATCCATCATTCTTTTGCTCACCACACCACCCCAGTTACTACAAGCAAAATTGGATTCTTTAGAGAAATCTGTATCCAGGACTGCAGGATTAGACAAGCGTTTAAGTGTATGCAAGAACAGTCGAGTAATTTTGTGGCGTAATTTAAATATTAAAGAAGGGATAGGAAATGGTGCAATGACTAAAGTTTTAGATTTTTTTAATTTTCAAAATAGAGATGAGGTTGAATACTTGGCCATAAAATGTGATCAGATTGATAAGTCTTTTGCTAGTGAAAGACTTTTGTGTGTGGCAACAGCAGTTCCCACTCTCTATAGCGTATGCTGTAACTATCCATAAATCACAAGGTTTAAGTGTAGTTGCAGCTTTTCTGCTTATTGGAAGTACTGTAGTTAAAGAAATAATGTCATATGAAGCAATGTCACGAGGTAGAACATTGTCCGGTTTGTTTTCAATTGGTTTTGATGATTAGAAAGTTAGTGCAAATACAAGTTGTGTCAGGGAGTACAATTGGTTAAGATGTCTATACGCTCCTCATTAAGAACAGTATCCTATTTGTGAGGAAGCCTACAAAAGAGTCCACCGATATTCAAGTAGAGAAAGGAAACAAGGACAACCTAGAAGGCATTACAAAGAAAAAGTGTAAAATGAGGAAGATATTTTAGGATACCAACTGGAAAACAGTTCAAATGTAAACTTCTATGCAAATGTTGTTCTGAATGTACTGTTTCATTTACCACATCTTGTAAATCAAATTCAACAAAAAACAGATAAGAGATTGTGTTCTGCACTATATTATTTGCTCCAACGTTTAGTCACTGATAGAAATGTAATACATTCTGCTTCAGGCATTCCAATCCTTTTTGATGTATGTTGCAGATCACAAATATTTTCTCTTAACAGTCAACAAGACACACAATAAATTATTATGGCCATCATTGGAGTTTTAAAACAAGAAGAAGTAAATATTGATGATTTATTTTGACTGAATTACAGATGGACCCATGACTGTGAACATATATATATATATATTATCTACTGGCGGTCGCCAGTAGATAGTTATAGTTAGGACCTATTTTCCATAGGAAATCCGCGACATTCTATTTGAAATAACTCTTGCGTCGGTTGACGAATCTTTGCGACATTTTCAAACTTTATGGCCCGCTCCGGTCCGCTCCTATCCTGAAAGTCTCGGGGTGATTCGTCAAGCAGGGGCCGAGATAAAAGGGGGGTCCCAAAACGTGTTTTCCCCATTCATTTTCCCATAGGAAACTTTAGCCACGGCTACAGCCCGAACTGCTGAACGGAATTACACCAAATTTGGCAAAGAGGTAGTTCTTGGTTCAGAAAGAACCCTGTTTGTTAAATGGTGTAAATCCGTTCAGTAGTTGCTGAGAAAATCAAAAGTAAAATCACATATATATCTATGGCCGCTTAGGGTCCGCGTACCCTCCCGATCACGAGCTGCATGCTAATTGGCTGTCAACACTCCAAGCCAGGAAGTGTTGGCAGCCATTTTGTCCCTCGGTAGAACCGAGGCAGAGAAACAAGTGCGCAAAACTCACAAAGGGGGCAGGGTAGAAACACCCTGACCCCCTAGGTCTGCTCAGGGGGTCCTACAAGGACCCCCTGGGCAGAAAAAAGCATTTTTTTTTTTTTAAATCGGCGGGATGTGGTTAGGGTGCGCGGATCCCGACGTTAAAAAAAAAAATCACAAGTGCGCAAACGCACAAAGGGGGCAGGGTAGAAACACCCTGACCCCCTAGGTCTGCTCAGGTGGTCCCACGAGGACCCCCTGGGCAGAAAAAAGCATTTTTTTTTTTAAAAAATCGGCGGGATGCGCTTAGGGTGCGCGAATCCCGCTGTAAAAAAAAAAAAGTTATTTTGCCCCTGGGTGGCCCAAGTCCCGGGGGCATGCGGGGGGTGGGTTTATAGTTAATGGGGGGGCCTCTAAGGCCCACCAAGCCACGGGGACCGCCACCCCCCGGGGCTTTCTAATAAAAATGTTGCGGGAGGGCACTCGGCCCTCCCGCAGCCCCAGGAACCAGCACCTCCCCGGGCTTCTTTTTTTTTAAACATTTCCTGTGTGGGGGGCTCGAGCCCCCCACACGCCCCGGGACTGCCACCTCCCGGGGCACTAATAATGTAAATGCGGGGTCCGTAACGGACCCCCGAGCCCCGAGGATCACCACCTCCCCGGGGCTTTAAAGACATGGGAGGGGGCCGCGCGGCCCCCTCCTGGAGCCATTGATGGCCCTGGGGACCGCCACCCCCAGGGCCGGCTCCTGCAGTGTCCCGGGGTGCCTACCCCCGGGACACTGTAGTTTGCAATGGCAGGACGGGGGCCTCGCGGCTCCCGTCCTGCCATTGCAAACTGCTTTGCTTCATTGAAGGGAGAGCAGGGAAACCTGCTCTCGCTTCAATGAAGCAAAGCAGATTGCTTTTCCACATGGGGAGCTGCATGTCAGCAGCTCCCCATGTGGAAAAGCAATGCCGGGACCGTGGGGGGATTGGGGACCCCCCCACTGTCCCCAACGGAGAGGGCCAGCCCCGGGGGATGGGGTCCCCGGGGCAAGTAGTGGCCCGGGAGGGGGGCCATGCGGCCCCCCTCCCCAAAAAAAAACAAATAATTAAAAAAAATAGACAAATAAAGGCCTGCCCCGGGGGATGGGGTCCCCGGGGCAAAAGGAGCCCTGAGGAGGGGGGCCACGCGGCCCCCCTCCCCCCTCCTGGAGCCATTGATGGCCCTGGGGACCGCCACCCCCCAGGGCCGGCTCCTGCAGTGTCCCGGGGTGCCTACCCCCGGGACACTGTAGTTTGCAATGGCAGGACGGGAGCCTCGCGGCTCCCGTCCTGCCATTGCAAACTGCTTTGCTTCATTGAAGGGAGAGCAGGGAAACCTGCTCTCGCTTCAATGAAGCAAAGCAGATTGCTTTTCCACATGGGGAGCTGCATGTCAGCAGCTCCCCATGTGGAAAAGCAATGCCGGGACCGTGGGGGGATTGGGGACCCCCCCACTGTCCCCAACGGAGAGGGCCAGCCCCGGGGGATGGGGTCCCCGGGGCAAGTAGTGGCCTGGGAGGGGGGCCATGCGGCCCCCCTCCCCCCCAAAAAAAAAAAAATTCCTCTAAAATCAGCCGAACTACGAATTCTGATTTACTCACCTGTTATCAGGAGAGACCTCAGTGCTGCATCTTTGAGCCCAGTACTGATCCTGAAAAGTAATTTTAACCGTACTTACCAGTAACTTGGATTTCCTTCCATAGGATATCATTGCCTGCTTTTTGCTGAAAAAGTTTCTAAGTGTCGATTTTTGAAACATACAAATATTCTTCTAAAATAGGCAGAACTACTTATTCCGATTTACTCACCTGTTATCAGGAGAGACCTCAGTGCTGCATCTTTGAGCCCAGTACTGATCCTGAAAAGTAATTCTAACCGTACTTACCAGTAACTTGAATTTCCTTCCATAGGCTAACATTGACTGGTTTCACTTGGAAATTCTTCAAAGTGTGGAGTTTTGGAACTTTATAATATTCCTCTAAAATCAGCCGAACTACGAATTCCAATTTACTCACCTGTTATCAGGAGAGACCTCACAACTGCATCTTTGAGCCCAGTACTGATCCTGAAAAGTAATTTTAACCGTACTTACCAGTAACTTGAATTTCCTTCCATAGGATATCATTGCCTGCTTTTTGCTGAAAAAGTTTCTGTCAAGTTTTGAAATATACAAATATTCCTCTAAAATCAGCAGAACTACGAATTCCGATTTACTCACCTGTTATCAGGAGCGACCTCAGTGCTGCATCTTTGAGCCCAGTACTGATCCTGAAAAGTAATTTTAACCGTACTTACCAGTAACTTGAATTTCCTTCCATAGGCTAACATTGACTGGTTTCACTTGGAAATTCTTCTGTGTGTGGAGTTTTGGAACTTTATAATATTCCTCTAAAATCAGCCGAACTACGAATTCCGATTTACTCACCTGTTATCAGGAGAGAACCCAGTGCTGCATCTTTTAGCCCAGCACTGACCCTGATAAGTAATTCTAACCGTACTTACCAGTAACTTGTATTTCCTTCCATTGGAATCCATTGTCTGGTTTTCCGCAGAAAGGTTTCAAAGTGTCGAATTTCACAAACTACAAATATTCCTTAAAAATCGCCTGTATGACTTAAACGCATTATTTCAACTGTTTACAGGAGATGCACCAGTGCGGGATCCAGGATCCACCACTGAGTAAGAAAAAGTAACGATAACACTACTTACCTGCTAAGTGAATTTCCTCCCATAGGATAACATTGGTGATTCTATGTGAAAAAGTTTCGAAGTGTCAAGTTTTAAAATACAATAATATTCCTTAAAAATCACTACTGTAACCAAAACGCTTTTACTCAACTGTTTACAGGAGATGTCCCAGGACTGAATCTAGGATCCAGTCCTGTGGTTAGAAAAGTAATCCATAAAGTAACTAATTGCATTTAACTAGAAATTCACATTGAGCTCAATGTTGCATTGTGTTTGAAATTGTGTTGCCCATTGCAACAACTGTAACTACTGTACTTAAAACTCTATTGCCTATTTGCAAAGTATTTAAACTAAAGTAATTCATTCTGAGAAAGTATATTTTGTAATGTAATGTATAATGTAATTACAATGTAATTTAATAAATAAAATATCTAAAAATAAAGTTTAAAAAATTTAGTAAATCAGTATCATAAAATAAATATAACAATTAATACATTTAAAAATTGTCATTTACAAAACCTTTGAAATTCACTGAAAAAACCATAGGTTTCAGACACGTTATAGTTAGAAATTAGCATTTAAAAAACCTTTGAAATTCACTGAAAAAACCATAGGTTTTAGGGACAGTTATAGTTAGTTGGACATTTCACTCGTACAAAACCATAGAAATTCCCCGTTATAGTTAGTTCAGCTAACTATAACTCGCGCCCCGCAATGCACTGCTGATGACGTCACATATTACATCACTCATGACATGGTCAGTGACATCACTGATGACATCACTGATGTCATCTCAAATGACATCACTGATGACATCATCCACGTGATAATCTGATGCACCTCCTCACACCCTAATATAACTTTTGATACACCCACTGTAAATTACAGACTGCCATTGTCAAAACCATAGACACTCCAACACCAATTACTATATACACACTCACTGATTCTTAGGTCTACACACACACATCTACTCACTCACCCGTACAGTCACTCATACTTATAGTCACTCAGTACAGGACTATTATATGCACTCATACACCTATATAAACACTCACACACCGCCACTCATCCATAGAGGTACTCACACACCTAGTCAGTCATGCCAAAAATTAAGCACACACCCATTTACTCACCTATACAGTTATACACACACCAGCTCACTTACTCATACAAATACTAGCACATTCTTACGCTCTTATACAATCTCTGATACAAGCACACACTCATCCATTCAGTCACTATCACAATCACACAGTCTCGCTTATAGCTATTTATATACTCCAACACACATATATACTGCCTTTCACATATGTAGTTACTCACACATGTACTACTGAGACATACATTCACTCACTAACACACTCTTACACACACTTACCCACCCATACAGTCTATCACAGATGCACTCTTGAAACCATCCACCCAGTGAATCACCCACTCACACATCTATGCACAGAGTCGCACACACCCCACCCACACAAACACTCAGGCACCCATACAGATACTCAGACAACCAATCAATAACTCATATAGACTCTCATGTAGCTATTCACAAACCCATGCAGCCACTTACACAGCAACAGACAGACGGATACAGACATTCACCCAGTTTAGTCACTAACCCATGCATTCAGTAAGATACGTTTAATCACTCACTTATAGAGTTAGTCACGCACCTACTAAATCATCCTTTCAGACACTTATACACCCACTCATTCTTCAATACGCCTTTCCCTATATATATTAAACATATTTAAACTTTACACAAACACACAGTCACTGGATGATGTCATCAGTAATGTCATTTGAGATGTCATCAGTGATGTCATCAGTGATGTCACTGACCATGTCATGAGTGATGTAATATGTGACGTCATCAGAAGTGCATTGCGGGGCGCGAGTTATAGTTAGCTGAACTAACTATAACGGGGGAATTTCTATGGTTTTGTACGAGTGAAATGTCCAACTAACTATAACTGTCCCTAAAACCTATGGTTTTTTCAGTGAATATATATATATATATATATATATATATATATATATATATATATATAGTTATATTCAAAAAGAAGCAGAGAAATTTGGGAAGTTCCCAAAATTAGATGGAGAGCAGCTCCTGTACAGAGCACCCTACAACACCAGCGACACTCTGAATTTGCTGACCTCAAATGTCTTTTATATATAAAATGAGAGAAAGAGGAAGAGATTCACTGAACCAGGGTCGAAGTGACGGTATATTTAGGTGTTATAATGACAAAAGAACTAACGCTAAAATACATAAAAATAAGCATGGCTTTGGCCGCCTGATTCGGGAGCTCTGCCTCATTGGAGAACTACAGATGCTTTTTTAGCGTCTTTAGAGCCATTCTATGGAGGATTTGGGCTCCATATTCTAGAGGAACACCTCAGGATGCCTTGGCTTCGTCTTCTTTCCAGGCGAAGCATTCCTGCTTCTCTTTTTTACATTGCGACTGCTGCTTTCCACGCAGGCACCTTTTGGAATTTATTTACCTCATCCACTCTTTCAAATTGCCTTAGCCACATTTATCACTTTCTCATGCTGTGGTTTGAAGTGCCATTAACAACAGTCAGCTGCCTGCTATTTAGCTGTTTTGCAGTTTCTCCTTCGGAATAAAGGCTGCTTATGTTTTCATTACTTTATCTGAACTTTACAGTTGACTGGAACTGCTGGCTATGATAAATACATCTTTTGTAAACCGTTAACTACTTAATTGCGTTGAAGTTCCTTCTTCATAGACAGCAAGCTACATAACAATTTGCTGCACATTTTTCTTGTTCCTTACTGTGCATTATGGCTTTTTGAGACACTCTTCTGCCTTTTCTTCCTCTTTGTTTGGATTAAACTTTGAGATCAGGTGACCTATACAGTTTCTTTTTTGCTATATTACCACATGGTGCTGTATAACTAAACTATGTTCTTGACTCCTAAATTACTACATTGAAGCATAAAGGCTTTCTTTTCTGCTAACCGGCATAACAAGTCTATGGCACTTTTTTATCTCGCTTTATCTCTCTGTGTCTCCTATATGACTATTAAGGGTTATCCCATTGATTGCATGTGGACTTGCTAGGTCTCCTGGTCCATTGCAAGTGCATGGGCGGACTAAAGAAACGTCATCTTACTACCAAATCAAAGATAAAGTCTGCTTCTATCTCAACTACATACTCCACCTCTAATAGTTTTTTGATGGACAAGGTGATTGCTACTGGCGAACTGGCAATGTCTGCTATTTATCATACTTTGTCCGTACCTAGTTCCTCAAGCAAAGTTCAATCTGCAATTTCTCTAGAAATATTGCTGGAGGAAATTTGACCACTACAACCTCTTGTTGAGGAAACCAACAAACGTATTCAGAATCTCAAAACAAATGATCCCTCATGGAAAACACTGTTTCTTTAGTGGAGCAACAGATGATCGATTTGCATGAGGAAAAAAATAAAATTGCCCATCTGGAAAAGGAGATTCTCCAACTAAAATAGCACAAAGAAGATCTGGAGAACAGAAATAGCTGAAATAATCCTCATATTTATGGCCTTCCTGAAGGAATTGAAGATACTGACCCTTTTGCCTTTTTCACTGCCTTTCTACCAAAGTTGCTAGATTTTCCTTCTTCTACCATGCTCAATATCCAACGTGCTCACAGATTGGGTCCTGTTCTCTCCACCTCTGCATCCTCTGCAAAGCTTAGAGGAGTCATGCTTCTTTTTTTTATGCTGCCAAATCTAAGCGACAATTTATTTGGTCATGTAAGAAGAGCTTCATATCACAAGATATTTCCAATGCCACAGCTAACAGAAGAAAGGAGATTATCAGTCTTTGCCCTGCATTACGCACTCTCGGAGCCCGATATGGTCTTTTCTCTCCTTGCCTCTTCAAGGGCACCTTTCAGAACAATACCATCTCAAATGAGGATCCAGCTAAAAATAAAAAATTTATTGACACTCATATGACAGTTAATATGGATACAGCTGGTCCATCCGTGCACTAAATCTTATTTTGGCATGCCTTTATTATATTCTTCAATTGCTATTATGCATGCAGTATACTTTATGATGTTATTCATTGTCATTGATATTTCTTTCTTTGCTCTAACAGATCCACAATGTTTGTCTATTCTATATGGTCCTCTCCTGATTGTATATCATTCTACTGTGATGTGTAGTCTTCCCCTTTTGGCTAGGCCATCCTGACTTGTGCCATCACCACCCCACTCTTCTTTTTCCTTTTGTCGCTTATTCAGATGTGTATTTTCAGGTATGTATTTTCAGTCATAATTTTTTGACATGTACTGTCTTTTCATGTTTTTCTTCTTTTTTCCCTCCCTCTTTTTATCTTAGTCCTTTCCCCGTTTCTCCTCTTTACAATATTTTTTCACTTATTTTTTTCTTTTTTGCATTTATTGTTTTTTTAATGGTAACTCTCTTGTAGATTGCATTGACCTCATAAGATTTTTGTATTCTGTATTTGCTGATGCATTCAGAGTAATTACATGGAATATGAAAGAATGTATTAATCCTGTTAAAAGACTTTAAAGGGACTTTATGTTAAAATCACTTACGTAGATTTAGCCCTAAATTTATAGCTTTTTTTCCCTTCTATATCAATCACCCTGTGCATCTGTTCTCGTTAATGGTAAAGGCTCCACTTATTTTCCTCTTCAACGTGGCGTTAGGCAGGGATGTCCTCTTTCCCCCTTATTATTTGTTCTGACACTTAAACCTTTTCTATCCCTTATTAGACTTAACTCTTCTATATCTGGCTTTGTTATGATAAACAGCTAAAATCGGCAGCTTATGCTGATGATGTTCTCCTCTTTATCTCTTCTCCAGCAACTTCTTTGCTGGCCTTACTCCACAAAATAGCACTTGTCTCTGACATTTCTGGCTACAAGTTCAATAAAGATAAAATGGAAACAAAAATACCACAAAATAACCCTTTATGAGGACTGGATTCCTACGTGCTATCTCTTTTTTAAATTATTTCTAAAATGAAATACCAGGGTATTTGGTTTACAGCTTCAATATCAAATTACATAAACATGAATTTTAAGGAACTTCTTGCTAAAATAGAAACTACAATCTCCTCTTGGAATCCTTTATTTCTCTATTGGTGGGGTCGCTTCCATTCAATTAGGATGATGATTTTCCCTCTTGTAATTTATCTCATATCCATGCTACCAGTTCCTATTCATAAGAAATTATTCTAAAAAGTAAACTCCTTGCTTGTTAAATTTTTACAGAAAAATAAGAAATTGCAAGTATCTCTTTCCTTCTTACAAAATCTAAACTAGAGGGAGGGGTGAATTTTCAAGATTTATATCATTATCATACAGCATTTTGGTTACGTCAAGCATCCTTTTGGCCTTTGGACTTGCTTTCTTTCTTTTCTCATTTATGGTTAGCAGTGGAAACAACTCTTTTACAACCCTTTTTTCCTAAAGAAGTCTCTTCTTTCTTCACTAAATCCCCTTTTCTTAATTCTCCCATTTTTCATCATACAATTTCTTTGATTAAATCTTCCTTCTCTCCCACTATTCTAACTCCTTCTTTGCTTCTTACTATGGCAATATGGTATAACACGCTTATTAAGATAAACAATAGACCGATATTTTGGCGTTACATGGAAAGATAAAGATATTATTTGGGTTAGTGAACTAGTCAAAGAGATGCTCCTATTTCTTTCTCCCACTTTAAACATGTTTTCCACTGTCCTCAATATTTTCATGCTCATTTTCTGCTGCTCATGAATGTTGTCCTAGATACTTATTTTTCTATGCAGCATACTCCAATTTCTGTTCCCCTTTCTTCTGACGTAACTACATTTATTAAAACTGGTCCTAAAGCTTCTTTTATCTATAAATCGATTTCCTCTCCTGCTTCCTCTTAAACCAAGTCCAAGATGGAACTTTTATAGGAAAAGATTTTTGGCGTCAACTGGAATGTATCTTTTTGGAATAAAATTTGGTCACACCTTTATAAAATTTCTAGATCCACCAGTATTACTCAATCCATGCTTTTTTTCTTTATCATAGATTATATTTCCCACTGATACAGTGTGTTAAATTTTCACTAGACACTCCCTCCAAATGCTGGTCTTGTGACTTTCCTAAAAGTGACCTTAAACATATGATGTTTAGATGCCCTAATACACTTCTTTTTTTGGGTTAGGGTTTGGTCTGAAATTTAAAAGATTGTTAACTTGCAACATCCTTTCAATACCGAACATCTTTTTTTAGGCACTTTATCTTCCCATTTTATCACATCTTTTCCTAAGATTAAATTACTGAACATAGTATTAGCAATAGCTTTGCAACAAATTGCATTTATTTGGAAAACCTTATCTAAACTATCATATAACATTTAGTGGGATTGCGTTTGCTCACATCATAAGTTAGATACTATTTATACTGCTTAATATTTTCCCTCTCCCAATGTCCAATTGTTATGGTTACCTTTGACTCCATTTTTTAATCAGGTTGATCATTGTGGTTCATCTATAAATTGTATAACATCTGAACATTTTCAGCCTCCTTGAATACATTTGCTCCCCGTTACTTCTTATCCTGCATTGATCTCCTTAAACTGCTATTAAGGCTAACTGTTAATACATTTTATATGTTTAGGCAATTGGCGAGGACAATTATTCTTGTTATTAGTATATTATATATATAGCTAATGTATATGTGATTTTCCCTTCTCCCATTTTCTTCCTCCTTTTCCCTTAAAAATGTTAAAGACATAAGCAAGTTCAACATGGAATTTACTGCATTTGTTTTTTATTCCCATTGATTATCTAATTTGTTGTACTCTGAGCTTTTAAATAACATCGTTTAAACACAAAATACGTAAACACACTGAAGTATAGCTTAGTGAACTAACTATAAATGACATCAGGCCTTGCCCCTAACTTCGTACACCCCGTAGGTGCCCAACCTCTGGCCAGGTGCTGAACTCATCCCCTCGCAGGTGCTCAACCCCCTTCGGGTACCCAACCCCCCTCCGAGCACAGCCTTCAGCCATCCAGCCAGGATTTGCACAAACCGCTCCTTGAGTGCCCAGCCCCAGTGGCTGGCAAACTCCCTGCTGCTTACAAACCTGGGTGCAGAGACCAGGTGTTGCTCCTATCCCTCCATGGGCTCCCAACCTTCTAAGAGCACCCAACCCCCACTGTTCACAGCCTTAGGCTGTGCACAGACAGCAGTGCGTTGATCCTGTGTGCAACCAACTGCAGGTGGTCCACTCCCACTGTGCATAGCCTAAGACCTGCACAGTGGCGGATGGCCAATGGGTCTGGACCCTTCTTTTTTTGTAACAGTGACCTAAAGTATTACTTTTGTAAGTTTAGACAGACCCCTCAGGTGGCTCTGAGGGTCAGGGTGTGCCTACCCTGCCCTCTTATTTGACCTTTAGTTTTTTCAGGACTTAGGGATCAAGTCCCTGAGACCAGTAACATCTGCCACAACATTTGTTCTAGATGATGGCCAGCCTATCCACTTTCAATGGGCACCAATGATCCAGACAGCGCTACATTTTTACCAGTGTTAACCCCTAAATGCCCACCCTGCACAACTCTTTAAATGCTTATTCCTTGAAACCGGCTAAATAGATTTACACCAATAACAAAGTCAATTTTTCTGTTCACTTCATTCCCATTTTGCTTCTATTCTATAATGCTCACACCCTCAGCCTTGCAAAACATATTTTTATGCCAGGGTTGTTTGCCTCTTACACTCTTCATCTCGCATATTTTTGATACACACGTTTGATTATTTGCTACCAATCATGGGCCATTTATTTATTCACTTTCTGTTTACACAAGGGGATGTTTAAAGTGTTTCTTGAATTTGGTTTTCTAACGTATAAACTTTCTTGATGTTAGTCATCTACTTCTTTTTCTTGTCATGCCAAATGATTAATAATACAATGTATCTCTGTCATAGGACATTGTTTTTGATCTTATTAAGGGTCACTTTAGTATTTTGAGTTTTAGTCTTTCTATTTTCAGACCAATGGCCATCACTGATGTAGAAGAGGCACCACACGCCCTATGACGGTAAGGAGGTTGGGCCCCCATTCCATGTTATAGAATGTAAAATTAGCTCTGCTGGGGTTGAAGCAGGTCAATCTCACCCATGGGCCAAGGTGTCAATGCACTAGAGAGATCTACACCCCTGGTGGACATCAATGTTCTACTGTAGGATATTGGGTTAATAGTTGAGGGGGTGTAACCCTACTCAAGCAGCAACCACGATTGAGCTTGGCACAAAAGCATTTAGGCTTAACTTAGAGGCAAGATGTAAAGTATTTATGCAGAACTTCAAACAGTAATAAAGTAAAAACACAACATAAGAAAAAACCCACATGAATATTGGAAAAAATAGAATAACATTTAGTAAATTATTTTAGACAAAAATGACAAAAATGCAATCAGTAGAACCAGAGATAGACAATTTAAAAATTTCAGGTAAGTAAAGCACGCAAAAAAAAGCACAAAGCGCCACTTGCGGTGTCTCTTTGTGCGAGACTGGGTGAAAGTCACAAGTTCTGGCTGACCATGATTGCACAGGCCAGATACAAGGACCAGGTTAGTCCTGCTGAAAGGGTTACCTTCAAAAGTCCAGCACTTAGAGTTCCGTTTATGGTGGAGCTGGTGCAAAGAGCAAAGAGAGTGTAACAGATGGTGGTCGATGTAGCACGAGGAGCAGGCCAAGCATCGCAGGCGATCATCGCTGTAGTGTGAACATCGCTGACAGTCATTGCTGAAGATTCGATTTGGCGGTCACCGTGGGGAGTCGATACTGTAGCGCGAAATGCAGGTCTCGCTTTGCTGATATGCATTGGCAGTTGATGTGACGTGAAGAGTCGGGTTCACCAGAACTTTACATTGGCAGGTGGAGCTGGCGGCAAGACCTTAGTGTTCACAGGTCCATTTGTGAAGGGCCCAAAACCTCAGGATTTCTCCTTTTTTAGGGGAGAAAGCTCAACTGATGACACAGAAAGACTTCAGGAACTGGAGGCGCAGGTTAAGGAACTCACTCCAGCAGAAGACAGCAGAGCTCAGGCAGATCCAGTTGCAGGTCCAGTTGTGGGTTCAGGCAGAAGGTCAGCTGGGCAGATGTAGGGGGGCTCCGGAGCTTATGTCCCTGTAGCTCAGAGCAGGAGGTCAGTCATCTGACTCTTGGAGTCACCTCAGCCTGGGATGAAGGATGCAGGTCCAGTCTTCCTTCTCAGCAAGCATGGCAGCAGGCAGCAGGGCACCAGAGTCACAGGGCAGCAGGGTAGCATTCCTTCTGACAGCAGAGCAGCACAGCAGTCCTTCTGTAGTATTTGCAGGTCCAGAGGTGTACTGAACAGTTCAGTGTGAGGGTTCAATATTTATACCTGGTGCCATCTTTGAAGTAGGAGAAAGTGCTAGAGGTTTCCACCCTCAGAGATGTTTGGAATGTCCTGCCTCCCTGCCTTGACCCCAGCTTGTCTGGGGACACAAAAGACTCGTGGCAAACCCTTTGTGAGTGTGATGAGTCAGAGGGTTTGTAATGTGCAAGTGTGGAGGCTACGGCTCCACTCCCTAAGCAAGTTGGAGATAGCCCAACTTGCCAACACCAATTCCCTCTTTGTCTCACTGTATGGCAGAAATACACAAAGACCAATTGCTAGCTACACCTAGTCATGTGACCCATGATACACGCTGTATGCTTCAAATGGTTGGGACACAAAAATAGCAACTTTATAAAAGTGGCATTTTCAAAATTGTGGATTCAAATCCAACTTTACCATTAAATAGGGTTTTGAATTATAATTCTTTAGAGACCAAACGACTTTCCCATCTGTTCTTAATTGGAAGTTAGCACTTATTACATGTAATAAGGTAACCCAATGTTATCCTATGGGAGGGGAAGGCCTTGCAATAGTGAAAATCTAATTTAGAGTTTTTCAGTACCAGGTCATGTAAAAGTTAATAGTACATATCCAACTTTTTAAATACACTGTACCCTGCCCTATGAGCTGTTTAGGTTTGGGCCTGACAAAAGGTTTATTTTGCCAAGTGGAAATAGCAGTTTAAAACTGCAGACATAGGGTGCAATGGCAGACCTGGGACATGTTTGAAAGGCTACTTAAGTGGGTGGCACAATAAGTGCTGCAGGCCTACTGTTAGCATTTAATTTACAGGCCCCGGGGCATGTATTACCACTACACTAGGGACTTACAATTAAATTAAAGGAGCCAATGGTACTATGTTTTAGAGAGTGAGCACACAAACTTTAGCACTGGTTAGCAGTGGTAAAGAGTCCTGAGGCCAACCCAAACGAGATCATCAAAAATGGAGGAGTAAGGGAAAATGTTTAGGGGAAGACCACCCTAAGGCTGACAAATCTAGCATCTACCTTTAGCAGTGGCAGTAGTTCAGATATTTGCATCATCCTCCATCTTCTTTTGGATTGTTTTCACATACATCTATGAAATTCTTATTGCCTCCCTCTCGCTTCTTTAGATCTGGCAGAGGTTGAGTGGGGTCCCACATGGGGATGGTTGCTCCTCATTAGATTCATGCTCCAGTTTCAAAAGAATATGATTGAATGTTCTTTTTCTTTGTACCGGTACAGTCAGTACTGGTCCCTCCATGTTGACAATGGGTCTGTTTGTATGCATGTTGCAAACCTGCTAGAGCCCTTGGTAAATGTATGCATTAAAACCTCACGGAATTGGAAATTCCATGTTGTTTTAAGATTGTTAAAATCAGTTCCGTGTGGTAATTCCCTAATCAATAGTGGTGTGTTCATAATTAAAATGCTATGGTCTAATTGATCGGAAGATACTCGCTACCCCAGAACTGTGCAACTTGAAAATAGGCCCTTTTGAGGCTCATGACTCAAAAAAATAAAACAAGCACCCCTTTTATGCAACCCACTGTGTTTTTTGTCTCAGTGTGTTTAGCTAACAAAAAACAACAACATGTGAAACTGACGTTACCATAAAAAAGGAAAATTCATACCATTCTGCTAAATGTGTTTAAGACAATCTATTTTTTTTTACCATAACTATACAGGTGGTATTGTGCTAAGAAAATAGGATAAAGACATGTAGGATTTTAAATTTTATACCATTTTCAGATTAGGATATATTATACAGCAAAATTATTTTTCTTCAAAAACACCTGTCCCAGGAGAAATTATGTTGCTGGATGCAATTTCATACTAAATCAAAAAGCATAAATTATTCTGTAATATTATGTACCTTAATCAATCTGTAAAATATTTAAAGAAAATTGGCAAAAAAACTAATTTGCTTGCCACATTGTCCTTGTTCAACATTATTTAAAAAATAATAAATATAAAATGTAATCTAACGTGTGCAATACCCTTTAATGAAAAGGCCAGCATTCCCACCCCACTCCCCCACACTCTACCCAGCTCTTCTGTTGGCACTTTCTATTTGATCTAAGTACTCAGAAAATGTCAGCAGTTTTGTCCCTAGAACTGAGAGTAATTCACAGAGACGGGCCATGTATTACTGCACCCATGCAGTTACTCTCCATTTTGAGGAGAATAGTTGTAACCACGGGAATTTCAGGGTCTTATGAGCCCTTTACGCCGCCGTTGCGTCACTTTTTATGACGCTGCGGCGGTGTAAAATATGCGCCACAATGTGCCATATTTACAAACTGATGCATCTAGGCAGACGCATCACTTTGTAAACCCAGGCGCTACATTATACCTGCGTCAGGTATAATGTATGCAGGGTGGGCATTCTCCCACAAAAAAGGCTTGTAGTAGTGGAGCAGTGAAATCTATGAGATTTCACTATGCCACTTCTTGGACGCCACTGCGTCAAATCCTTACGCCTGCTTCCCAGCAGGCATAAGGGGTGATGCAGGCCCTTTCACATGGTGCATCCATGGTGTTGCAAGGAGGGCACACTGAAAAATGTTGCATCAATGTTTTCACACAGCGATGCAATGCTTTTCAAAATGAGGCCCTCAGAGTTTCCGGTCCTTCAGAATCCCTGCGCCAAATTAAGATACACTCATAATGAGGCCAATATGTTCTAGTCTGTTGTTATATCTGTTTTGGAAATTGTGTTTTGTAAAAACCTAATAACTTATACATTCACTCTGTGCCCATATTATAGTCATACAACATCTATGTATTGGTAGGATCACTCATTGCCCAAGTACTTGAACATTTTCTGTCCTTTTTTTCAGTTACAAGGCTCCCAGAACACAGTGTGCAGAGCAGTCAGCCTTGTACAAGCAGCTCTGGACTAATGGCTATAGTCAGTGTGCTCTGGCCACAAAGCAACATCTTTGTTCTGCACCATGTTCCACAACCACAGAGCCTAATGCTCATGCCCTTTGGTCGTGCACAACTAGCTCACCACAAAGGATGTGACCATCCCATAACTCAAGAACCTGCTTCACATCACCTGCAGGTACAGTGGTCTAATGCAGCAGTTAGGATAGTTTATTGGGCAACTTTTTCTGATATGGAAATCCGTGACAAAATTTAAAGTTAAACTTTGTTGACACCAACAGGCATTTCCATCCTTCTATGGTTTATAGTTTTGGCTCCACTGAGTTACAGTGCTATTAAACTGTGCTAAACAACTACATTCACCACTCTAAAGAATTATATCAATGAAAAGTCAAAGTCAGTGCATTTATAAATGCTTGTTTTATTTGGATTTTTGTGTGTGTCATGTTGTTTTCTTGCTCAGTCTCTTTTACATAATTATTTTAGATTTTTTAGGTCGAGCATTCGAGACCTATTGTAATTTCTTATGTTGGATTAAAGCCATCCCCCAGCTTTTGATTTGTTTGTTTCAGTGTCCTTCAAAAATCCTTGTTTGCCAGTGGTCAGTCCTGTCTCTTTGTCCCTCCTTTCTCTCTTCCATTTCTCCCATGCAGCAGGGACTAAGTACTGTCTCATCACACTACAGTTCTTTGTCTGTTCTCGGGGGGACTACTTTTTTTCTTGGTTTCCTGCTCTGTTTCTGTTTGCCTGTGTGTGGTTTTGGCACCATAGCTGATCACATTTAAATATAGTTTTCCACCCTCCCACCCCCTCCTAATTACACAGTTGTAGTGGGGGTATGTCTTTTGCCATGCCTCCTTCTTCGTTGGTTATATTTTTTAGGCTTTTAGCAATTTTCGAATTCGACCGTCATGTGGGCTTTTTTTAGTAGGATGTTAGTAGGTTTTGGGCTTTGTTTAAAAGAGGATTGGGCTTGTTTAACCTCCTGCTCCATGTTTTCCACCCCTCCCCGGCCTCTCTCGTGCCCTGCTTTCACTTTCTCCCGCTCTATCACAAACCGGCACTGCCGCCAGTGTGGCGGCGTTATTTTAAAATAATCTCAGCCGCACTTTATAGGCATCTTCTGCAACAAATGCAACTGCCGGAAACAATTGCAGCAGCTCCGCCACCTCGAGCAGAGCATGAATGAGCCACAGGGCAGGAGGACAAGTCAGGTCTCTGTTTCTTCACTGCTTGAGTGGATTTGTGTAACGCAGAGCAATCTGTCCATCCCACATGCAGTGATTACTTACTTCAATGGGCACAGACATATGGCATAGATTAGCGCACGCATCGGGCCTCTCCGCTTCCGGTCGCAGACACTGAGGGGCTTATTTTACGGAAGGGAAAGCTTTCCTGCTGGATAAGTCATCATAGTTAATGACAACAGTAAGTGCCTGGCTGGCGCGCTGCTGCGCTGCTCTTCAAAAGCCCTTCATCTCGTTTTCTGTTTATCTGGCTGGCAGGAGCCGAGCTAAACTTTCAACTGAACTGTGTGTGCCCTGCTGCTAAACTTTCACGCAGCGCCGCTCTCTGAGACTGGGGTTTGTATGTACCACATAAGATTATGTCATCGCATTCCATCTGTTAGAAATATGTATCATGTTTTGTTATACACTTATTTAGCTCACCGTATTTAACTTGTTTGACTGCTTGCAATATGCTAAAATGTTCATCATTCATGTTTTGTAAAATACTTATTGAGCTCACTATGATGTAACATTTTTCCTGTACTTGTGTAACATATGTTATAATTCCAGTTTGCAGTGTCTCTCAGATTCCAGTACATTGATTACAACAAATGCACTTCACTTGAGGTTAACAGGAGCAGTTGATGTTTATGTTGTGGGTTCGCATGGAGGGGCTTTGCAATCATCACATACTTTACAGCACTTTCTCTTTTGGCTTTTGGACACTTCCTCTGCAACTCGTTAGTCCATTTTCAGCCTCTATCACCCTGCACGCTAGGCACGTTCTACGTCGTAAATCAAGTACACCTGGATCCGACAGTTAGTTTGTCCTTTGATCAATACTAATAAAGGTGAACACGGGCGTGACGATTGGATTCACTGGCATTTTAGTAGTGAGTCATGCCGTTTTTTTAACCTTGTATACTGGACGTATGTGCGGACATCCATCCATATTCTCATGGCTGTTTACTTCTCCTAGTTCGCTTATGAAGCGGTCGCCTGATCAGTGGGTCAGATATTCACCATCACTCGTTTAACCCCGAAAGCACTCATATTTTCATTTCAGATGGCACGTTGCTTTACATCTTGCACACGCTTTTTTCTGTTGCAGCTTTCAAGTACTATGTTCCCTCAAGTTATCTTGTCTGAATATACCGTATCCAGTCAGTGTATTTTACAAGGTTGGCAGGCATGTATTAATAAGCTTCACTGGTATACTGGGCATTGTTTCATTGACATGCATGGGCTATTGTTTGTGATGTTGTTTCCACAAGGACTGAACCGGATTCTTAGCACTTACACTATTGCATGCTGGGTGTTGTATTTCTTTGGAGTCTCTTTTGAGAACTTTAAAATCCAGATAAGTTGTTTATTATTTGTGCATCTGGTGTAATTGAGGGGTTCATTTATCTTCTTGTGGCATGTTTTTAATACATTTGGCATGTGTTTTTCTCTCAAGCAAATTTTGTCACACATGATATATTATTTGTTTATTCAACAATAGCCTCATGTGCACATTAATTCTATATAAAATACCCTGTGCATATTAATGCTACAACATCGATTGCCCTCCCCTCGCCCCACTAGCAGAAAGCGCCCTGTTCACAGCACTATTTGAGAGGCACACTTGTTCATTAAACACATGCCACAGCAGGGCGTGCACATGCCCAGGTCCCAGTGAAGCCACTTCTCTCACACAATGGCAACGAGCCTGGCATTTTGTTCATATTTCATTCATAGGGCGGCATTGACCTGTACAGCCCGTTGAAAACATAATATATTTCACAACCCCACCTCCTGCTCTGCGACTTCCTGCATTCCTTTGTAACACAAGGGACCTAATGATGGGGTGTAAGGAACCCATTTACTGCCTGGGGGCTTTCCTTGCAGTTCAGATAGTACAAAGGAGCTGCATTCTACGCTGAGTTTTCCCCTGTCCTCTGTGAAACACGGGCACTTGTGCCACCCAGACTTGATTTGTGTACTGTGTAACACAGGGGACTGCCACTCTGCCCAATACGTCATTGCGCTCCATCTTGTTGTCTGCGCCACACAAAATAGCTCCAGTCTGCCCAATACATCGAGTTCCAACTTGTATTTTATGCAACACATGGGACCCTGTGCTGCTTGAGACTGTTGTGGATCCTATATTACACCAATCACCTATAGGCAGCACATATGTTCCTTACATTCAGGCAACACACGGAAGCTGATATTTTTAGGGCTTTTCCTGCAGTCCGTGCTAGGCAAGGGGCCTGCGAGCTGTTTAGGGGCTTTACTTTCATTCCATGTATCACAATAGAACCATGTACTTCCACAGCTTTTGTGCTCCGTGTACCACCAGGGCCTCATACTTCATCTTGTCCGATGCATTCCATGGCAGTGATAGAAATGAATGCAGTCTGGAGCCCCTCCTTAATTCCTTACCATGAAGAGGCACCCATGCCCTCCCTATGGCATTGAGAACCTACGAACTGCATATGGTTTCCTTTCATTGTAGGTAACACAGCGGACATACTGCCTGCACAAGGCATTGCATACTTTACAGGGGACCTGCTTGTTACTCAGCGGCACTATGCGACTCGCTAAGTAATGAGTATACTGTACAAAGTTCTACAAAAAAAGACACACAACAGAGTTCTTTGTTTTATTAAGGTGGGAGGGCATATCCTTACTAAATGCATTAATGTTTGGTCGTTTACATCATGTATGATGTAATTTTCCAAATATTATTTATAGGCGTTTGTGTTCCATGGAAGGCAGCCCTCAACAGCACACCACATTATTACCCTGAACTACATACCACTGCACAACAAAAAATACCATTGCACATAATTACACTCCAAAACACACAATCCCACTCCACATATTTCCAATACACTCAATATCACATAATTACTATCCACGTAATTCCACAACACACCATGCCACATAATTCCAATACACAAATCCACTCCACACCACACAAGTATACTAATGAATCAAGTCCAATTCCAATAATTCAACAACACCCTACATACATAAACTCCATAAAACTTAAGTAAAAAACATTGCCATTTACAATGCCAATAGCTCCAACAAATACAAGATCTATTGAATAAGCAAAAAAATTGCCATTTGCAATGCCAATAGCTCCAACTCCAACAAATGCGAGACCTATTGCATTTCCAATGCTTGTTGTAATGTGCACTTTTACTCAGATATTTCGGTAAGGTAGTGCATCAGAAGATATAATAGTTAAAAACAAGTACCATGTAAGTTTATAACTAACAATAAAAACATGGAAAGAGATTTAATAGTCATGGAGTTGATCCTGAGAGATGAGTAGAAGCTGCTTTTAGGTATCTAACCAGCAGGCCTAGGTGAAAGCAGTAGACAGAGGTGTCAGCATAGGGATAGCATCCTGCACGATAGATTGAATAAGTGAGTTTTTAAAAACCTTTGAAGTCTAAGAACATGAGGTTCTAGTCTTAAATTCAGAGAGAGAAAGATCCTTGTGCTTTATATGTCCTCCCTCTAGATTCCTTATAGCAGAACAGTCAAATGGACAGCCAGTTGTGATTTGCTGATCTTAAACCTCTAGATGTAAGGCAAATAATAAACAAATTAGTCAAGTTGTCAGTAAAACAATAATGCAACTCTTTGTGAGTGAGACATCGTCTTTAAGGTTTGTGCTTTCCTTGATGTTCTCGATCTCGAATTTAGATTATTTTGACCAAGAAGGAGTATGGCGCCAACAAAAGAGCATGCAGGTTAAGTCCCAGCTCATATTGACAGCCAACAAACTGCCATGTGAAGCAACAAATCATTACTTCCAATAACATCACTTCCCCCACTTACAATTCTGTTCATGGAATATCCGAGGACTAAACAGTCTCATGGCCAGTCAGCACTGATGCGATGGAGGAACTCAGCAAAAAAGACTTCAGGGCATATTAGCAAGAACGGCGTTAAAAATATCGCCGCTTTAGCGGCAGGAAACTGCTGCTAAAGCGGCGATAATGGGCTTGATAATATGCCCTTGAGAATTCCAATAGAAGCCCAGGATCACAGCAGAACATGGGCTTCTATTGGTATTTTAACGCCATTCTTGCTAATATGCCCCATGGTTTGTTTGCAGTAAACTTGACAGTTGGCTGCTAGAACATAGCAGGAATTCTTTGATCCCTGGAGCTCGAGGCAAAAGAGCTCATAAGTGTCTTGGGGGTGTACATCTTTGTGATAGCAACAGCCACAAACAAAAAGTATTGCAGGAAGGCACCTCCAATTGTCATTGGATGCATTTATATAAACCCTTAACAGCCCAAGAAAAAAATTGCTACAGGAGAAATTTTAAAAACCATTAATATTACTAAGGCAACAATATAATGCAGCTATGTGGATAATGGTGGGAGATTTCAACATGTACCTATTAAGAACAGTGGAACCCGCCATATGGCAACAGGAAGAAGACATCACTTGGCACATTCCAGAGATTGTCTTGGGATAAACCAAGAATGACAAGGCCGGGTAAAAATTTGCCACCAATCTCAATTCACTGGGCCTTAGAACCCTTAACGACAAATGACACCCTGGATCCACCTCCATCTTGCACACATATTACAAATTCGAGCTCCTCCTTAATTGATTACATCTGAGTATCCACCCAAAATTACCCTCTGGTCAATAATGTTCAAGTCCAGCATACTAAGAATAGGGATCATGCATGGATAATCTGCACTCTCTCCAGGAAAACTACCAGACTCCCACAAACTCAAACAATTGGCAATGAGGCAGGTGTTCTGTGGACCTCAAAGAATAAAATGGTCTACAATACCAACGGCCATAAATACGAAAGAACTGATGGAAGCCATAAAATTAGAGGTAAAGGAGATGTCATCGTCACTCTTACACTGGGCCCTGTTCTTGGAACAGTTACTCAACAGGTTTGCCATCAAGGTGAGCAGGTAACCGCAATCCAGAGTTGAGCACTCTAAAACGAAAACTGAATAAGCTCTTGAGACTATCCTGCAACAACAGCTCCTACCCTCAACGAAGTGGAAGTGATTTGGAGTGCAAGGAGGACCTATAGAGCAGAAGAATGTGAAATTGCGTTACAAAATGAAGATAGATTTTGGATTGAACTCCTTGAAGCCTCGAAAACAAAAACTTCTGCAAAATTTTGGAGACTGGTCCAGAAACTTTCAAACGGAAATAACTCTAAGGTCACTCCATCCATTTCAGCATCTAAGTGGATGGAATATGTCTCCAATCTGTATAACACCATGGATGAGGGGCCTCGCCTCGACCCACTGTTGGCCGAAAAATCTGCTCTTTCTTGTGGAAATCTCAAGCAATGGGGTGAAGCCATGGCCAGTGAAGATAAGATCACATGAATACTGGCTTCCGATCAGCAGGGGCCTTGGGACCTAATGGTCTCCCCACCAGAATATTTAAATTTGCAACTGAGGAATGGGCCACTCTACTAAGCCCTCTTTTCATGAACTGTATCTAGTTGAACAATGGTGAGGCTCTATACTAACCCAATTCATTAAAAAAGTGCTAATGATCAACCAGCCAACTTCAGGTTAATTGCCCTCCTTGATATTGACAGAAAATGTTTCACAAAAATATTGAATAACAAAATAGGCCAGCTTGAAGGCAATAATTCCCATCACTTAATTTGGCTTTATATGCTGCCGCGACAGATTGAGACTCAGGCAGAAGATGTATAACTGGGGCATCCCAGAAAATCTTTTGAGAGCCATTAGGAGCCTTTATATCAGGACTTGGGTGAGAGTGAAAGTATTGGCAAATAGAGTCATATTGCCCAAGAATTGGACCAACACCGGTGTAAAACAGGGATGAATCTTACCTCCACTTTTGTTCAATATCTACTTGCCTGATATAAATGATGCACTAGCTTCAGTCCACGCCTTCCCTCCTAGATTTGCGGGCATCCATATCCATTGCCTCCAATATGTGGATTATACGTTATTATTTGCCCATACTGCAATGGGGCTCCAACGATCCTTGGATGAACTTGCATTGTATTGTACAGAAAACAAATTATCAGCCAATCCCTCAAAAATTTAATTCATGGTCTGGGGAGCCAGAAACATCAAGACTTCCAATAAATGTAAATTTATCAAGAATGATGCACAGCTGGAGCAAGTAGCAAGCTTAAAGTTTTTGGGCATTAACTTCAGCCAACGCTGATTGCATGTAACACAGCTTTCCAACCTAAAAGATCTCCCATCTGTGATTATGAGTTTTAAAAAACTGGCAAAAAGTTGCATGGCCCTTACGTCACAGGCATTTGTAAAGTAATTGATGCCAAGTTTATTGCAACTTTAGCCTATGGCTTACTGATATTTAAAGACCATATCGCCACATGGCTGGATAAAGCCCAAACGTGATGCTACAGATGCCTGTTCCATTTTCCAGATGCTACTCCATTGTCTCAAACACAACTGGAATCCAAACTATGCAAACAATCAGTCACATTGAAAGCTCGGTTTTTTGGCCGATATTTCGTTATGCCCAAAGTGGCCCCCAAGGGATCCATCAAAGAATTGATACGGCCAGGCATTCAGATTCACAAGCTCCAATGGGAATCCTACATGAGGAATTCAATTGAACTTCTGAATGCAGAGAACTTCATTGAATAAAACTTCCACCAAAGTTAACTTCTAAAGTTTTAGTTAAAAACGCAAAAATAAAATCAAAAGAAGCAGACAGGCAAGAACTAGCATGAAAGGCCCATGCAGAGCTCTGTGTTATTCTCTACTAAGACCAAGGAAAAGTCTCCTACCTATCCATTCCTATGAGACTGGATATTAAAGGAGAATTTATGAAGATCAGGTGTGGAAGAATAGCTTTAAAAGCATACAAATTTGGGCGTGCTATACCACGTTTTGTGATCCTGATTGGTCACAGCATGTATGTTACTCATTGTATAGCCTTCCCTGATGTTAGGATTTGCTTTTTAGTAATCTTAGTCCTTAGAATCATAGGTTTACTAAAGGGGCATTAACGGCTCCATGGTATCATATGTCTAATTTCCATAATTTTTATTCAAGCAACTTCCCCATACGTTGCTATTATTTAAAGGAAATTGCATTTTATTCTTCTGACTGAAGGTTGCCAAGGCAACGAGTGGGCAGAATAGTGCTTCATTTTATTAAAAGTTTACTTTATATCTCATGATTTTACTATTGATTGAAAGTAATGCAATGCTTAAGCACTTTTATGATGCACTGAATTGTCAGATGTGTGCATTGATCAACTGTTATGTTATCGACTCGGCTCTATTTCATTATTTTAATCTTCTTTGTTAAATGTTTATGGTTTTAAATAACTAGAAATAATAAAGATGTGCTTACTTGCTTTCCTTAAAGAGAGATAGGATCCACGTCTTAACACAGGGGAGATATGACTGTAGCAATTGAGCATAAAAGAAGGAGCGTGTGGTTCTGGTTTCACTAGAGTTCGGAGACTAATTTGCTATGGAGGTCAGTGTAAACGCTAACATGAAAGGAAATCGCCACTGTAAGGTTGATGTCTATTTTCTAAGTGATGTTTAGGAATGGAAGAACATCTATAGGTAGATGTAAAGTAAATCTGGGGACAGTGCTTATTTGAGGTACAAAGGATAGCTGACTGTCACGTTTTATTCCCAAATTGGGGACTATTACCTCTAACTGTGGGGAGAACCCAGGAATTTGGCCCATGATAAAAGCATATTGTTCTGATAGAAGCTGTTTGGTCTGGCTGGGAAGGTGTATGGAGGGCAGGGCATGATGGGAGTTGAAGTCAGTGCAAGTACTCTTCCTCACACATTGCCCAACAGGACCACCAGGAACTGTGCTCACCTCACATCGATTGTAAAAGTACTGACAAGATAGCCGACACTGGGTACAGGTTTGATGAGCATGGGGCCTTGATGTAGGTTTGTGTCCCAGCAGGTATAAGCCCCCTGTGTCATCCATCTTGTCAGCACACTTTCTCTCTATCCCAGGTAAGGTGAGTCACAGGAAGTGTGTTTGGGATGGCTGCAAGGTTTGTGTGGGCACAGGCCTTATGGGAGTCGTAGTCACGCTGGAAACTCCTCCTCACACAGCTCCCAAATTTCCATTTGGGCCTATGGCTCCATCACAGTGTGGGGAGGTGTACTCACAAGATGACTTGCACTGTTACAAGGTGTTGATCCTGAAGCACAATACCATCATAGCCATGTGCTACAAACACCAGGACCCAGTGTCAGCCATCTTGGTAGTACTTTTCCACTGACTGTGAGGTAAGCATAGTACCTGGTTGGCTTGTTGGGCTATGTGGGAGGACGAGTGTCAGCTGTGACTTCATCTCCCTTCATGCCCTGCCCTCCACACACCTTCCCAGCCAGACCAAACAGCACACCTAGAAATATGCAGTCCCTGAGAGTGAATCGAAATGTACTGGAAAGATGGCTGACACTGGGGCCTGGTGTTTGATTTGCCCACAACTCCCATCAAGGCCTTGTTTTCCTCACGCCAGTCCCCATTGTCAGCCATCTTGCCAGTACTTTTCCATTCACTCTCAGGGACTGCTTATTTCTAGGTGTGCTGTTCGGTCTGGCTGGGAAGGTGTGTGGAGGGCAGGGCATGATAGGAGATGAAGTCACATGGGATTGATTGCATATGTACTGGCAAGATGGCTGACACTGGGAACTGGTGTCAGATCACCCCACAACTCCCATCAAGGCCTTATGCTCATCACACCAGTCCCCAGTGTCAACCATCTTGCTGGTACTTCATTCCATTCACTCTCAGGGACTGCATATTTCTCTGTGTGCTATTTGGTTTGGCTGAGAAGGTTTTGGAGGGCAGGGCATGATGGGAGTTGAAGTCAGTGCAAGTATTCTTCCTCCCACATAGCCCAACAAGACCACCAGGAACTGTGCTCAACTCACAGTGATTGGTAAAGTACTGGCAAGTTGGCTGACACTGGGGACTTGTCTTTGCTGTGACCCAAGCTTACATAATGGCCTTGTGCTCCTCATACCAGTCACCAATTTCACCCATCTTGCTGGAACTCCATTCCATTCACTCTCAGGGAGTGCATAGTCACAGGTGTGCTGCTTGGTCTGGCTGGGAAGGTGTATGGAGGACAGGGCCTGATGGGAGTTGGAGTCATAGAACACATTTATTTATTTATGTGTTTTATAGAGCGCAAACTTGACCCGTTAGGGTATCAGAGCGCTTTACAGGAAAACATAGCCATGTACAGAATAGGCATAGCATCATCCAGTTACGGATCGAATGAGAGAGGGCAAGGTGCAGGATACATAAGGGAGATAGGCACGTATTTACAGATTAAATATCCAAATACTCAAGACGAGATAACATATATACAGATTACGTTAACCAATGTTCATGACAAGGTCCCAAGTTTCTGATGGGGTGAGCTAGATAATCCGAAGGGAGGCAATAGATGGCCATAGATCAGGGCCGTAGTGGTGGTAGAGGCAAAGTTTAAGTTTGATTTATTAAAGATAACAAACGAAACAAGTATTCATAAAGATGACCAATCTTCCTATTGAACAATAAAAATGATTGGATAAAATTAGAAGACAGTATAGGAATTAAATTTATACTATATATATAAGTACGAAAACAAATATATGTTGAAAGGAACTAAAAAGGGGGATGGGGAAGGAAGGGATAAGAGAAAATATAAACATAAATCGTTAATATAAGACAATCAAAGATATTGTCTAAATATACATAGTGAATAACATTGTAAGCATATTATTAAATGAAACAGTGAAAGGAAATCTATAATAAACTTTCATTACTTAAGAGATATCCTTAAAACATATGAGCATAAAAAGGCGGAGCGGGCAAATTCAAGGTGGTTTTCGAACTTCGTCAGGTACATTTTTAAGAGCAGCAGAAGAGGAGGCAGAATGAGATAAATAATTAGTTAAGGGGAGCCACATAAGATCTCTTTTAATAGCTAAGGATATGGGGGAGACATAATTAGTGTCTAATCTATGATGGAAACAGACCGCATTCCACCAGCATCAAAAATTTACAAACTTATACTTTTTTCCACAGAAAGAACTAAATCGAAAACTGAAAACAGTTGGGAAAAGGACTTTGCTCAAGAATGGTCAGTTACTACATGGGAAAAAATTTGGTCTAAGCTCCATAAAACCTCTCGAGCTGCAAACACCACACAAACCCTTTTTTTCATTTATCATAGATTGTTATTCTCCCCTATGTCCTTAGCTTCCTTTTCATCTGAATCACCCTCCGTTTGCTGGTCTTGTCCCTGTCCCACTGCAGATTTAAAACATATGTTATTTGAATGCCCCTCAATCTATCAATTTTGGAAATCAGTTTGGTCTCAAATCCTAGTAATTTTTAAAGTCCAAATCCCATTTTCCCTCACTAATATATTTTTGGGCACTCTATCTCCCCAATGGCCTCAATCACCTCCAAATTTCAAACTTTTAGATTTATTGATAGCTGTTGCTTTCCATTTAATAACTTCCAACTGGAAACAAGCTGGTAGAGGCAAAGTTTAAACAAGAAATTTACCCATAAGGAATGTTTTGGCATCCTTTTTGAAGCGAGTCAGAGAGGGGATTCTTCTGATGTCCGGTGGGAGAGAGTTCCACATTCTTGGAGCAGCCCCGGAGAAAGCCCGGTTGTAAGTTTTTTTTTTTCGAAAGCATGCAGGTTGGAGCAGGAGGTCTCTGGCAGATCGGGAGTTTCTGATTCCTCCGGAGGTCACAAGTTTCTGCCTCAGATATGCAGGGGAGTTAGAATATAAGGCTTTGTGCGTGATGCATGCTACTTTGAGCTGTATTCTTGCCTCCAGGGGAAGCCAGTTGAGGGCTTTCAAGTGCGGGGAAATATGGTCGTATTTCCTCGTGCCGGTGAGTAGTCTGGCGGCCGCATTGAGGCAGGCTTTTAGAGGTGCCAGGGAGATCTTGGATAGACCCAAGAGGGTAGAACAGCCATATTCCAGTCTAGAGATGACAAGTGCTTGGACTGCCAGTTTTAGGTCTGGAGCATCGAGGAAGGGTTTCAATTTCCTAAGGTAGCTCAGGTGGAATCTGGCTGATTTGGCCATTGAATTGATGTGGTCCCGCATGTTCAGGTTGCTGTTGAGGGTGATTCCCAGGGATTTGGCCGAATCCACGATGGTCGGTGGGCAATTCAAGGCTGTGATAGCCTTAATCCATGATTGAATCTCAAGGTTGGTATTGGACGGGTCGATCAGGAGAAATTCAGTTTTCTTTGCGTTGAGTTTGAGTTGATTGGATGCGAGCCATTGGACAGTGAGTTTTAAGGCTTCGTTCAGGGAGAGGATCTCTTCGAGAGATGAGATTTTGATGTAGATCTGAGTGTCATCAGCGTACATATGATAGGAGATATTAGCAGTGCGTAATACTTCGGTAAGCGGTTCCAGGTAAAGATTGAAGAGGGTGGGGGACAGTGTTGATCCTTGAGGGACTCCAACCGTGACCGGGGATGGTGCCAATAGGTTGCCGTTGACAAGGAATCTCTGGGACCGGTTTTGGAGGAAGGACCTGAACCATTCTAGAACAGTGCCATCCAAACCCATCCTGAATTTGAGGCGTCCGAGTAGTTTTTCATGGTTGACCGTGTCGAAGGCTGAGGATAGGTCCAGGAGGATTAGGAGACAGGTTTTGCCTTGGTCAAGGGCTTGGAGAGCATCATCAACGACGTGGAGCATAGTGGTTTCGGTGCTGTGCCCTGGTCTAAATCCGGATTGGAAGTCATTGAGCAGGTGGAAGTTGTTGATGTGTTGACTTAGCTGCTGCTGCACACATTTCTCCATCACTTTGGCTAAGAGGGGGATGTTGGAGATGGGTCTGAAGTTGTCAGGGGAGGCTGGATCCAGCGACTGCTTTTTCAGAATGGGGAGGACTTGGCCGGCTTTTAGAGAGTCGGGCATCGTTCCCTGCCTGAGAGAGGCATTAATTATTGTAGTCCAGCTAGGAATAATGGATTGGGCGACGGCAGCTAGGCAGTTGGGAGGGAGCGGGTCATTAAAATGGTTATTAGGGTTTAGGGAAGATAGGATTTTGGACACTGAGTCGTCGTCATAGAGTTTGAAGTCAGTCCAGTGAGCATGGTTTTTGGGTGAAGCCTGTGGGGGCGATGTGGCTGGAGGAGGTGGGTCGAGAGGTGTTTGAGGGTATGTGATGGAGTTGAGTTCATTTCCAAGGGCTGAGATTTTGTCAGCGAAGAAGGAGGAGAATTCCTCTGAGGATATAAGAGACTTGGGGGTTTCTTTTGAAGTTTTGGCCAATTTATTAGATTGGTGTTTGACCAGTTCGAAGAGCTTGTGGGGTCTGTTCTTGGCCTTCTCTACTGCAGTTCTGAAGAATTATTTTTTAGACTTGAGTATGTTCCTGTTGTAGGCATTTCTGGCCTGGCGGAGGAGTTTTAGATGTGCGGCAGAGGGGTGCTGCCTCCAGGATCTTTCAGCTTGTCGGAGGACTCTCCTCTCGTTGTTAAGGGATCCCGTGAACCAGGGGTTTCTGTCTTTGATTTGGGTTCTTTTCAGCTTTAGTGGGGCTAGATCATCCAGGATGTTCGACATAGTCGCAGAGTAGTGATCGTTGAGGCCGCTGACTGTTGTGATATGCGAGGGGGGGGAGGTCGGATTTGCAGCGAGCCTCGAGTTCCCTGCGGTCCAGGTTCTTAGTGTCTCTGATCCAGCATTTAGGAATCACCGGTTGCGGTGCCCTTGTCTTGTGGGTGCCAGGTAGGAGGAAGGTGATGGCGTGGTGGTCAGACCAGTCGCATGGGTCTATAGAGATAAGCTTGACTGTTGATTCTTTGGAGATAATCCAGTCAAGGGTGGCCCCTTTTGAGTGAGTTGGTAGTGAGCAGGCTTGGGTCAGGGCTTGATCGGCCAGGAGGTCCTTGATGGCGTTGACATGTGAATCCTTTGGATCATTCCAGTGCAAGTTAAAGTCACCAAGGAAAATATCTTTGGCACTATTGGAACTCTTAGCTGTGATGATTTTCATGAGGTGGTCAGTGAAGGAGTCGTTCATGCCTGGGGGGTGGTAAAAGATGTGCAGGTTGCACAGTAGGGTGGAGTTGATGTGAATCGCGAGGGCGAGGTATTCGCAGTATTCAGTGGTGTCCGCCAGAAGTTCAGTGACCAGAAGGTTAGAGCGGTAGATGCAGGCGATGCCTCCTCCTTTCTTGTTAGATTGTCTGTCTAGCCTTGCGATGTGGTAGTTAGGAGGGACTAGGAGGTCCAGGTATGGAGATGAGGACTCGTTGAGCCATGATTCCGTAAGGATCGCTAAGTCGAAATTTTTGAAAAGGATGAGATCAGCAAGATCCGGGGCGTGCTTAGCTGCCGACCGGCAATTAATTAAAAGACCAGATAGAGAGGATTTGGAAGGAGGTTCGTGAGTCTGGGCGGACAGGTGAACAGGCGCTAGATTACTCTTGACCACAATTCTGTTGCGGAGGGTAGCTGGTCTGTTGGGGTTGATAGTGACCGTGCAGATGGCGTGTTCGGCCTTTGCGTCTAAAGGATGAGGGATAGCTGGGGTAGAGTTGTAGTCTCGGAGGATGGCAAGGATTTCCATTTCAGAGAGATCTAGTGGACTTGGAGTGGCAAAGGTAGAGTTGTAGGATAGGATAAGAGCACAGGTTTCTTCCTCTGAGAGGTGGCATGGGTGCTTGCGGGGGCGAAGATGTCTCAAGGCTAGCGGAAGAGGTTGTTTAGAGAGCTCTGTCAAATGCGGGGGGTGGCGTTTGGCAGGGGCATAAGGTTGGCGAGGGAGAGTTCAGCGAGGTGGAGAAGGTTCATTAGCTCCAGGATGGAAATATGAATGCTCTGGGTTAGTTTGGCGGCTCTGGCGTGCAGAGAATCGATGTCCCTATAAGAAGGAGGTGCTAGAGGGCGAGGGGGCAGTGGTTTGGGGGTAGTTCTGACAGCGTGAATAGGTGATAGGGGGGAAGGACTAGTATGGGCTGTGTTGAAAGCCATAGGATCTATGTTGGAGCCCCTTAGCGGGTTGGATTGAGGGCAGGAAGGGCAAGCGGGACTTGTTTCGTAAGTCTTTGGGGGCGAACCGGTGACATAGTCTACTTGGGGAGCTAGTAGAGAGGGGACCAAAGGTCTAGGGGTGATTCTGTTGGTGGGGCCGGGAGACATGCTGGAGTGGTTCGGGTGGTCAGTGATGGGAGACCTAAAGGAGGTTTGTGAGTGGCTGGCCATGCTGGATGGGCTGGCTGAGGACTCAATGGTCCGGGAAAGGTAAGCGCGACCTGTATCGTAGTTTATTGGGGGCGTACCAGTGACATGGTCTACTTGGGGAGCTAGTAGGGAGGGGACCAAAGGTCTAGAGGTGATTCTGTTGACAAGACCGGGAGACGTGCTGGAGTGGTTAGGGTGGCCAGTGTTGGAAGATCTTAGAAAGGTTTGTGGGTGGCTAGCCACATTGGATGGGCTGGATGGGCTGGACGAGGGCTCATTGGGGCGGGAGTTAATTACCCTGCCAGTGTCGTGCACGTGGTTTCTGAGGAGGGTAAAAAGGTCTGCAAATGTATTCAAGTTTTTGGTTGAGGCTTGGATCAAAATGATGCCGTTTTTATAGAGAGTGATGGTGAGGTCGGCTCGCAGGGTTGAGGAGGGTGCTATAGTTAGCTTAGTGCCGTACGGAATGTTCTTAGTAGCACGTACATTGAAGTGGTGAGCAAAAGTTTTGCGCCAGGCAGAGGTTCTTCTAGAATAGAAGATGAGGTCATTAATGACTATGCCGTTGTCTGCGCTGTAACGCAGGTCAGAGATCAGTGTCTCAGGGTGTCTTTTCAGGGTGGAGTGCTTGAAGGATTTTGTGGCGGTTTTGGAGAGGTTGGGGGGTAGACCAGAGTGTAAGAATTTTCCCCCGTAGCGGACAGGCCAGGCCTTGCCATGTTGGCTCGGGTGGGCTGCTCGAGCACCAATAGGGACAGTTATACAGCAAGGTGGGCTGCCCACCGTGCGGGAGCCAGAATTGTACTGTGACAGTACCACAGGGGAGCGCGCTATTAGTGTAGGAGCCAGGTTGGCAGATCTAGAGAGAATAGCTGACAAGGATGCGAATAAGTGGTTGGCCGCTCTCGAGAGATAGCTAGTGAGGGTGAGGATAATCATGTTGTATTAGGAGTTCAGTCATTTCATGGTCAGGCAATGGAGGTGATTGGAGTGTCTTCATACTGTCGCCATTTTAGGGTCAGGCAAAGAGCAGTCTGCCGGTGATATGGCTACTGTGTAGATACCGACAGTAAATCGCAACTCTGATGGTTTATGAACAGTAAGGATTTTCGAAGCGCTAACTGCTCATCTTAAATGACGTTCCCATGACCAATCAAGGAAGAGCAAAGTTCCCCGAGTTTACCGAGGGGCCGCCATTTTAGGTCCAGGCAGCCGTCGGTCCCTGCACTTATTAATATTTAATAGGACGCGCGGCGCACGATAACCTGGCGCCGTCGTGTTTCCGATTTTCAGAGGTGTACTCCCAGAGGCAGGGAGGCAGGGCTCACCAGACAGCCTCGCGTGGATTTTTGGGACCTGATGGCGCCATGGAGAGCACAACAGATGCCAACCTCCGGTCCCGTGAGCACACACACACCAGAGGCTGATCTACGGTCCTGTGAACAGCGCAGGGCCCAGGCAGCACCCGGGATATGGGAAGATGGCACCAGGGCAGCCTCTGGATTGGCAGGCCTCAGAGCAAACCTGATTACAGTCACTAGAACCTGCTGAGACCTGGTGGCAATGTCGAGTCACAGCCCTCCGCGGGAGAAGGCGGGCACACAGCGGCAAGCGCGCAGCCGGAGCCGGCCACAGCCCCTGTGTAGATCGCGAGGCCAAGGCAGCTCCTGGGACGAGGGACGGTAGCAATGGACGGTGGCAAGGATCCCACCACTGAGCTCCCCAGGCCCGCAGGAGAGCTCCAACCGCTGGCTCCGCTCCACCGGGCAAGACCCCCAGCGCCAGGGGTTCCAGACCCACCGGGGCAGGCACGGGGGTCCAGGACCCGACACCGCTGGTCAGGGGCTCGCCGACATGGCATCCGTCCTCGTGCAGCTACCGGTCAGAGCAGCAACAGGTCAGTGCGCAGACTAGCCTGGGAACTGGACACCAGTAGAGCAGCGCCGGGGTCCAGGCAGCAATGGCGCCGACCTGAGCTGCGGAAGTCGAAAATCTGGGTAATTTGGCTGCCAAACTCCGTTGTTGTGGGATGGTTCGGCGGGGTCCGCAATCCGGTCCAGGGGGCAGGTGAGTGTTGGGCCGGTGAGGTGGTTTTTCCGGGTATATTCGCCAGATGGCAATCCCCAAACCGGGAGCACCTAGGGAGGCTCCCACTCAGGTGGCCATCTTGAGATATCCCTGCACACACTCAAACCAACCTGTTCATCAGGGCCAATGGCTATCAGACAGTGAATGGAAGTGCTCCAGCAAGATGGCTGACACTGTTGCATGGTGGCATGTGCACAAGGCTTTATTGGGTGTTGCATACAAGTCCTACATCATGCAGCAGTGTCAGCCTCCTTCCCACTACACTCCACTCACTGTCAGTGAGCCTTTGTCTATGAGGAGTAAGCTGGCCTGGGTGGGAGGAGGGGTGGAAGTCCCAACAGCAGAACACAAGCACACAAACCTCTGTACCTCAAAGCTAAGAGCCACTAAAGCTCAAGACGGCAGACTTGGTTAACTCATCTGTCCATGGAGCACAAGGCCAATATACATAATGTAATCAGGCACAACGCAAAGCAGTAACACAATCTGCTACTCACAGATATTCCCAGGTGCATAATGAGATGAGAACTAGGAGCACGTCCCTCAAAATACTATCCAAAAATGCGAACATACATACTAGACTGTGAGTGTGTATGGAGCCACACCAATGTGACTGCAAAAGACGTGCACAAAGCACAGCACACATGCTTGAATTTTGCAACACATCGTAAGAGGAAGAGTACCTATGTCATTGACAAAGCACAGATGTGGGAAATACCAACACACCTGTGTCATGCACAGTGTGTCACTAAACAGTCAATGCCTATGTACTTGTAAATTCAAATAAACCTATCATGCCCATGTATGCATAGAGCTGGACATGCTCAGAAAATCCCATCTGTTAAAAAATCACAATGTCCTCAGAAAACATAGGCCAGCATCTGTGCTGATGGAGGACAATCTATGTACATACACTCATCCTAATGTACAATAGCAAATGTGATGTGTATGATCCGATGAGCTATGGGGAAAAATGACAAACATTGTGTCTCTCATCTACCCACAGGGCGTGCTGGGAACACTGCTGGAACAGAACAGGACACCCAGTCCCAGACTCTGGCTGCCATGAGCTCTCCGGCATTGATGTCTCTCACCCCTCTTCGGATGATGATGAACTACCTGACACCTCCGGTGTGGGTCAGCCTGCAGCACCAGCAGTAACATCTGCATCCTCTGTGACCACTCCTGCAACAGCTGACAACAGCCAGATGTTCACTACCCACACGGACACACAAAGCCAAGGAAACACCGAGAGCACAGCAACACAGGGTACTCTGGAGTTGGCGGACAACACCACCACTGTCAACGATGAAGGAGGCTCAGTGTTGTCTGTGCCTGCAACTACTGGTCCTGCTCATGTGGGTAGGGGTGGTGGGAGGGGGTGTGAGGACAGGTACTGTCATGCAGCTGGTGCTGCTGATGAAGTTGACCCACATCTATCCCGCGTTCTTAATGCATACCAGGATTGGACCGGAGACTTTGGCCAGGAAGTTGGGATTCTCAGGGACATGCAACAGCAGCAGGCAGACCATTATGCTAAAATGAACTCACACATGTCCAGAATGGAGTCACACATGTCAAAAATAGATGATCTGACTGCGGTGCACAGGGATATACTCACCTGCCTCCGCCAGATTGGCAACAACATGACCACACCTACCTGTGTGCCCACTACATCTGGTGCTTCTACATCTGCAACTGCCACAGGGTGGGATGTGGACTCTGGAGGAGAGTCCCCTGCACCGCCGCAGCCTGCACCTGAGAGTCCCCCATAAAAACGTAAGAGGGGTCGTCCAAAGAAGAACACATGAGAGACAAATGGCTACGCATCACCCCCAGGAAGTGACAACCTGCTCCTGATATCCTCCATTGTGTGCCAAGCGATCACTTTGTTGACTGACACTGAACTCTCCCACATTGGATGCAGGGTCTAAGTTGGCCCAAGGACTCAAATGACTATGGACTTGCCTCTGAAAAATTCATCTACTGGCACTACCAACTCCTCTCTGAACTTTGTCCATCATATTTTGTACAGCACTATCCCATTTTGTGTACATCAACCCATGCACTGAAATAAATCACTTTTCACAGAATACTTGCTTATATCATGAATGAAACACTATTGTTCAGATTGCAATGAGGCACAAAAATGCAAATAATGGAATGACAATGACATTGGCTGAGAAACAACTTCAGGAATTCACTTACCGGCTTGTGAGTAAATGTAACCTGACACAGCATGAGAGATATACACAACAAGGTCATCACAACACCCATAGTACATGGTCTAGATCCTCATTGGCTCTACTGTTGTAAAATGAAACAACATTTCAAAGCACAAATAACAATCATTGTCAGATAAACAGATCATTAGGGCATATATACAGTATGTAAATGAACATTGGATATGTGTAAACAGACAAGGCACACCGCAAATTGGAGCACAGGTTTATTCCACAGGCACAGCCTGTTGCCCTCACACAAAATGAGATCAAACCACATTGTGATAAAAAGCACAAATGAACAAACATTGAGCATCAGTTCTGAAGTGAGTGTGTGGCACGCAATCCAGATCCAAATTGAACTTGCAATGTGTGACTGCATCATGGGTCTGTGAGTTCACATGTCTCCAGACAGCAGCAAAAGGGCCCTGGAAAGGAGACACATAGAACAGTCACGAACTCATGCATCATTTGCCCACATCTTCAAGAGACTTATCAGAATCACAAATTTGTCACTGTGAACACTAGCCAGGATTCTTGTTAGCACTGTACCTGTGACACTACAAACGTACTAGACCCTAAAAAAGTAAGATGATCATGTTAAGTAACATACACTCACACGCATACAAACATATTGTGCACCAGACACACATAATGCTACAAAAGTGCTTTGTCTACTCCTCCTTGCATACTTACACTCATGTGAAAAAGTTGTTGATGAGCTGTCTCCGAAAACCCTCCTCCTCCTCCTCATCATCACTGGCAACATGTCCCAATCCTGGATCCTTCCTTGGTGGCATCTTGTATGAGCGGTAGATCATTCCTCACTGCCAGGTTGTGGAGCATGCAACACGCAGTGATGATCTTACACACCTCCAATGGTGCATATTGGAGGGCTCCTCCTGCACAGTCCAGGCAGCGGAATCTTGTTATCAGAAGGCTGAATGTCCGCTTAACCACTCGCCTGGTCCTCCCATGTGCCTCATTGAAACGAATCTCAGCAGGGGTGACGGGGTTTCGGAGTGGTGTCTGCAACAATGGCAGGTTGGGGTATCCAGAGTCTCCTACATTAAACATAGAAAATACTTCAGTTGTCTGAAAACAGGGTACAACCTGACATACAAGCAACCCACAACATAGACACACCATGACCTACCAACAAGCCAGGCACGCTCATGTTGCAGCTGAGACATCAAATGGGGGATGTCACTATTTCTCATTATGTATGCGTTGTGTGCTGATACCGGGAAATGTGTGAAGACATGGGAGATCATCATGTCAGCCAGACATACAACCAGGACATTTATGGAGTGGTAATGCTTCTGATTCCTGTAGGTTTGTTCATTGGCTTGTGGTGGGATCAAAGCCACATGTGTTCCATCAATGGAGCCAATGACACGTGGCATACGCCACAATGCATAAAACTCCCCCTTGATGTCTGTCAACTGTCCTGGTGTTGGCAACTTGATGTAGAGGTTCAGAAAATGTAACAATGCCTCCAACACAAACCGAAGCACAAAGCTGAACATTGTCTGGGACATCCCAGTAGCAGTTGCCACAGTATACTGGAAGGACCCTGTGGCAAAGAAATGTAGGGCCACCATAACCTTCACCTTGAGACTTAGCGCAAAGGGATATGTGCATGCAGCCTGCAAATGTGGGGCCAACTGGTCTTCCAACTCCACAATGAGTGGCCTGGTGAAGCGGTATCGTATGATGCAATCCCGTTCTTCCATGGTCTGGAGGTCGGGGAAGGGCCTGTAGACTGCCGGTCTCCTGCGGTACATATGTTACAAGTGAAAACACAGTTGAAGTCACTTTCCAATGTGCCAATGCAACATGCAATTACACACACACACATTCAATCTGGACACAATGAAGTAAGAGGCCAAAGGTTGAGCATAGATAAAAAGCACAATGATGTGACCCTTAACAGACATGTCACCAAGCTATGGTTAGGCACCAATTACAGTGCAGTACTGCACCTACTCACTGGTGACCATCACTGTACATGTGAGCAAGCATCACATACTCCACAACCACCCAAAAAACTATCGAAGATATAGGTCTGTGACAACTATCACATGGTTGAAAGGTACACAGAACTGCATCATGTAATGCCAGATATGTGTGACGCGTGATACAGACAGCGGGTCACCATGCGAACACTGCACAACACTGTCACATGGTAGACACTGTCATGATGTCATGTCTGTTAAACATGTACAATCACATACACAGAACATTGACAATGTGAGGCAGTCATTTATTTGGCAAGAGTCCACGTATGCCTCTGACACACAGACACAACAATTACTCACATGACAAACACAAGCTGATGTGGCAGCTAAGTATCATGCTACCAAAATTATGAAGTGTCAGAGTTGAACAAGATTCAGACACAGTAGATATACAGACAATAAAATTAACACAATGCACATTCTGATACACAGTCAACCAAAGTAGTGTATATGTGTGGATATAACATGTCTTCCCCAATGATCCCCTGGGACTGTGTCCAAGCTCAGGAGTGTGATCTGTGAAGTGTACTCTCAATTAGGCCTGGGCGGTAAATTCCGTTCCGCTCATGGAATTTGCGGAATTTGGGTAATTTCGCGTTCTGCGGAGAACGCGGAATTACCAAAAATTCTGCGATCTGCGGCTTCGCAGAATTTTTTGCTTGTTTGCGCTTTCAAAATGCGTGTTTGCAAGATATTTCTCCCCGAGCACGCAAACAGCGTTCGCGAACAGGAAAAAAGCATCGCGAACGGGCGGAACAAGCAATTCCTCATGTATGCGGAACTTTTGCGTGCTCGCGGAGATTTTTCACCATTTCGCGGAGCTTTGCGTAGCGAGACTACGCAAATTCCGCCCACCCCTACTCTCAATGTTGTGATGGCCCTCACAAACAGTGTGATGTGTGCCCCTCAAGCTTGGCTCCTCATGGGAGTGTGAGCTATGAAGCCCAATGTCCAATATGTCATGTAAATCACTGTCACCACACATGTAATGCACCAGAGCATAAAGTTATTCACTACTGTCTTCCCTGCTGATCGATTAGTAGAAGGACGCGGTACCCATATCCGAACCGAGCCTGACGCACACATTGGCTGTTGCTTCTTATGGTGCACGACGCAGGTGAGTATTGAAAGTACACGTTAGCCGCATCCGAACCGAGCCTGAAGCACACATTGGCTGTTGGTTCTAATGGTGAACGACGCAGGTGTGTATTGAAAGTACGCGTTAGCCGCATCCGAACTGAGCCGGATGCACACATTGGCTGTTGGTTCTAATGGTGAACGACGCGGTGAGTATTGAAATTACGCGTTAGCCGCATCCGAACCGAGCCGGACGCACACATTGGCTGTTGCTTATAATGGTGAATGATGCGGGTGAGTATTGAAAGTACGCGTTAGCCGGAGCCGAACTGTGCCGGACGCACACATTGGCTGTTGGTTCTAATGGTGAACGATGTGGGTAAGTATTCAAAGGACGCGTTAGCCGCATCCGAACCGAGCCGGACTCACCCATTGGCTGTTGGTCCTCATGGTTACAGATACGCGTTTTGTTTGGTGTCTGAATCGCGTGCAATCCGACTCCGTAACCTTCCATCTGGATGGGCAGTTGAAGGCCACACAGCAGCAAGGAGGGGGTGAGTATGTGCCATGTCGCAGAACTATGTTTCACATGCATGGTGTACTCCCTCAGCCTGCTGCCCCTCTCACAGGTCGTCAGTATGGCCAAAACAACATTTCTGTCTCACAATGTAACTATGCCCCATGATCAGTTGATGCCCAGGTGTGCCCCTTTCCGTCTGTGACATGTGTGTCACTTAGGTCCTGTGTATTGGCTGTAGTTCAATGTTCATGTGATCAGCACAATAGCCAACAGGTGCATGGAGTTGACCATCATGAGTGATGTAATTGGCTGACATGTATCAGCATATTGACTGATGTATCAGCTGTACTCAGTGTGGTACAAACATATAGGTGCAGAATGTTGCGATTGGAGCACACAGGTGCGAGTAAAAAATGGTATACATCGAGCAGCAAGTGAGACCAATGTGGATGCCTCAGAGAATTCATCTTGATCATTGTGCCAAATGTATTGTCCCAGACATTGTGCTCAGTGTAATCACATGTATCCCATGGACCAAGGACAGGTATGCCAACTCAGGCCATCTGAGACACTGGCCCATCACATGTTTGTGTGTCAGGCAACACTTTCACCATGCAAATGTGAGAATCCATGGGTCAGACTCTGTGACAGTGAGTACATGTGCCAATCTTTGACAGACACAGGTGGTCAATGTTGGAAACCTGGCCAAACATCAAATGTATGTCTTTTGTCTCACATACACAACAGTTGACATGTGTATATCATCCCTCGAGTGTGCATACTGGTGGCTTGAACATCCATGTGTATGCTGCATTACTTTCAGCTTGAGAGATGTAAAATGTGCATGTAAACACATCAGTTAGTTCACATACTCTGATGGCTAACTAGAGCAATGTAAGCCTGTCAAAGTGTTAAAACTGTGTTTATCACGTAAGGGACATGCATACTTGACACCTACACATGTGGCTTGAAGCCGTATAGATAGGATTGGGACACAGTGCTGACTGTAACCTTGAGATGTACAAGGCCTGTACCAAGAGTCCGTACAGACAGTACAATCCAGACAGACCAGTGGCATAGTATGCCACATGAAGGTTTGTGATGATGCAGTATTTGTACTTGGAAGTGTATTGAATATTTGTCACATTTGTAACTGGTGAGCTCGATACAATGTGCATGACATCCACAGTAATCATCCTAACACCCTCCATAGCTGAGACAAGATATTGGGCCATTCAAGTCTCACCCAGGCTAGGCCTACAACCTTGGGGTATCCAAAGTAAGATTCAGATGTCTGACCTGACAGCAGTCGATCAAAGACACTGGACAAATGCACAAAATCACTGTTATCTGTGTGACATGAGTCATGTTATGACTATGGAAGTTTGGTGTACTGCATGCAGGCCATTTGACCATTGACGTCCGAGACATATGTGCACATCATGATGACTGGGGATGGAAGAATGTTTACCATGTCACATTTCAAATGTGTGCATCCCATTTGCAGTGTCAGTTCAAGACTCCCTTGCAGGAGATGAGACAGGTTTGTAATGACACAAGGCCGTCAGGAGCATTACAGATCAGACCACCTGCTACATAGTGTAGTAATTGACTTAGTTGTTGTGGTATTTGACATTGATCTAACCGATGTTGCACATTACATCATGTGTCTGGGAACCATAGTTTACTGGCAGACTGACAAGTGCCATGTTCACATATGTGTAAGGATTAGAAACCTGCCGTCAAAATGATGTATATGCTTGCTCTGTGATGTGTTCTAATGATACTCATGTGTCAAGTCTATGCAGATGACTCATGTGAATCTCTTTGTCATCCTTGTTCACAGCATCAGCACCGGCTACTGGAGGAGACAGTTCCACGGACCAAGGGGAAGCGGCTAGCCAGACTGGGTGCAGTGTGGAGGAGGAGGAGGGACCCAGTGGCACGGAGGGGGAGGGGAGCCACACTGAGGGCCGGTCAGAGACTTCTACAACAACCGAAGACCACTCCAGCTCCAGTGATGACTCCCTTGTGGTGGTGGGTGTTCCCAGATCGGATCCCACAACATCGGAGTCCGCACCCACCACCACCACTGACATCTCCTCCCTCACAGCTGCTCCCATTCAGAGAGCCCATGGACACTCCCATGTTAGGGAGCATGTCTCCTTCGGGCCAGGCACCGCACCCCCTGCATCAGTCTCCCCTGCTGCCCTGAGTGTAAAGGCCATGGATTTACTGAAGCAGATCCATGTGGGGCAGACATCCATGCTGAATGTCCTCCATGCACATACCAGTCTTTTGACACAATTGGTGCAGTCACGGTCGGTGTAGGTGTGCCGGCCGGGCGGTGATGTGGGGCGGGGGAGGGGCAGGGTGGGGGGTAGCAAAGTATGGATTACGGACCTATACAGGTAATAAACATTTAAATCAATAAAAAGAATTTCGTTGCGCGCACTGCATCGCATTTGGCGATGCAGTGCGCCCAACGAAATTCGTTTTATTAATTTAAATGTTTACTTACCTGTATAGGTCCGTAATCCATAAATACTTAAACTGGACAGTGGACCAACTCAACTACAATGGGCACCAACTTCAGAAAATTCTACCAATATTCCGTAATCCATACTTTGCTACCCCCCACCCTGCCCCTCCCCCGCCCCACGTCACCGCCCGGCCGGCACACCTACACCGACCGCGACTGAATTGGTGTCATACATGGAGGGCATCTCATCAGATATGTCTGCCCTACAGAGATCTAATCAGGCCCTGGCCTCCTCACTGACGGCAACAGTGTCCCTAATGCAGCAGCCCCTCACCCCTCCTTCCTCTGCCCCATCCACAGTCCCCACTACCCTACCTAACCCAAGCACACTCAAACAGGCACGTACACACACAGCAACAGACACATACAGCACACAAACACCCAAACAAAAGTAAAAACACACACGCACACACACTTAGGGAACTGACATCACACACACCGGGGAGAGGGCAAAAAAAGACAAGAATGCATCCACAGCCACTCCGCATTCCACAGCTACCTCTTCATCCACAACCCCTATGCTTGACTGTCCTGCAACCCCCTCTTCCCAGCAGGTCTGTGACCTTGGCCTCTTCCCCACTGAGCAATCTGACCACCCTCGCAAGGGGAAGAGGAAACCCCCAACACAGAGAGGAGATCCACACCTGCCAGCACGCCCTCCCCTAAGAGGAAGACCCCAGAGTCCCCCACCCGTACATCCCCGATCTTCTAAATCAAAAACCCCACCACCAACCCATACTTCACCCACAAAATCCACTTCCTCCCGGTCCCAGGCCCCCCTCCCAAAGGGCACACCTCAGACCCCATCCCTGTTTTCCCCACCCACTGTTACACCATCCCCAAGAAGGTCAAGCCCTCCCCCCTACCACAAGCACTTCCCCTCCAACAGCCCCCCCTTCAGTCTGTTCCTGACACTGCAGTGGACCCCCCTTCAATCTGGCTAGTCCACTGCAGTGGACACACACACAACACCAGATCCCATCTCTCCTGAAACCCAAACCAGTCTCCCCTAGTCCTGTCCCTGCCGTTCCTGGCATGCCCTTATAGATGCCCCTCCCAGGGGAGGTGTCCCCTTGTGGTTGAAGTGCAGGCAAGCAATGGAGGGTGATGGGCCCTGACCCCCTCCAGGACTCTAGAAAAATGGACTGGCCCATGGCCTTTTGTTTGTTTATAAATATTGATATTTCTATCATTTTTTAATAAAGCATGTGACGTTCTTTTCACTGTTGCTTTCTGTGTCCCCCAAATTGGTCATAAGTGAACTGTCATTAATGTGCAAATCTTGTTGTGGGTATACAATTATATTGTGATGTCATGGACTGCATAAGGTCCATGTACTGTGTGACCTATTACAGTATTGTCCTCATTGTCTACATTTGCAGGGTGTCATCATCAACATCATTTTTGGCCATGAGGGTGACATGAAATTGCCACACTAGCATGTTTTACTTATACTTTTGCACTTAGGTCGTAGGGACATTTGTAGACATTGTGCAAGTTTTTCACAGTGCAACCGTCTAGCATGGCAACGCAGTATAGGGCTGTGATGTGCAACAAGTCATCTGTCTCATCATTACAACTGGGTACACATGAAGTTTGTTTACATGGTGGTGACTCTGGACACACCCATATGCAAAGGCTGATGGAACTAACGTATGATGTGACTTGGAAGTGTCGGAGCCATGTCTGAGTGTCCTGCTGAGATATTAGACCCCTGCCAAGAACAAGCTTGCCACATGTGGTCTTCCACTGTAGGAAATTCCCCTCATGGCAGTGTGTTCATCTGTGACATTTCCTGAGCTCATGGTGTGTGTGTGAGGTGAGCAGGAATCTCAAGCTTCAGACCCAGTTGCCTCCAAAGACTAAGGTCCCTGCAGGTGTTCCTGTTTGGTAAGGTTACTGTGGTCTGACTAGTCCAGTGCTTTGTCAACCTATTGTGAGTTGTACCAACCAACTTTTGTCTTGCTACATCATGTTGATTAAGGGTTTTTTCTGTGTGTGCTTTTACTTCATGTATTCATCCACACCCCTCATGTAATTGGGCATAAGTATCTTTTGTGTGATTTGTTTTGTGCTTGACCAATAATGTAGTCCTTTTCAGCTATGCATGATGCTGTACCTGGTCACACGAAGCTGGCCTAGGGGTGCAGTGATGTTTGATTTTTGTCACTGTGCGACATGTGTTGAGCTCAATGGAGTGTGGGTGCCCAGGTGTGTAGTGTGTCCATCTGTCATGCATACGCCACTGGAGCCTGTGTGACATCCATGCTCTTCATTGGCACACAGGGGAGTAACGGTACATTGGTTTGCGCAGCGTAGCTGCAGGTGTGTATATCAAGGTTGATGTTGCATTTGCTGAGCTGGCACACACAAGGGTGGAGGTGATGTAGACTGGTGTATTGTATGTTTGCATGGAGTGTAGACTTCTATGTGATGGCTGCAGGACCATTTGAGATGGTGTCAGGAGGTGTGGGGTGTGACTAAAGTTTATTGTCATTTCTTGTGTAGGAGACATGGAGTGTCCACATTGTCCCTATGTGAGTGCTTGTCATGAGGGTGTGTGATTCAGAGTATGTGAGCTTGATTTATTGCTGCCACCCTACACAAGGTATGATAGAAAGGTGTGTTTGTGATAGGGGGATATCCCGGCGGACAAGGTTGTATTGTGTCATGTGATGAGAGCTGTGGGGTGAGGCACTATTGTGTGTTTTTACTGTAACAGTGCAGTTCTGATTGATTTTTTTTATGGTGATACTGTGCAAGAGTCCACTGGTATATTGGTAATGCAAGTCATTTGTAGATGTGACAGGGAAACATTGAGACATGGTCTGACTAGTCATATGTGACAGAGTGGATTTGTGAATGTGAAGGTATGTACATCAGTGATGTGATCATGTGTGCTGGATGTTGAAATATGAGGTGTTTTAGAGTTGTGGTATTGAATGTTTGGATGCATATTTTCTCAAGTGACTATCCTTATTACTTGTGTTGTTTTGGGTGATTATGCAGTGATATGCAAATGACTGAGTACACAGCCATTGCACTATGTATGTTTCTTGTTGTGAGATGTGGTGATGTGTAGAGTTTGCATGTCTGGGCATGCTGTGATGCTGCACGTTGTGGCATGAGTGCAGTCCAAGGCATCACTGAGTGGGCGACTGGTGATGAGAGTGGTCCATCTGACATGTTACGTTTGCCATCTGCTGAAGAGGGAATGTGTACTGTACATTGTGTGCATATCATGTATCCGAGAGGTTTTGAGTACGTGGTGATGGAGAGTGGGGCTGTGAGTGTAGGTGTGGACGTGATGACGGCCGCACCCATGTGGTTTTGTATAGCTTGGGTTGTAATGGTATGTGTACTGGACTGGATCTAATGGTGCAGACATACTTCTCCGTCTAGATGCACCAGAGGGTGCTTATGACATGCTTGTGTGTTTGTGAATCACAGATTGAGCCCCCCCTGGTGTTGTCACCAGGGCAGCCAGATTATCTTACACATTTGGCTGTGCATTTGATCCTCAAAACCCTGTTGTTGTATCCTCTTTCTGGTTACTCATGTGTCTTCCAACTCTTCTGCTGTACACACTCTGCATCGTCAAAATGGCATTTCTCATTAGCTGCACATAGTGTAGCTTTTTGAGCTAGATGCAGAGTTGCTGTGAAAGACATGCAAACAAGTTGACAGTGTACATGTTCTGATCTTGAGTTGTGTGTAACGCCCCCAGGCCACACATAGTGACTGCCTACTACATTGTAGTTGGATCCATGTTTTTCTACATAGCAGGTAGGAATGTGGTCTAGCCATGGGTGCTGACAGCTGTGACACAACCACTTCTGGTTTGTTGTAGTGGGAGGCTCATGATTCTATTTTGTGTGTCTGTATACTTGTGTGGTGTTGGGGCCAGACTCCTCTGTGCTTCAGTGTACACTGACTCATCACAATGTCATCCTTCTGAGAGTATGTGTACTCCTGTTGCCCTGCAGGGTTTGAGTATGTGTTATGGTGGACAGATATTGCGACTTTGTGTCACATATGTGTGTATCTGACACCTCCTGTTCCACCATCAAATGTGTGTTTGTACTAGTATGTGACGAGCTGGGTGTACAGACCTGATGGTGCGATTCCCCCTTTGGTCATACACAACAGTACACGAACACATTGTTGTATTGGTATCACAATGATGGATGGTCAATAATGGATTCATCATCAGACATCCAGTGATTCATGCTGTGAAGGTGGCCTGTGCAATGTCACCTGTCAAGTGAGGTTTTGATGAGGCAGGATGCTGCTGATCAAGGGGGGTGGTGTTTAGACTGGCCAAATGTGAGTTGGCTCCTAGCAAGGTACCTATCTCCAATGTGGACTCCCTGTACCTGCCATGCCCTGCGAGTCATGTTTGGTTATGTGAGATGACAGTGCTTCTTGCAAGGCACATGACACAGTGTGCAACAGTGAGTCTGCTCCAAACTCTGGCCCCCATCTACAATTTGCATCACTGCGAATCAGCAGACAGGATACAGGCACCACAGTTCTGTGACCTGGAGGAAACTGTGGAAGTGAGTCAGTCTCGTGATGTTGTTTTTGGTGGTCCTGCATGCTTGGCCCGCATGTGAATCTGGTGCACCCGCTCATCGACCAATGCCTGATTGACCACATTGCCTAACCAATACCTATATGGCATACTTCCTGATTGGACTCAACACACATATGGCTCAGTGGAGTTCAGGACCCCCGTCATGTGTGTCGGCCAAGGCTAAGCCAACAACCACACTCTACTGGCCCTGGGCCTCCTACATCTCCACTCTGTACATTCATGTAAATATGTAAATCCAGTACTTGTATAGCGCACGAGTCACCCCCGAAGGGGTATCTCGGTGCTGGGGGCCGTTGGGAAGATTAAGCAAGCTATTGCCCAGAGTCGCATGGTGCTGGGCAGACCCCTGCCACCCGAGCCAGGGATCGAACCGTGATCCCCAGCGTCCAGCGTCAGTCGCCCTGGCTGCGGCGCCACACCTCTCCCCCATTCATTAGGTTTGACAGTTTACGTTGCTGCCACAGTGTGGGACTGCATCTCATGGCTGAGGGTATGTAACCTCCACCATAATTGTTTGCATCAACTGTGCTACATGTGTTTGGCCCCATCCCCAAATTTGTCACAAAAGTGCTGGGGGGGTTAGCCCCCCAACCCCCTGATTGCTGGACCATGCTGGGGGGTTAGGCCCCACAAGCACAACATTGTTACTAACGTGCTGGGGGGGGTTATTCCCCAACCCCCTTCTTGCTGGACCATGCTGGGGGGTTAAGCCCACAAGCACAAATTTGTTACAACAGTGCTGGGGGGTATTCCCCAACCCCCTACATGCTGGACCATGCTGGGGGTTAAGCCCCACAAGCACAAATTTGTCACAACAGTGCTCGGGGGGTAGCCACCCAACCCCCTAATTGCTGGATCATGATGGGGGGTTAAGCCCCACAAGCCACAATTTGACACTAAAGTGCTGGTGGGGTTAGCCCCCATACCACAATTTGTGTACACATTGCTGGGGGTTTGCACACAAAAAACAATTTTCCATGACAATGATAGTAGTGTTACGCATCCACCCCCCCTATTGGCATTTAGATTGCTGGTAGTGTTAGTCATTCACCCCCCTATTGGCATTGAGATTGCTGGTAGTGATAGGCATCCACCCCCCTATTGGCATTTAGATTGCTGGTAGTGTTAGGCATCCACCCCCCTATGGGTTGGACAATGGTGGGAGTGATAGGCATCCACTCCCCTATGGGTTGGACGATGGTGGGAGTGATAGGCATCCACCTCCTTATGGGGTGGACAATGGGAGGAGTGTTAGACATCCACCCCCTATGGGGTGGACAACGCTGGTAGTGTTCGGCATCCACCACCCCCCTTGCCTCTACATTGCTGCTAGAATTCCCCCACCCCAATATTGACTGCAGTTTCTCACACGCTGTGTATTATGTTGCCTTTCGTGGGGTAGTAGCGTTTTTGTGTGTGGTAGGTGTCTGACTTACCGTCTGTGACGAACGTGTCAGTTGGGGTTGTAGTATCGGCCGTAGGGCGAAAAAGGGAAAAATACTCAACTGTGGGGTGAGAAATTCAAATAAAAATCTGCTAATGGTAATTCCTGCATTATAGGGATGACACCACTGAGGAAATTCCTCCAGTGGGTTCTCCTATGAATTTACTCTTCCTCCACAAATTGGAAGATCTTCTGTTACCAATTACATATATGTCAGCCCCATAGTTGCATGTCTTGTTTATACATGACAGTTATGAAAACTACCATTAAGCAGCGATCTAGCTTGCTTTATAATCTGTTGCTAAGATGAGATGGAAGCTATTGGGAAGACTGTTTAAAATCTGTAAGGCTCACTGTAGTATGGATAGGCTGTGTATGAGGCTGTCACTAAGCTGTAGCAGAGGCTATATGTAAATCTTTCTCAAATCTTTGTGGATACATTTTCTGGATTCCTTCATAGAACACAGTTCAGTAATGAGTTTTGTAGACCCTCTGACACTAAGCACTTGGTTAATATGATAACCTGAAACCTTATAACCCTGTGGACTGTAACCACCCCTCAACCCACTGAGCATTACTTGAGTGGGGTGTGTTTTGGGTAACAATCAGTTATGTGCGATTTCACGGGGAGTGGAACTCAAACCCTCTTTCATCATGAATGGGCAGATTCAAAAACACTACGAAACCAAGAATATATTTTTAAGATTTATTAAAATCAAAATCCCATTCTAATGCACACAATATGAATGGTAACTATTATAAAAAATAAACCATACTTGTCAGTGTGCAGAGAATATTGAGAATAGTGTAACATTATCATGGTATAATAAAGTTTCTGTATATCAATATCTTTAACCCCTCCTTTCTCTCTGCTACCAAGCTAAACTTTCATCAAAAGAGGCCTAATTCAAGTTTCACAGATGGCACACACCTGCATACCTTTTCTAAGCAATAGAAAGAATGTTCAGTAAAAAAACAGCAGCAGCAGGTGCATCTGCATTTCAAAGTCAGCAGAGAAGCCAAATGAAGACTGGAATTGCCTTCTGTGTCACCTTTAGCAAGGGAAGGTGATTACTGCCCTATGTGACCCTCAGTCTCGTATTCATAGTAGACGGCCACTCTTTATCTCATAACACTCTGTTCCAGTTTGATATTCTATCTACATAGTCTTGATTATTTTTAAAATAAGCTCTATTAAGCCGCTCTAACCTTTCACTGATATACATTCTGTGACATCTTCCTTGTTGTTTAAAAACAATGAGTGAAAATTAAAGCTGCCTCTCAAAGTCAGCAGAGAAGTCAAGTGAAAGCTGAATTTGCCTTCCGGTAGCCTTTAGCAAGATAAGGTGGTAACAGCTCTGTGTGAACCTCAGCTTCATATCCTTAGTGCAAAATTCGACTCTATATCATACTGCTCTGTTTAAATTTAGAAATTCTGTCTAAACACTTCCAAATCAAACAATCAATATGAAGCCTTTTTAACCTTTCACTTACTTACATTCTGTGAAACCTTTATTGTTTTTAGTGGGGTGTTAACCCAGATCAAGCAGCTGACACAATTCCTGTCAGAGTGAAGCACTAAAGCCACTAAATTAACCTGTGCTTAACCCTCTGGTAGCTTGGCACTAAAGCAATCAGACTTTACTTAGAGGTAATGTGTAATGTATTTATGCAGCACAGAAACAATAATAAAGTAAAAACACATCGCAAGAAAAATCCCCCATCAATTTAGAAAAATAAAGTGCATTTAAAAAAATGAAATACCACCAAAACAAATTAAATCTGATCAGTAGTACCAGAGTTATGAATTTCAAATTTTTACCTGTAAAATAGCGCCTAAAAGGTCAAAACTCCAACTGCGATATCTGGTCACCCAAGACCATAGCAAAGTCAAAGGTTAAGGATGACCATGATGGAGCACGGATCGACTACACACAGTGGATTGGACCCGATCTCGGCTTACTTTTTGATGTGGAAGGAATTTTGAAGAAAGGTTCCTGAGCATGTGAAGCTTCGTGGGGCAAAGCGGCAGCAGTGTACAAGAAGGGGGCATCATCGTCTGGAAGCCTCTGGAAAGAGTGGAGGTGAAGATTTCTACGTTCGGGCTTTGTTACTTTTTGGAAGTGAAAATCTCATAAAGGACAAGGCTGCAGCATGTAGCCTTTAGGAGCACCAAGAGGCCACATACCTTTGGTGAGAGAGGCCCTGCTGAACAGGATTTGCTGCTGTGGAGAAGAACATAGCGGGTGCTACCACAGAGTCAGGCCAACCGGCAATGCACCTTGAGCGAATGAGCAAGCAGGTGGGTCCCGGTTCTCAGGCCACTTTTTAGTGAAAAGATTCCAGCTGCCAACTTTTAGAGTTAGTCAGGAGTGGCACCTTCACGAAGTTCACCAAGGGTCCAGAACTGTATGGGGCACCACTTGGGGCGTTAGGGCTCATTCCAGATGCAGGGTTCAAGGTCTCTGGAGCTTGTAACATCCCTGTAGTTCACACAGGAAGCATGCCAACTAGCCTCTTGAGTCACTCTGGTAGTCTTGGGTTCAAGCAGCAAGCCAGACCTGAATCAGCAGGGTAGTCTTCTGTGGGTACAAAACAGTCTCATGCAGCATGGCAGTCTTCTGGTAACAACTGAGAAGTCCTTTGGGGTACACGGCAGGCCTCAAGTAGCCGGGCAGTTGTCTGTAGGCCCAAGACAGTCTTTATAATGCCCTCTGAGGGTCCAGGAGTACACTGAAACATTAGTCTAATAGTGATCTACCCTTTAACATTGGTCTTTAATATTAGAACCTCATGTTCGAAAGGGCCACAACTTGCGAATCATATTGAAATACAGGGTAAAAACGGTATTAGCCTCAGATGGTCAAATGTAAATGGTACTGCTTTTATAGAAAAGATCATAGTGGAAAATCTTAGTGACTTTAACATAAGCACTGACGTATTATGGCAGCCGTTTGTAAAATAATGGCAGACATAGCTGATACGTTGAAATCTACTAATAGAAATATAGGAATTAAGAAGCAGGGGTGGTTCGATCAGGACTGCTCTGTGGTAAACAGAACCCTGAAAAAAGCCTTACAGGATAAACCAAGAGACAGGGATAAAGTCAACAAATGGAGAGTTAAGTACAAACTTGCCTTGGCTAAAAGAAGAAGAGAGATGCAAGATAAGGTCTGGGCTGATTTAATACTGGCTGCTGTCACAAACGATAATATTCTATTCTGGAAGACAATAAATCAGCCTTTCCTGAAAGATATAGTGAATCCCCGGGTTGAAGCCTTTGTACAACAAGAGGATTGGATAGATCAATTTGGCACTAATTTTTAGCCCAGACGATGTTGCTACAGGGCTGATTAACTCAGTAGTATATAAAACACATGAGGTAGACTTACTACCAATAAGCTTAGAAGAGGTAATTAATGCTCTAAATAAACCTGCTAATGCAAAGGCCCCTGGACCCGATGGGGTCCCTTTAGACATTTTTAAGTCACATGTCACTTCAAGGGCCCGATTTTTAACACAAGTGTGTAACGCAACAGTAGATGGTTTTCTTCCTTTTACTTGGACAGAAAGTACAATTGTACCAATTTTTAAAACAGGAGAAAGAGGAGATCCAAGATGTTATCGCCCAATATCCCTCCTGGACTCCAGTGTTAAGTTAATGGATAGACTCCTCTTGGATAGGTTAGAAGAATGGGTGAATGACAACCATATTCTCACAGATACATAAAATGGGTTCAGAGGGGATGTTGGTATGATTGAACAATGTGTTAACTTATACCTACTCATTAGCAAATACACAGTAGCAAAAGAGGGTCATATACATTTGTGCTTTACAGACTTAAGTAGCGCGTTTGAACTGGTAAACTACGCTAAGCTGTGGAAAACGCTGACTGAGATGGGTGCTCCGACTGGGATTATTACTCTTCTGTTACAATTGTATTCCCATCTGACCGCTCGGGTACCCTATGGGCCAAAGGGGGAATGTACTTCCAGTTTTAAGGTCTCTAGGGGGATTTGTCAGGGGGGTGTTCTTGCCCCCCTGCTCTTCTCATTATATATTACTGGGGTGGATGAGTTGCTACAAAAAGTGAAGGCCGATGCCCCCAGGGTCAGGAATCACCGTGTTCCAATCCTACTATACGCAGATGATGCTTTACTGTTTGATTGATAATATTGTGTCTCCTATATGGAGGATAAAGACATGAAAATCAACATAAAGAAAACATACACTATGGTATGTGGACAGGGAAGGGCAAAAAAGAGGCCACACCATATTTTCATATCTAGAAATTCAATTTACTGGTGAGGGGAGCTGGGGAACACAGTTGCATAGAGAAAATTTTAAATTCTTGAAAGCCAGAGAATCCCTTTTCAGATTTGTTGCTAAAGTAGGTAACAAACCAACAAGGGAAATATTGATGTTATATAAAAATAATTGCCTTCCGAGCTTTAGCTATGGTGCTCCACTGTCCGGTTGTGTACATTGTGCCCTTCTACAAACCCAAGAGAACTTGTTTTTATATCGATTGCTGGCTGTACCAAAGTCTAGTTCTTCCAATATTTTACCTAAGGAAGTGATGACTTACATGCCAGTCCTGTTTTATTTTGGCACAATCTATGGAGGAAAGTTGGCACAAAATTTACAAAAGAAATATTATTGGATTGTTTATCTCTAGAGTCTGGGAAGAAGATAACATGGTTGGCCTATATAGATAGCCACCTGAAAAATGTGGACAAGAGCATTCTACGAAACAGCAAGAAAGAAGTAAAACTTATTTTAAGGGAAAAGAGTGAGGCAGAAAGAGATATTCGTGAGAGTAGCAAGCCTACTGTGCGTAGATATATTTCAGGTCCCATACAAGATGTTTGCAAAATTACCTTTTTAATTGTACAGAACACCCAACATAGATTCTACCTCACCAGACTACACCTAGGGATTTTGCATTTTAGGGTCATCTTCCCAAACATGGGGGCCTGGGCACAGATGGTACCGAAATGCCCATGTGATGGTATATCCAATCAAAGGATGATGCACTTTATCCTGTTTTGTAAATTCTATAATGATTGAGAAGACAATATTTATTACCAATGTTTAAAACTGGAAAATATATTTATTACCAGGAAGCTTTTAAGTACTTATGTGCATTAGAAAATGTGCAGATTTGTTTTTCGGTCTCCTTCTTCATCATATCTGCTATTGTTATAAGGAGATGTCTTTCATATCTAGAGGCACTGACTTATGAAGCTGGGCAATGAAGAGCAACACTTAACTAAATGAGATGATTGAAGAACCTATTTGCCAATTTTTAAGTGATTTCTTTAATAGTTCTACATTTTTAGAGTTGTTCTTATTATTATTAAATAGTGCTATAGGTATTTATGTATCGTACATTGTGCCCATTTTAACTGTATGTAACCCTATAGAAGGTTGAGAAATGGACACTATTGTACTATGAAGTATAATATCTCACACTATGTGAAGTATTTGATGCAAATTTTGAATAGCATATAGGATGTCTATGTGCATTTTATTTACATTTCTATCTTTATGAGTGTACTGTGAAAGTGAAATGTACTATAATGTATTATGAATGTTTATTTTATGACATTTATGCATATTAGTATATTCAAATAAAGTGATTTGATTTGGGTTTGAGTCAAACCCAAATCAGAGTACAATATGTACACCTGTTGCCAGCCTTTGAAGTGAGGGAAACCTCTAGGCTACCCCCACATTTGTTTCTGAATAGTTCCTGCCTTCCCCTGCCCATGATCCACGTAGTCTAGGGTGAAAGAAGACTGGTATCAAGTTCCTTTTTGAGTGTGCTAGAGGCAGCCCTTTGAAAAGTAAGTAGGGCAGGAAACAGCTCCGCTCCAACTATCCTGGCTGAATAGTCCATCCTGCCAACAACTAGTTCCTACACAAAGGCCAACTGCAGATCTTTGAAGAGTCATGGGGCCCAGGACACAGGCTGCAGGCACCAAAAGTGGCATTTTCAGAATTCTGACTTAACATCCATCTTTACCACTAAAGAGGATTTAAATTACAATTTGTTTGAGAACAAACATGACATTTCTACATGCTCCTAATCAAAGGTTAGCACCTATTAAATGTAATAAGTTAACCCAGTGTTATCATATGGGAGAGGTAGTTCTTTCAGTAGTGAAAAATTAATTTCAGAGTTTTTCTCTACCAGGACATGTAGAACATAAAAATACATGTCCTATGTTTTAAATACAATGCACCATACCCCCGGGACTGTTTAGGGCATACTTTAGGGTTAGTATATGTTTTAAAAAGGAAGTTTTAGGCCTCATAAAAGGGTCATTTTGCCTGGTAAAATTGCCAGTTTAAGGCTGCACACAGGCTGCACTGGCAGGCCTGAGACATGTTTTAAAGTGCTGCTGAAGTGGGTTGTACAATGGGTGCTGCAGGTCCACTAGTATCATTTAATTTACAGGCCCTGGGTACATGTAGCACCACTTTTCTAGGGACCTATAAGTAAATTAAATGTGGCATTCAGGTGTAAGCTAATTTTCCCAGGTTTAAGGGCGAAAGCACAAGCACTTTAGCACTGGTTAGCAATGGTATAGTGCAGACTCCTAATGCAAACAAAAACAAAATTCGGAAAACAGAAGAGGAGAAGACAAAAGGTTTGGGAGTAGACCATACCAAGGATGTCAGTCTAACAAGGCAGATAGGCCCAAACACCTCCAAAGACTAGGATTCTTGGTACTTATATTAGGAACACAAGCCCTTGAAATCAGACTCTGGGGAAACAGATGAGAAGGGAAAGGAAAGTGAGAAACACGGGTACAAGTGATGTTCAGGGCCCCTTTCACCATTATCTGGAGGCTATAATGAATGTAGCTGATTGAGGAAAAGCAAGAGGTAATTAGCAATCGTTCCTGCCTAATGGGAAGTACCCATATGAATGCAAGAAAACAACAAAGGCGAGTGGGCCAACCATCAAGCACAGTTGCCAGGTGAAGTCCATCTGAAAGGGTAGAACCTTCAAACTGTTTTGCCTGCTGTAGCCTTGTAGTGGATAAGCCATCTTAGATAGGTATGAGGCTTATTCCCTATACAGTGAGCCTCTACCTTTTTTGAAGTGGCTATAACACCAATACTTACTTTCATAGTTGCCCAAACTCCATCTCCCTGGTAAACATAGCTGTCATATTACTTTCCTCATCTGCAATGCACCCCTTAATTCTCCTACATACATGCAACCCTGTGCAGTCTAAAGGGCAACATTTGGAGCTTGTTTTCAGTTGAGTGCTGACAGATACAGAAGAACACTCCTGGTACATAAGCACTTTAGTAATGTTAGATTACATTCACAGCAGACAGTCTTCAGGAGAAAAGTTACAGTCAAGTATGAATGGCAGATTTTATGATAATTTCTCGGCCAACAAGTAGGTCAGAAATGTGTAAGATAGAGGAGTAATTTAAAAATGTGGTATAAGCACTTGTCATGTCTAGGCTTGACTATGGAAACACGACTCTCACTTCCTACCTGGCACTGATGAAGGCATGATTACTGTAGTAGCAATAATCATCTCAGAAGCAAGGCCCTTCAATCATGGCATTTCCTTGCTGACGATGCTAGAGTGGTTCCTGATCAAAACACAATGTATCTTCAAGTTATCTTGCATTATCCACAAAGGACTTCAGCTTGGGATTCCAAAATACCTGGCACAAAAACTGACCGCTAATCGCTCACGGCCTAGCTTAGTTTCCCTCCTACTTGAGCCACCTACATTCGGAAAATAAAAGATCAAACTGACACTCCTTCACTGGAAAGCTTCCCAGGATCTGGAACTCAACTCCTGTTGATAAAGGCACCAACCCTTCCACTTTAGCCTTTAAGAGGAGCATCAAATTTCTAATGCTCAAAAGACAAATTGGGTCTGATGTACTAAGATTCCTATTAAAAAATCATACATTGCCTCCAATAACACAATTTGCACACTGACTTTTACCGAATGCATTGGTATTTTGTGTACCGATCTGTTTAGTAATAGGTTGGTTCTCAAAATACCAATTCGTAGTAGGTCGCAATTCGATCTACCTAATTAATACACATGAGGTAGGTTGGAAATTGAGACCCTCTAGTATTGGTTAGAGTCAGAGACATGGTGGCTTGCTTCGGTCTGTAGATCACGTTATCTGTGATTGCTTTTAACTAAAACAGTCTTTTTTTTAATGCAGCACATTTTCCTAATAGGTCCCTTGGGCCCCCTTCCTGTTCATAAATGGTTACCAACAATTTTGATTTGGTGGTAAAATATTTATGTTTTGTGATTGAAGTTCAGTGGCAAAACATTAACACGCAGGAAAAGGATCGGCATTTGGAACTGACGCCCTTTACATGCCCCTTCCAAATACCATGTTAACATATTACCGAATCACAATTTGGGTTTTAAACATTTAAAGAAGCAATTTTGCTGTCACAAAGGCTCAAATTTGATCTTTGCCACTGTAAAATCCTGTGGTACAGCTAGCGATGAATCTGCTTCTTATGCCCTGGCCTTTTCTGATTGAAGTATACTTAATGTCCTAACTTATTTTTATTGTATGAAGGGTAGGGGGGTGACCGAAAGACTATGCTGCTGTCTTACCCCCTTATCCTTCTTTTATTATGAACTTACATAACTTGTTGCCCTGCTTAATCACCATTTGTAATGGTCATCACCTTCTGTGCACCGTACATTGCTCTGATACCCTTGGATCATGTATGCGCTTTTTAAAACCCTCAAGAAATAAAGAAATAAATACATTTCAAGAGGTGTTTTCCTTTCTTTAAGTACAACAGCATTTTCCTCCAGAGTAAAATACTATAAATGTTCCCAGTACGAAATTGAGAGTAGCTATTCCACAGCTGATTTCAGGCCTTAGTGAAGAAAAATAGCTCAGCCCTTTCAGTCCTGAAAGAAGCCTACTCGCTCAGTAGTCATCCCAGCCACTCGGGCAGATTTTGAAAATGTATGTGCCATTCTGCCTTTGAAAAGCTTAACCTTTACCTGAGTAATGTACACCACAGAAACATGGGGGCCTATTTATGGGTTTTTGGCATAGGGTAGAGGAGAAAAGCACCTTGCTGTGATGCCCTACGCCAAAATGCAATGGCAAAAATCCACTGTATTTAAGCAATACAGTGCTTTCCTGTCCTTTCTCCCTGTGCTCAGGCCATTTTGGCAGCCTAGCACCAATGTAGGCACCCTTGCACCATGGTGAAGGGAGCCTCCGTTGCAAGCAGGATTGTTGTTGTGCAGGAAGGAGCACCTTCTTGCACAAAAACAATCTTAAGAGGCGTTTTCCCTTTCTATGTGTATGCAGCACAAATAGAAAGAGGAAAAAATGAGGAGAAATAAACATATTTATCCTCGTTACGCTTCACCTTGGAAGGCGTACGGATTTAGCTCTTTCCCAGGTTTACATGATTTTGTCAATCTGGGGCAGTGTCAAAATCCATGGGTGTTGCGTTGGAAAACCCACCGCAATGCACATGGCTTCCAGTTGCAGAGTAAGGTGACGCAGTATCTTTGCGCTGCGTCACCTTATTCAAAATGTATGAAGCCACTCAAAGCCACACAGAGTAGCTTTGTGTGGCTTCAGAAACTGGATTGAGAGCCCTGTGTCACGCATGTACCACTTTAGGTGGTGCAAAGTGATGCGGAGCTCGCATAAATAAGCCCCAAGGTGTGCAGTGAGTGCACAGTCTCCTCATCCAAGCATACAGTGCACAGCGGCAGGGCCTCATTTATGGGGAATTGGCATAGGGCAGTCCTGAAAGTCTTCTTGCTGCGCTGCCCTACGCCAATGTGAAAGTGCAGGAAAACACCATATTTATTAAATACGATGTATTCCTGTTCTGTCCCCTGCGCTGACGCACAATTTACTGCCTACCGCCAATGCAGGCACCCTTGCACAATGGAGCAAGGGTGTCTGAGCTGCAGGATTGTTTTTGTGCCGGAAGGAGCACCTTCCTGCACAAAAACAATCCAGAAAGGCGTCTCTTTCTATTGTGCAGTGTGGGAAGTTGGCCTGGTATATGCTGTCCACTAATTAAAGTGGGCACCTTGCACCAGTCCAAACAACCCTTATGGTGATTAGGTTAAAGATAACCTTTATAGAAAGCTATCCTAGTGGTAGCTATGGAGAGCAGCCTTCAGGCTAAGTCTTGAAGGAATGTTAAGCAGCTTGTTTTACCAGAATGCAACCTTATTGTATTGGTTAAATGAAAGGGAAACCACATAGTAGTTATAAAAATATGTATTTATTATATATAACACTCTCTAGTATCCTCTACACGAGGGTACGACACAAATCAAGTAATACAGGTGCAAAGAAACAATCATAAATAGCACAATACACAATGGGATCCAGGTGGAGACCAATCCATATACTAAAATAGTGGTATAAGAACCACGACTCGGGACTAGACCTAGTCTAGAAGGTGTAGAATCGCTGGGACCCCAAGGAACCACCCAAGGTGAGTAAGTAGGGACTCCACGGAGGACGGGTACAGAGTGAGAACACAATCGCGTGCTCCGTACAATTCTATGGGGAAGTCGCGGTTGGAAAAGTAAAGATTAAGGACCCTTCCCAGTGGATGTCGAGGAATTCCCTTGGAACTTAAGAAGTTGGCGAGCCACCCCACCCGTGGATACCTTTGTATCAGAGTTACCTATCCTAGAGGAGCCGGGTACATAGGTACGAAGTGGCGTCGGAAACCCTCGTCGTTTTCTATGGAAGACCTCAAGGAAATGCCGCTGCTGGAAGTAAGAAGAATGTCCGGTGGAATCCAAACTTGGATTCTAGATGAGAAGAACCTGAAAGCAGAGGGGACAGAGTCTGGGTCACTGTGGAGTGACCAGGGGCTCGGTAGACGAATGCCCACCGATGTCGGGTGCTTCAGGTGCGTTGACAGGGATATTGACTCTTCAGCTGTGAGGACCAGGAGACATCTAGGACAACCAGGAGCTGGAGGCGAGCTGTCACACAAAGGATGTCGACTGCTGATGGGTCGGTGTCCGGCTGGAGCACCAACAAGCCTTGGCAGCGGCAACCCATGAAGATGGTCAAGTTCGGTGTCGATCTGGCCCAGCAAGGACCAGGAGACTCACCACAGCAAGGGGAGTCAGGGCAGACCTGGATCAACCAGGGAAGCCCAATTAAAGCTGTGTTGACCCTCAAGTGGACCCACAGGCTGGAGGCACAGGAGTCGCGAGGGGACCTCAGGCAAGTTCACAGAACAACAGCTGGCAGGGAACAGAGTACAAAGAGGCCGGAGTCCTTTGTGAAAAAGGTGCGCTGGTGTCAGGGCTACAATTAGCCCAATGCACGGAAATGTTGCACAACAAAAAGCATGTGCTGCTGCAAATGAACGCGGTGCACAGAGGTATGGATTATCCGGTCCCCACGAGGGATACTGGCCTCAAACTTGGTGAGACGGCATCTCGACCTCGGAGACCTTCGGAACCCACCTCCTGTGTTGCTGGAGCCTTTGGAGTCCGCAGGAGTTCAGGATCAGCAGACTGGTCAGATGCATTATGGTGCCTGTGAATGCAGGGGAGTGACTCCTTCACCCCAAGGGAGATTCTTCTGATGTCTTGGAGGTCCACAGGGTCCTGCACGGAGCCTGTATGGAGCACGGACACAGACGAGGCTTTGGATGGAAAGGGAGACAAAGTCCAGCCCAATGGAGGTCCAGCGAAGTCCAGCATGTCCAGACGATCGAAGCTTAGTGGTTTCTTCTTGTAGAATCTTGTCCACGTAAAATCCATTGTCCTGTAGCCAGGTAACCCATTTTATACCCACGGGAAAGGGTTGGACAGATTCAGGGGACCCACCTAGGGGAGGGTCTGGACAGGGGGAGGCTACTCCCATGTCCTTTGTCCAGTTTCGTGCCAGAGCAGGAGCAAATGGCTCCCAGAACTGGTTTGAGCTGGGCTATGCACAGGGACACCAAATGTGCCCCTCGTGCAGACTTTCTGGCACTGAGACAGTGCACCCACCCATCCCCAATACACTAAATCCTGTCTGGGAGGTGGTCACACCTCCCTGTGGCAGGATGCCTATTGTGCTGCCTTCCCCTGCTCGAGCTTGGCTCAGCAGCAGGAGGGCAGAATCATGTCTGTGGCTGGCAGCATCCATTTTGTGCTGTCCGGGTCGAGAAAGCTGGTACCGGTATACTAGGTACCCCCAAAAGCTTGGTCCCGAGGGGAGGAATCATACCTCCCACACCAGTTACTGGTGTGGAGGTATGATTCCAAGGTGTTTGATACCAAACATGACATATTTTGTTGCAGTCGTTTTCGAGATATCATTTATCGTGAGGTTATAATGCACCTCTACCTATATGTCTGGCTGCATCACAGACAACCCAGGAGAATGGTCTCCGAAGGCTGCAGAGGGGCCCTGCTCATGCAGGAGCACCCTCTCATGTAAAACCCACCACCCTGCCTGCAGGATTGGTAAGTCCTGCTATAGGGGTGACATACGTTTTAAGTGTAGTGATATATATAGATATAGTGAACCTATATCTCTCGTAAGTGGTGCAAGCACCAGCTTACACAGGTTGCAGTAGCACACCTGTAGTTCCATTTTGCATGGCCTCTCATGGGTGGCATAATACATGCTTCAACCCATGGGAGGTCTCTGGGGTACCTATGCCCTGGGTACATGTGTACCATATACTGGGGACTTATAAGGGTGCCCCAGTATCCAATATGTAGTGTACCAAAGTACATGCATAGCAATTTAAAGGAGAATGCAGATAGGCTGGAGTCCTGAATAGCAGGATCCCAGCCAGACTAGTCAAAAACCAACAAAACACCAGGAAAAAAGTGGGGGTAACAATGCAGTCAGATCCAACCTTCCTACATAACCCCCCCAAATGAAAGGAGATGAGGCTAACCTTGCCCAGTTGAGACTTTATTGACTAAGTGGGCATATAAGGAAGATCCTGCACTAGCATGGATACCCCCTGTCTTATGGTCCACTAAGGAGTCCCTCCCTTGAAGGGTTTTGGTGTTCTCCAAAATTTGGGTTTACCACCTGTAGTGTGCTTTGGTAAAGTAAAAGGTTGGTGGGGTACCTGAGTAGGGAAGTGAGGCCCTAATAAAGTTGGCCTCAGCTTCCTCAGAGCACTGGTCACCATGGAGGCCTTTCTTCCCATGACTGAGTTATATCTGGCCCTAGGGGTCAACCTCTGGCTGCCTACAGCTGGGGGTTGAGTCCCTTTGGTTGGAACAGTGGAGGGCCAGCGGAGGTTTGGAACCAGGTGGTCCCAAGTTTTCCTTTGCCCAACAGAGCCCATCTGGGGGATGTCACTACCTAAGGGTAAGAGGGATCCCTCGGTGAGTTGAGGAATTTTCACCTGGCTAGTGCTACTAGACTGGGTGCCCCTAATCTGTTGATGAGGGGGTTCCTTTGGACAGTGGGCCCTTTGGGGTCCACTGACATCCCTGACCACTGCAGCCCTAGGCTGACTGAAGCTGGGTAGAGAGGGGCAAGATACCTGCTCCAGACTGGGTACCACCTTGGAAGGGTCCCCTGCCATCAGGTGTGCTGCCAGGACAGATCTGACCACCTCTTGGGCAGTTCCTTCACAAGGGGTAGGATCAGTTCCCAGAGGAGGCTGACCCTTACCTATTGTCTGGGGGAAGAAGACTTTTCTTCCTTCCCTTTGCTCTCTGGTGGAGCATAGTGAGCCATTTTTCCAGGCTTCACTACTCCAAAACTTCCTTGGGGTTGGACTGAGGCCATAAGGGTCCCACCAACTTTCTCAGGGAGGCCTAACATTCTTAAATGGGCCTTCTGCTCTACTTTAGCCCAGACTGAAGTTTCTAAATCATTGCCCAAGGGGCAATCCACAGGCAAGTTTGGGGATACTGCCACTCTCCTTCGGCCAGTGACCCCTCCCCAGCTGAGATTGACTATAGCCATGGGATGATTGGTCTTGATGCCATCAATGTTGGTCACCTGGTACTTAAACTCAGGTAAAAGCTGCAGTGGGGGTACTAGTTTCACTGTCACCATGGTGACACTAGCCCCTGTGTCCCTATAAGCCACCGCTTTCTGACCATTGATCAGTGGCTCCTGTCTGTACTTGCCCAAAGAACTGGGTCTGACAGTAAAAGTGGTAAATCCCATACCACCATCACAGACTAAGGAGGCCTGTGAGGGGGACCTTGCTAAGCTAGGGTCCACCTCAGTTCCCCAAGAAAACCCAACTAAATTTTTGGGTGCACTACCACCACCTGGGGATTACTACTTGTAGTAACAGGAGGAGTGGTGGTAGTGTTTAGAGGAATATTTTCCTTATTGCTGACCTTTGTGCAAATGGGATCATTTTTCCAGTGGCTTGGCTTTTTACAGACAAAGCAATAAGGTTTCTTGTCAGAGGAGGAAGGAGTTTGGGACCCAACCCCAGAAGAGGATTTTCGGGGCCCTACAGGGGACTTGTCTTTTGATTTATCCCCACCTTTCTCTTGAGTCTTGGAATAATTTTTCTTCTGGTCACCACCCTGATTCTTCTGTTTCACCCTGGTTCTGACCCATTTATCTGCCTTCTTTCCCAATTCTTGGGGAGAAGCCAGATCTGAGTCAACCAGGTACTGGTGCAAAAGTTGGTTTTGACAATTATTAAGGATCTGCTCCCTCATAATCAAATTGTACAATCCTAAGTAGTCATGCACCTTGCTGCCATGTATCCAACCTTCCAGAGCCTTTGTAGCACTCTCCACAAAGTCTACCCAGTCCTGAGTCTGTATCTTCTGGGTGTCTCTGAACTTAATCCTGTATTGTTCAGTGGGTAAGCCAAACTCATCAATGAGAGCACTCTTCAGGACTAAGTAATTGTCAGCATCCTCTTTTCTTACAGTGAGGAGCTTACCTCTACCTTTGTAAGCGAAGGAGAGTCACAAGATAGCTGCCCAATGCTCTTGAGGGACCCTCTGTACTTTACAGGCCCTCTCCAAAGCAGTTATCCATGAATGGATGTCATCCCCAACATGGTAGGGAGGGACAATCTTGCTGAGGTTTCTATTGTCAAATGTGTGTTCCCTACCTCTAGGGACACTATTGCTGCCACCATGGGACTCTAGTCCCAACTTTCTTCTAGCTCTCTGGACTTCTAGGGACTCTTTATCCAGGGCCAATTGCTCTTGCCTGAGCCTAAGCCTAGCTTTCTCAAGCTCAAGAAATTGGCACTCCCTGTCATAAGAGTTGTCCCTCTTGCTAGATACAGAGATCCCTATAGAATGTCTAGAGTGTGTTGACTCAGCAGAGGGAGATCTAGATATCCTTGGTAGACTCTGCACTCTCCCTGGGGGAATGAAGTGAGGGTCTTCATGACCCTCACCATCTTCCTCCTGGAGATCTGAGTTATTCAGGGGTGGATCATTTTGATCCTCCTGTGCATGGTTTGAGTCGAGGTCATAGAAGGTTTCCCCTCCTGACCTGTCTTCATCCCCTGTCCCACCCACTCTGTACTGCTCATCTGACCCAGGAGTCTTCCTAAGGTCGTCTAACAGTAACACCTCAATGAGACGTTGAGTGTTGGCATTTCTCCCTGTCTTCAGCTTCCTAGATACACATGTGGCTTTCAATTCTGTGAATGTGAAGTCATCATATCTACTTGGCAGAGAGCCACCAGTGGCACCTCCTTTAGAAGACATACTAAGTGTGGTGTGGTGTATGCACCTACCTAACCTAGTGGGAACTAAACTCTCTTAGGTTGGAGAAAGGGTGTGCTAGACCCTTGACTACCCAACCCCCAGTTCAGTAGAACTTACTTATCAAAGCTAGTATTATATGTGCCTAGAGACTAGTGGTTTTTCAATTAATCAATACAAAGATTTATCTGGTAAAACAATGCAGGCTTGGATCCCAACCGCTGCACACCAATGTTGGAAGTTGGCCTGGTATATGCTGTCCACTAATTAAAGTGGGCACCTTGCACCAGTCCAAACAACCCTTATGGTGATTAGGTTAATGATAACCTTTATAGAAAGCTATCCTAGTGGTAGCTATGGAGAGCAGCCTTCAAGCTAAGTCTTGAAGGAATGTTAAGCAGCTTGTTTTACCAGAATGCAACCCTATTGTATTGGTTAAATGAAAGGGAAACCACACAGTAGTTATAAAAATATGTATTTATTATATATAACACTCTCTAGTATCCTCTACACGAGGGTAGGACATAAATCAAGTAATACAGGTGCAAAGAAACAATCATAAATAGCACAATACACAGTGGGCTCCAGGGGGAGACCAAACCATATACTAAAATAGTGGTACAAGAACCACGACTCTGGACTTGACCTAGTCTAGAAGGTGTAGAATCACTGGGACCCCAACGAACCACCCAAGGTGAGTAAGTAGAGACCCCACGGAGGACGGGTGCAGAGTGAGAACACGACCGCGGGCTCCGTACAGTTCTATAGAGAAGTAGCGGTTGGAAAATTAAAGATTAAGGACCTTCCCAGTGGATGTCGAGGAATTCCCTTGGAACTTAAGAGGTTGGAGAGCCACCCCACCCGTGGATACCTTTGTATCAGAGTTACCTATCCCAGAGGAGCCGGGTACATAGGTACGAAGTGGCGTCGGAAACCCTCGTCGATTTCTATGGAAGACCTCAAAGAAATGCCACTGCTGGAAGTAAGAATAATGTGCTGTGGAATCCAAACATGGATTCTAGATGAGAAGAACCTGAAAGCAGAGGGGACAGAGTCTGGGTCACTTTGGAGTGACCAGGGGCTCGGTAGACGAATGCCCACCGATGTCGGGTGCTTCATGTGCGTTGACAGGGATCTTTACTCTTCAGCTGTGAGGACCAGGGGATGTCTAGGACAACCAGGAGCTGGAGGCGAGCTGCCCCACAAAAGGTGTTGAATGCTGAGGGGTCGGTGTCCGGCTGGAGCACCAACAAGCCTTGGCAGCGGCAACCCGCGAAGATGGTCAAGTTCGGTGTCGATCTAGCCCAGCAAGGACCAGGAGACTCACCACAACAAGGGGAGTCAGGACAGGCCTGGAGAAACCAGGGGAGCTCAATTAAAGCACTGTTGACCCTCAAGTGGACCCACAGGCCAGAGGCACAGGAGTTGCAAGGGGACCTCAGGTGATTTCACAAAACAACAGCTGGCAGGGTACAGAGTGTGAAGAGGCCAAAGTCCCTTGTGGAAAAGGTGCACTGGGGATAGGGCTACAATTGGCCCAATGCACGGAATTGTTGCACAACAACAAGCATGTGCTGCTGCAAATGAACGCGGTGCACAGAGGTACGGGTTATGCGGTCCCCTTGAGGGATACTAGCCTCAAACTCAGTGAGAGGGCAGCTCAACCTCGGTGATCTTTGGAACCCACCTCCTGTGTTGCTGGAGCCTTTGGAGTCCATAGGAGCTCAGGATCAGCAGACCAGTCAGATGCATTATAGTGCCTGCGAATGCAGGGGAGTGACTCCTTCACCCCAAGGGAGATTCTTCTGATATCTTGGAGGTCCACAGGGTTCTGCACAGAGCCTGTATGGAGCACAGACACAGACGAGGCTTTGGACGGAAAGGGAGATGAAGTTGAGCCAAATGGAGGTCTAGCTTGTCCAGACGATCGAAGCTTAGTGGTTTCTTCTTGTAGAATCTTGTCCACGCAAAATCCAATGTCCTGTAGCCAGGTAACCCATTTTATACCCACAGGAGAGGGTTGGACAGATTCAGGGGACCCTCCTAGGAGAGGGTCTAGACAGGGGGGAGGCTACTCCCATGTCCTTTGTCCAGTTTCACGCCAGAGCAGGAGCAAATGGCTCCCAGAACTGGTTTGAGCTGGACTATGCACAGGGACAGCAAATGTGACCCTTGTGCAGACTTTCTGGCACTGAGACAGTGCACCCACCCAGCCCCAATACACTAAATCCTGTCTGGGAGGTGGTCGCACCTCCCTGTGACAGGTTGCCTATTGTGCTGCCTTCCCCTGCTCGAGCTTGGCTCAGCAGCAGGAGGGCAGAATCGTGTCTGTGGCTGGCAGCATCCATTTTGTGCTGTCCGGGTCGAGAAAGCTGGTACCGGTATACTAGGTACCCCCAGAAGCTTGGTTCTGAGGGGAGGAATCATACCTCCCACACCAGTTACTGGTGTGGAGGTATGATTCCAAGGTGTTTGATACCAAACACGACATATTTTGTTGTTGTTGTTTTCGAGATAGCATTTACCACAAGGTTATAATGCACCTCTACCTATATGTCTGGCTGCATCACAGACAACCCGGGAGAATGGTCTCCGAAGGCTGCAGAGGGGCCCTGCTCATGCAGGAGCACCCATTAAGTAAAACCCAGCACCCTGCCTTCAGGATTGGTAAGGCCTGCTGTAGGGGTGACTTATAAGTTTTAAGTGTAGTGATATATATAGATATAGTGAACCTATATCTCTCGTAAGTGGTGCAAGCACCAGCTTACACAGGTTGCAGTAGCACACCTGTAGTTCCATTTTGCATGGCCTCTCATGGGTGGCATAATACATGCTTCAGCCCATGGGAGGCCTCAAGGGTACCTATGCCCTGGGTACATGTGTACCATATACTAGGGACTAATAAGGGTGGCCCAGTATCCAATCTGGAGTGTACCAAAGTACATGCCTAGCAATTTAAAGGAGAAAGCAGATAGGCTGGGGGCCTGAATAGCAGGATCCCAGCCAGACTAGTCAAAACCAAACAAAACACCAGGAAAAAAGTGGGGGTAACCATGCAGTCAGATCCTACCTTCCTACGTGCAGCACACATGGAAAAAGGAAAAAAGTAGAAGAAATACAAATATTTCTCCTTGTTACGCCTAGTCTGGGGAGGCGTACTGTTTTGGTGCTGCCCCAGGTTTACGTGATTAAGTAAATCTGGGGTAGCGTCAAAATCTATATAAGTGTTGCGTGGGGGAACCCACCGCAACACCCATGGAGCATCTCCCTGGTACAGAATAAGGCAACGCAGCGACTTGCGCTGCCATGCCTTACTCCATATCTATGAGCCCATGCAAAGCCAGGCAAAATGTCTTTGCGTGGCCTCATAGATATGGTTGAGAGGTCTGTGTCTCTGAAGTGTCAGAAAAAGAGACACTCGGGCGTCGCAAGCCTCTCATAGTTAAGCCCCAGAGTATTCAATTTAAGTTACACTAGAAGTGGTATCAGAGTATGCAAATGATGACTTATGTCTTAACTGAATAAAAAACATTTTTCAAAGCCATTCTCCACACTTTTCATTGTATAAAAAATACAGGTGTAAATCCTGCTCAAATTTTAGAAAAGTACACCAACTTTAGAGCTTTGTCAGATTGTGTGGTTTATCCTTCTCATCTTTGTGTAATTTTTGAACAACTAAATCTTCTAAATATTTAAAAGGTTTGCTAAAATCCCCACCAACAAAATATCTGTAGAGAACCGATGCTGGACCTTTGCTTTACAAAAAGCATTTGATGAGAATATTTTCTCTCAAAACACGTATTTTTTTCACCAAACTTATCCCAATGGCTAAGTGTGGGAAATGAGCAAAGTGCGCAAAGTAAAATGCAAGTAGTTTAACTTTGCCCAACTACATTTTCAAAGGGGTAGTAACGATAAAGAGACGTGCTGGAGAAAACTGAATATAACTGAAATAGAAAAGGAACTCAAATGTAAAACCACCCTATCAATGCATACTCTAGCAATGTGTTGAGTATCCACTCGCATAGTGTTAGAGAAACAGACATAAAAAAGGGTTTTTCATGAATTTACCTGATTTATGACTATTACTGCAGGAGCGGCCCGTGCAGGTAAGAACAGTGGGGCGGTGAGGCCAAGTGGGGGAGGGGGGAATTCGACAGACAGACGAGGGAAAATGAATTATTTAATTAATTTTCCCTCGTAGTCTGTCGAATCCCCCCCACCTGGCCCCACTGCCCCACCGCTCTTACCTGCATGGGTCGCTCCTGTACTACTGGATTAGGTGTGGCGCATCGGCCAGGGCAACTGACTCCAGAACCTGGGGGCTCATGGTTCGATCCCAGGTGCCGGCGGCAAATCAGCCCAGCACCATGTGACTCTGGGCAATAGCTCGCTTAATCTTCCTGACGGCCCCCAACGCCTTGACACCTTCGGGTAATTGTTTGCGCTTTACAAATACTGGACATTTACTGATGATATATATCCATTATGAATACGTAAACTGAAAGATTTGTCACGCTGCCAAAAAGGTGTACGTCACAATGTGCATATCGTTAGTCACATCTGTTTAAGAGCTGGGGCACATACATTCAAATTTGGGCTACTTTCAGCAAATGAACAGAGAGACCAGTGAACATGCAGAATGATTGTATTAGTAAACCTCTCAAACCAGTAGCACAGCACCCTGAGGGGATCAGTGCTCACCATAGACAATGCATGACTAATTCACCTCTATTGGCTAAACTCGCATCATGCATCTGCTGCTCTCTGGGAATAAATACAGACGCCTCTCGTTTTGCCTGTATCTAGATTTAGTTGCCAAGTGGCCTCATGTCAGGAGGTTCAAATTCAGCCAGCTCAGTTATGCTACTCACAGAGATTATTCTTGTGTCACCTGTAAACCATAATCAGAATTAGAAAAAAAGACTTTAGCTCGCAGAATTCAAAGTAATGTTTACTAAAAATACACATTCGCTCTCAGGGCGAAAGAGGTATTTCCTGGGATACACCATTACTTTCTACTACAGTAAATATGCTGTATTTTGTTCTAGACTGAGAGATCTCTAGTAACAAAGAGGCGCACTGCACTCTTGTCGGCTGATGTTCTTTATCCTGTTTCTATAAGCTTCAAAGAGCTGAGAAATGACTGAAAAATCAGTAATCTCATCGCTTAGAAAATATCAAAGCAAAAATATTAATATTAAATATTTTTTATATCGAGATTTCACTAAATGACTTTTCAAGGAGCATTTTCCTACTCATTGATTAAACGAAATGTAAATTGGTAATAACCTTTTGAACCCCAGGATGAAATTCTGATTCAGCTATGTCAGTATTGGAAGCTGCGACTCACAGACAAACCTGAGCATCAAGCGATCAACACATTGAGGCCTCTTCACAAGTTACCGAACCAAACTTAACACAGTCACAAATGAGAGTTAATGAGGATCCATTTACTCTCTCCTAAGGCAAGAGGCACCGATACCGTCCAATAAAATTATGTCAACACTGCCGGGAATTGGTGGTACTGTCCATATAAAGTATGTCTGCTGGCTGGGAAATGCTGGCATTGTTCCATTAAATGTCGAGGAGACCTGCTAAGAGACATCAGTACATTCAGATAAAGGAAAAACAGCCTTGCACAGAAGAGTTGACAATGTCCATGTAAAGTTTAGCATCCTGTATGAGAAGTGCTGGTGCTGTAAGATTAGAACTATAGCAACCCTTTTGAGAAGTGTTTATTTATTTATTTATTATGTAGCTTATAGAGCGCGCGGCTACCCCCAACGGAAGTGTCCCGGCGCTAGTGACAGATAGAAAAAGGGAGGATAGGAGTTGGATTGCCACGGGTGCTAAGAAAGACTGAAAAGCCATGTCTTCAAGGATTTCCGGAAGCTTAGCTCCGTGTTGGCCTTGCTGATGTGTACAGGCAGGGAATTCCACAGAGTTGTGGTTCGGACTGTAAAGGATCTTCCTCCTATTCTAGCCTTAGCGAAACGAGGGGTGTTAAGGAGTTCAAGATGATTGGATCTTAGGTTTCTTGTTTGCTGAGATTTACGGATTCTTTTCCGAAGATAGAGGGGACCACTTCCGTTTATTGCCCTATAGGCAAGAGTAAGCGCCTTGAATTCTGTGCGTTTTTTCACAGGCAACCAATGAAGACTGCGATGGGGGGAAATATGGTGCCTTAGAGGGACATTTCTAATAAGCCTTGCGGCTGCATTCTGTATTATCTGCAATTTCCTGAATAAATACGTTGGTAAACCCAGATAAAGACTATTGGCGTAGTCCAGCTTTGATGTTATAAGTGCATGGACAATAGTTTTCCTGCAGTCCATTGGTAGGAAATGAAGAAATCTTCGTAGTGTCTTCATTTTCCAGAAGCAGGATGATGATACAAGTCCTATCTGGGATTTACATGAGAGAGTGTTGTCCATTTTAAAGCCCAGATTCCTGGCTGAGGACACAGGCTGTGGAGGGGATTGAGCTGTGAGGGCCACCAGAGATCAGAATGGGGGGAAGGCTGATTAAAAAACAAAACCTCAGTTTTGTCGGCATTCAGCCGTAGGCAATTCTTAGTCATCCAGGTAGATATATCAATCAGACACTGTTTAAAATGTGTAAATGCGGCCTCTGAGTGGTCTCTAAAAGAGAACACTAGCTGGGTGTCATCGGCATACGAGACGACACCCACGCCATGTTGCTCTATAAGTGTGGCTAGGGGCGCAAGGTAAACATTAAAGAGAGTAGGGCTGAGAGCCGAGCCCTGAGGGACTCCACAATTCACACAACGGAGTGATGAGACATAGGGGTGCAACCTTACTTTCTGGGACCGCCCCTTAAGAAAATAACTGAAACAGGCCAAAGTGGTCTCCAAAACTCCCAGTTGCCTGAGCCTGTCAAGAAGGATCTTATGTGACAAAGTGTCAAACGCTGCTGACAGGTCTAACAGTACCAACATTGCACAGCTATTCTTATCTAAGGTTTCCCGGATTGTTTCAGTTACCTCCAGCAGAGCTGGATCGGTGCTGTAGCCAGCTCTGAATCCAGACTGAGAGTCGTGTAGTAGTTTATTAGTTTCTAAGAAGTGGGACAGCTGTTTCTGAACTTCTTTCTCAAGAATTTTGGCTGGTGCTGGCAGGAGGGAGATGGGTCTGAAATTTTTAGTACAGCTGGATCAGCATCCTCCTTTTGAGGATAGGTTGAACAAGTGCAGTTTTCCAGATGGACGGGTAAGTGCCTGATTTTAGGGAAGCGTTCCAGAGCTGATTCAGTGGAGGGTTAATCAGTGGGGCAAGTAGTGTTGGTATTGGCAGCCCTGCTGGGAAGCATTGGTCCTGCCTAAGAGAGATTTCTTACCTGTGAAAGCAAGATATTTTTGTTAAAGTTCTAGGAGTCCTGCTAAATGGTACTGGAACAGCCCATCAAGCGTGAAAAAGAATAGTATTGAGTAATAAAAGCATGCTAGGCCTGCAAAGAAGTAATGTTACTGCACGGTAAATGTATGGCGGCTTGTTGTGTCCTGTGACAGAAGTAGACACTGGTAGCCAAGTAAATTTAACATGTACCTTTAATCTGTAGTCGGTTCAGGTACATCCAGATGGTAGGTAAGTACATCAGACAGGTAGTCCAGGTAACAGGTGAAGTATATGTAGATTAGCCAGTAGTCAAGCCATTAGTTCCAGGTAGTAGGAAACCCTTTGTAGTAGCAAACCCCACCAGGAGCAGCATGCCTGCTGCTCAGCCCCTCTCTCTCTAACTGTCATTCCTCACTCACACTCACACAGACACTCAACATTCCATGCATCACTGCATTCCCAACATTCTACAGTAAACATGCACATTGGCTGAGCAGCAGGAAGAAAGGGTGAAATGTGGAACATAGAATAACTATGCAGGGCATAACACATCCCTTTCCTTTTAAAAGAAAACAAAAAGTAACAATACTGCAATAGAAGAACTATACACAGAAATGTACAAATGCAAGAAATAGTTCAAAACCCAGGGATGTGAAATAAAGTAAACATCACGGGAGGGTCAGAGCTATTCAAAACAGAGAGAATGGATGCCTTACGAACATCAATGGAGTAAAATAACCCATCCTCTCCCAATAAATATAATGAACAAAGTTCTTTGTAAACTGCAGAGGGCAAAAACAAACCCGCAACTGCAATCCCTTCAGTAAGGGAACAAATCAATAGACAAGATTCCTCACATAGGGAAACTTACATTTGCTTTGAAAGTGGAGCTAAAAACCCAACTTTCACCCCTCATAAGAGGTACTAACACTAGGGACTGTGACCCATAAAGTCCAGTAAGACTTTATACATGTATATGGGACCATAAACTATGTAAATACACCCTGTGTAGGGGAACCGTACCCATAAACCCAAAACCCACCCTGTGTAAGGGTTACATGAAATGTTGATTGGAGAAATCCCCAAAACATACCCCGCGTAGGGGTTACCAAACAAACAACTGTAAATGGGAATCGTACCCATGACTAAAACCAACCCAGTGTAAGGGTTACCTGTTATGTTAATCGGCGGAGACCTGATAAACATACCCCGTGTCAGGGTTACAAAACAAACAACTGTGCCTGTGAAACACACTAATGAACTCACCCCTGTGTAGAGGCTGCGTGTAACACACAATACAAAAAGGAAACATTCCCAAAAGCATTCCCATCCCTGATATAAGGGAAAATGTAGTGCAGCTACCCACTCACAAACTAGATAAGGACGTAATTTGAGTAAGAGAACCTAAACTGTGGAAGCTGGCACACGTAAATCGTAAGCTTAAATCCCTCAAGCATATACCCTACAATGCAAACACATTGTACTAGACAGGGAACACCATTCCTGTAAGGAAAACGTAAAACCAGAAACTGCGCCGGTGAGCGATCTCTCACCCGGATCGTGCTAGATATGGGTTGAAAGTAAGAAGCAAATATGGACTGAAAATACATTTCTAGTATATAGAGGACAGATTTCAAATTGACAGTAGATGGAAGCACAACCTTGGGCATGAAAAGGTGAAAAGTCATTAACCCAGTTTGAAAATTTTCAAGCCGAACAAACAAAAAACAAATCACAGTTCGTGTTAAAAAAAAAAAAAGTGACTGCAGCCTCAGTTCGTGTCGAAAAATGACTGCAGCCTCAATAGGACTCACATACGTGTACTGCCAGTATTGAATAAGAGTAAGCCTAAATATTACTCTTAGTTACTGTCCACGAGTAAGACGGCACGAAGACAAAGAGATTCTGTCATATGATGTTAGTCAAAAGAGAGATCCAATCACCAGGTGGTGGGTAAAATAAAAAAAAACTCCCACTCACCGCCGGTGTGCACCACTACATCCTCTGTCCCATATCAGATGAACAAGCCGATCACCGGGATCACGTGAAAGCTTCTTGCACTGGAGGAAAACGAGAAGCAACAGCCTCCTAAACACGTCGTTCTTGACAATCTTCATGCTTCAACTAACTTTATTGAAGACGCTGCTCACGTAAAAAAAAAACGTGGTTGGCAAAATGACGCTCTGTGTACCAGCAAATCAAATAGAAGATTGCCACCCCAAGATGGCGCCATGCTGTCTGACGCTTTGCCGGGTGGCTCCTGACATAACCATGCGCCAAAACGTCACAAGGGATCCCCGGAGCTGAAGACTGTAGATTCCGAGATGGACGTGGAGACACAGATGAAACTGCACGCGACAATCAACAAAGACCGAGGTAGGCGCGTGCGCTGCATGGCTCGTGCCACATCATTTTTAAATTTGAACAATGGCAGTTGAAAATCCCCGCAAACATCAGGTCTCAGCGAAGACCAACAATCAATGTCATATAATCTGTCTCACCTGACACTGCTGCGCGTGATACTGGATCTGAAAGCACCATCCATGCGCCACAACTTGGCTCCACGCTACCAGCCACTGCCAGGAACATCCTCGAACTTGCCAAAAGCCACAGTTCTCCATCATGTGAAAAACACAGTTCACCTTCGTGTATCAGCAGCGGTGAGATCGTCCACAGCTGACCGTAGGGATCTCTTCTCCAATTTAGATGCATGTAACACGTGAAAACACTATCTAGACACCTCCAAAGTTGCATTGCGCAGGTTAGATGCCCATGTAAGAACATGACAAGAGCTGCATCCAAGCACATTATGTAGAAATTGAATGACAATGCTAAGGAACACTCCTCACATGATTGCGCAGGTCTTATGGGAAACACACAGTACAGCATGCTTTTGTTGGGGCTGTCTGTTGTATGAGACACTGGTGGGTTGCTGAATATACTGTACCAACTTCTTTAGTTGCGTTGAGGTCTCTAGTCGTGTTGCCTCTTGTATTTTTGTTGTAGCTTTGTTTCATACTTGACTGCGCTAATAAGGCTAGTAGTTCCTTCTCACCCTCTGGACTCATAAAGATGTAATCTTTCACTTCTTTGACCAGTTGTAGAGATCAGTAAGCATGTGGGAACGTCTCCAACTGTCGCTCGTCGCCAAAAATATGTTGTGTCCTGTGACAGAAGTAGACACTGGTAGCCAAGTAGTTTTAACATGTACCCTTAGTCTGTAGTCGGTTCAGGTACATCCAGATGGTAGGTAAGTACATCAGACAGGTAGTCCAGGTAACAGGTGAAGTATATGTAGATTAGCCAGTAGTCAAGCCATTAGTTCCAGGTAGTAGGAAACCCTTTGTAGTAGCAAACCCCACCAGGAGCAGCATGCCTGCTGCTCAGCCCCTCTCTCTCTAACTGTCATTCCTCACTCACACAGACACCCAACATTCCATGCATCACTGCATTCCCAACATTCTACAGTAAACATGCACATTGGCTGAGCAGCAGGAAGAAAGGGTGAAATGTGGAACATAGAATAACTATGCAGGGCATAACACCGCTCTTCTGAGATTGCTGCTATTCTCAAATGTTTATCTGGGTGCCCATGAGGGGGTGTTTACCTGCTGAGAAGGGCAATAGCCCATGATAGTACTGTAAAATAAATGAATACCAGTCCTGATGAGAAATGTTAACAATGTCCAATAAAAATATGATGCATGATATCCCTACTGCGAATTGTTGGCCGTCTCCATGAATGTATTCCATAAGTGTGGTTTTCATCACATAAAAAGTAAAACAGCACTTCTGAGAAGTGTTGATAGTTTTATTATAAGACTTATAGCCCTGGGAAGAACCATTGGCGGTATAGGGTACATGATATTCCGATGCCCCACCCGACTAAGCCATTACATGCCCAGTGTGATGATGAGGTACTGGACTATTATTTCCTTTACCAGCAGTACAAGGAGTCTGCACTGCATGGGGACATATTGGAGAAAACAGGTGCTCCACTCACACCCACCATGCATGTTTGATCAAGGGAGATTAGGTAGTTGTCTAGTGGGCATCACTCCATGAGCATGTAAAGATGGATCGGGGCACCTTCTGGCCAGCCAAAGTGAAAAAGGTGTGCAGCCATATGGAGAGAGACAGATAGAGAGAGAGTGAGAGAGAAAGAGGGAGAAAGAGAGAGAGAGAGAGAGAGAGAGAGAAAGAGAGAGAGAGAGTGAGAGAGAGAATGAATGCATATGAACAGAGCATGACGCTGGACTCAAACTGCAGAAATGGTACTCACTGTCAGAAAATCAGGTCCAAGAATAAGGGATGGGGTGCTCCCGCATTAGCTCCAGTCAAACGAGATAGAGATGGAACCGATACCTTCACACTAGGCCGCAATCCTCCGAAGTGCTACTAAATGGCCAATACTCACCCTATCTGTGCCTCTGCCAAATGCTTCACAGGAACTCTCCTGCGGAAACTAAGAAAGACCCTTGCTGTGTTGTCTTGCTTTATGTATAAGTGGTACATGCTTGTGTACATGCATCTATGCATCTATGTGTCCACTTTGTCTCCTTGTCGTACCTGTGCACGTCTGTTTGCATATCACACTGTAACTGCCATTAAAACCCATACAGTTTTTACAGATTTGTTTGCTAAAAAGTTCTTAAATATGTCCTATTTTCCACACAATTGCTAGCATTTCATTGTAAGGTGTATTTTCAATACATAGTATAATTCTGAACAGTTTCCACAAATATCCTACCTAATGTTCATTTAAAGGTACCATTTGTTGTTAATTTTCTCCAGACTTCTTTTAGTCAGAATTGCAAGTGCCATGGGTAAAAATCAGGAGAAATCACCACCACCCCTAGAGGTCCTTTGTCAGAATATCAAATACAAAAATGTGGTTAAATATGTCAATTTTTCGCAAATTTTCTAACATTTCATTCTAAGGTGATTGCCAAATCATGGTAAAATTCTGTCCAGTTTTCGCAATGATCCTATTTAATGTTCATTTAAAGATACCATTTGTCTTTCTTTTTGTCCAAAATTCCTATAGAGAACAAAATATGGTGCTTAAATACTGTGCCCCAAATACTAACAACAAAAATATTGCAAAGGCAGATGTACGTAAGAAAGTAATGATTTACTATTTTGAATTCCCCATCTTTATACTTTGAGGATATACACTTAGTCAGGGTGCATCTATTCAGAGTTAAATACTTTGGGGCATATTCTCAAGGAGCCATCGCCGATTAATCAGCACTTTAGCGCTGCAAAAGTGGCGATAGATTCATCGCCCTATTCACAAGCTGGTGCAAACTGCCAAAATCGCCAGTTTTCCAGCGATAGCTGACGCAAAACACATCGCCACGGATGAGAGGGACAACTAACGCTAATGATATGCAGAGTAGGCATTCCCGTGCAAAAACACACAAAAACACCACTTCGCGATATTCTCAACGACCAGCCAGATCAGCGATGCGATCCGAAAACAGGCGATAAGGCGCGTTAGCAGCAGGGATTCTACACCTGCCTTTTACTGGTGTTAAGCAGGACGACAACCTGCAGCATGAAAGGGAGCCCAGCCTAGAGCCACATCTGAAGCCAACAGATGCATGGAGACAATGATCATGCAGCCTGGAGACCCAAGAGGGCCACAAAACTCACCGCAACCACCCCCCGGACCCTCCCCCCCAGGTCATGAAGTCCAGTAGTCAACGGTAGTGGAAAAACAGAACTTTATTACAAATACATAAACAACAAGACGAAAAGCTCAGCCAACGCGTTCCATTCCCAACGGGGAACTTCTCCAGGGCAACGTGTGGATCCAATAAACTGCAAATGTTGCGGGAACTCCCCAATACCATTCCATATCCCGGAATCAGTAGTCAGAAACCTGTTTGAGAAATGGTGACAATGGTCAAGCGTCCTTGTTGGACTTAGCCATTTTTGGCAGGTTCACCCCTGAACTTTTTGCCTTGTCTGTAACCTGGTGTTGGTGATTTTAGGCCTCTGGGCAGTTTCGCACTGTGGCCCAGTGGAAAGTGCATGCGCTCTCTGTGTACATGTGGTGAGCTTGGCCTGCCCTCCCATAGGAATGCATGGGGGATTCCCTGATCAGTGTGTGTCAGTGGTAATTCCTGTTATGAGAGGAGCAGCATGGTCAAGTCTGGTATGTATGAAATTGTGTGAATAAATGATGCGCAATGGTGTGCGCAGATTTATTGTGGTTATTTTAGAAATGCCACTTTTAGAAGTTGGCATTTCTGTGTGCTAATTGTCTGCCTGCCTGATGTGAATTGCATGTCTGGCTTTGTGAGTGACAGGGGCTGGGAGGTGTGTGTGGCTCCAGGAAGGGCAGGGTGAGTCAGCGCTGGGCTAAATAGGACACCTGGGCTAAGGGTAGTGGGAGGAGTAATCCCCTGAACCTGAATAGGAGTGTGCCTGCCCTGTACAATGCTGGCTTCGCCCCCTGTGGTGTGTCTGAGTACCTAGCCCCCACCTGACAAAGGGGAAGAGGAGCTTGCCAAAACAAAGTGCTCCTGAACCAGTTGCATCTGGTTCCCCCATGCCCTGCACTTTTAGACAAAGGAAATTGGTGTATAAAAAGAGGGGCTGTGACCCCATGAAAAGGTTCTTATTCTTGTTCAGTTCCTCTCCCTGACTCCTGCCGGGGCGTGCTGCTGCTGGGGCCCAGGGGGGGGGCTGCCAGGAGGGCTTGCCTCCATGGGCCCTGCATGGCCCCTTCGTTTTCCCAGGACTTCCAGGACTTTTGCTTCATCTAGCGCCTGGGAGCGCTTTATCTTAATTGATCGCCCGGAGAGAGGAAGGGAATCCCCAGTGTGGGATTCCCCTGTGATGCCAAAACCGGCGGGAGCCCACCCCGCATTGTGCCTGCCTAAGCGGGAGCCTACCCCGCTTTATGATTAGGAGGATAGCGGGTGCCCCACCCGCTTTATGATGCCAAAAGCAGCGGGTGCCCACCCCGTGTTTTTCTTGGTCCTCGCGGGTGCCTACCCCGCATTGGTGATTTTCTAAAAAGCAGGTGCCCACCCCGCATGATGGTGTCGATCGCGGGTGCCAATCCCGCACTTTGCTGAGTGAAAAAGAATCACCGCTGCGGCCCGGTCCTTCTGACCAGGAAGTCAGGCACGTCTGCCTGGGACATGGGCGGAGCGAGGAGAGGAAGTCCCACCCCGCCGCCAGAGATCCGGCCGGAGCCTCGTAGGCTCCGTGATGAAGTCCCGGGTCCCATGAGGGGGCCCGGGTGAAGTGCAGAGAAGAGGAGGAAGGCAGGCGGGAGCCCACCCCGCCTTCCTGGCAGCTGCAGAGTGCGGCAAGATTTCCGGCGAGTTGCTGCCCCGGTAAGAGGAGACTGGGAGAAGAGGCCCCGAGAGCAGGGCCGATCCCCGCACACTGCCGGTGAGTGAGGGCTATCTGTGGGTTGTGCCGATCGAGGCACAGTGTCTGAGCAGTCCCGCCAGAGAGCGGGCCGCCCCAACGTTGGGCATCTTTTGTTTTTAGAGCCGGTATGGCTCCAACGATGGGGGCCCATGTTCTCCTCCGTGTTTGGCCAGTCTACAGCTGCCCCGCTTGCTAGAGGGCAGCTGCCACGTTTTTGGATAACTGTTCCGAGGGCACATTGAGTGCCAGTGCCAAGTCTGCCATGATGGGGGAATTTAATTCCAGAGAGCCCAGTGGGGGCTCCCAGATCGGATTACATTATCGGTGCTCGTGCTCCTGCCCCAGCTGCCCCGCTTGACAGAGGGCAGCTGCATTGATTGGGCACATTGATTTAGAGGGCACAGTGAGTGCCAGTGCCCACACTTGATTCACAGCTGCGCAGCACTTAGTGCCAGCTGCAACGTTTAGGCACAGTTCTTTGGGGGCAGTTTTAAAGAGAGAGATAGGAGTGAGATGCACTCCTACGCCCCAGCGCAATGGTGCGCTTTCTGTTCTGCTGCCTTGGCAGCAGCCCTGACATTCTGGACACAGGGCATTTGAGCCCTTTGAAGAGGCCAGTTGGCCAGGGGGACTGTTAGGTTTATAGGGCGCCAGGCCCTAATGTGATTATGTGGTGCTAGGAAATATGATGCATGTAGTGTGATTCACGCACCCTGATTTATGCCTCTACTATGGTTTTTACTGTGAGGTTATGTGCTAATGTGATGTATGTGGTGCTAGGAAATGTGATTCATGTAGTATGATTTACGCACCCTGTTTGATGCCTCTAACTGTGGTTTATGTAAGAGGTTATTTGCATAATATGGTTTATGCTTGGGAGGTTATCCTCCACTGTGATTTATGCCCCTAATGTGAGTGATACTTAGGAGGTTAGGGTCTAATATGTTAGACTGATTAGGTTGGCGTACAATGGATTTGGTGCCTATGTGATACTGTGCATAATGTGGTTTATGTTACAGGATGATGCTGAGTACAGTGGTTACCAGTGATTACTGGTTGCACGTTTATGATATGTCTTACTTTTACTAAGTCCACTTTGTGCTGGTTCTGACAGTGGTCCAGTGGGCCCTGCCAGGTGTAAATAATCCCTTGTAAATATGACCTAGTGCCAGGTGGCACGATGTATATTATGTGAGTACTATTCTAATGTGTTTTATGACAATACAAAGGCTATTTTTTATATAACCTTGTGTGGAGTTCCTTTTGTGGTGTGCCGGGTATGTTGTTGCTGTGTGCGTGCGCAAACGCTTTACACATTGCCTCTGGGATAAGCCTGACTGCTCGTGCCAAGCTACCAAGGGGGTGAGCAGGGGTTATCTTTGGCGTGTAACTCCCTTGCCCTGACTAGAGTGGTGGTCTCTGCCTGGCTTTGGCGCAAGCCTTAGCCAACCAGAGATCCCATTTCTAACAGTCCTCATAGTCACAAACGTAATCTGGTACAGTGTTTTGCACTTGGACAAACCAGAATGCATACAGGTATGATGAATCCAGTCCAAATATACTGTAACAGAAGTCCGTGTGCTCGTAACCTCCGCAGGAAAGAAAAGGAAGGTTACGTTCACACAAACATCTGTTACGGTCTCATTATGCAGGATTCATCATACCTGTAAACATCACGGTTTGTATCATCCTGATACCCCTGCACCTTCACTTCCCCCACGCTCTGCATGAACAGCTGGAGACCATGCAAGGGAATTACGCCATAGCTGCCTTACCGCACGTGTCGAGGGCAATTGACTGTACACATGTACCACTTGTGCCCCCTGCCGACCCTGCACACAATTACCGCTACAGAAAGTACACGCATTCCATCAATGTGCAGGCAATAGTGGACCACCGGGGACAGTTCACCAATGTCGTCGCCAACTTCACAGGCAGTGTGCATGATACATACATCTTCCGACAGTCCATCATCAACCAGCGCTTCCAGGATGGCACCTATGGCAATGCACTGCTCATTGGTAAGTACTAACTGAACACACCACACACCTCAACTCCACAATCACACAACTCACAACTGTGGGAGAGCACACGTAACAAAATCACATACAACATGCCAACCAACATGCCCAACTACCGGACACGACAACACAAGTAACCGTGGTAACAGGGGCCAGACATGTAGACAAACCATCCACAAAGGCAGAGCCCCTCTGCCACACAATTGCAGAATGTGGGGAGAGGTGGGAACCAAGAATGTGTGAAGGAGGCAAGTGACCCAGCAATAAGAAAGGACACAATGCCAAGTGTGGTGGAGATGTGCTGGACAGACTGCAGTATGCAGAGCACAGACATGTCCATGTGGACATCTACCGCTGGTGTTTGCAGTGTAGTGGACAGTGGACGCAAACAGGTTACCCCAGGCAGTGTGGAATAGCTTGGACATGTAGCCATGTGGTCCCCCCCTGTAAGCCTGAGCGGAGCGGCCTTGGCTGGCTTATGTCGCGAATGAATAGCCCGGGGCCCTGGGCATGGTCCAGTTCCGGGATGGCCACCACAGTAACTACTGAGTGTGTCTCTGTGTCTGCCATATCGTGACCATAGGCCTACACACACATGCCCGACCACATTCAACGGCCGTATTCACACTGAAGATGAGGTGACTACGTCCCAAGCCAACCCACACACATCTCGTCAGCGCATGCAGAGTCGTGTCTGCCAGGGCGGCGCCCCCCACCCAGCCACGAGGCCGCCGCAGTGACCGGTGGTGCCTGCGCGATCCTGTGTGCCTGCTGCACCCCAGCCATGGACCCCAGACCGGTCAGCCACCCAGCGATGACTGCCTGCCCCTGCGCACCCAGGCCTCAATGCTCATCTGCCGCTACCGGCGTGTCTCCAAGAGGGCCCTCCACGTGCTGGTGCAACCTCCTCAGCCAATCGCTGGATTCCGTGCCACAGGCCCCCAGCGCACTCTGCGGCACCGCACCGCGGAGTCATGTGTGTGCTGACTGCTGACTGCTGACTGCTGCCTGCGCGTACACTGCGGTCCAGCAGGGCTCACAATTCAAATCGAGTCTTGATTTGCTGGATGCCGTATCGAGGCCAACGCATCATTGCAGGCTGCACACCCGCTCAGCTCTTCAGGTGGGCCTAACTCTGTGCACCGCAAGTCATCGCCACGTGGCGGTAGGCCCGTGACGGACGCAGGCCATCGGGTGCCACTAACTCAGTGCAACGCAAGTCATCGCCACGTGGCGGTAGGCCCGCGCCGGACGCAGGCCATCGGGTGCCACTAATTCTGTGCAACGCAAGTCACGGACCCTTTATGATTGAGTTCTGTGGATGCGGACGCCATCATGTCACCTCCGGCAGTGGGGGATGTGCTGTGGTGGGCCCCTTTTATTGGCAGGGTCACATGTCCCGTGACGCCTGTGCTGGATGGGTGTGGTGTGGGTGTAAACCAGCCCTCAGGGAGTGGCTGTGGCATGCTGACAACTAGACCAGTGACCAGCAGATCACTACAGGGAAGACCTGGGACATGTAGCTGTGTCGTCACCCCCTGTGAGCGTAAGCGGAGTGGGCTGGGCTGTCGTATGCCAGTCCAGCGTAGGGGTGTGAACAATGAGCCCGGGGCTCTGGGCGTGGTTCAGTTCTGGCCTGGACAAGGAAGTAACCAATGTGTGTGTCTCCGTTGTAGTGTCTGAACCACCCGGACCGCAATCGGCAATGTTGCACCCTGTGACCCGAGCCCCACAACATCTGCAAAATGGACGTGAGGGGGAATCAGTGACCCTACATTCATCCATACTGTCATACTTGAAGGATCATAGACATGACACATCTGTGTGAATTTGAATGTTTTATTCACATTCAGTTAAGTGTTGCAGCTGGAGCAGTACAGGGCCATGCACACCCCACTTGACATTGCTACCCCATGGAGGGCCAGCCAGAGTCCAGGGAAGGACAAATTCATCGGAAGAGGAAGAGTTCAGTCCGCAGTCTGATTGCTGTGTCATTGGTAACCAAACAGAATATGGCAGTCCATGTCGAGATCCAAGGTGAGTGCCGCAGAGTGTATCGGGGATAGTGGAAGGTGATGATGCAAAGGGCCGAACCAAGCTGAAAAAGGCCATATGGCGGAGATGAATGCTACCGCTTCCTCATTACCAGAACGGCAGTCTCGTCCTCTGATGTGTGATGTGCCTCACCTGTGGGTGGTGGGGGTTCGGCTGCAGCACTGTGTGGCACTGACACATCAGGGGCCGGAGGTGGATTCTCGGCCGCACTGTGTGGCAGTGACACATCAGGTGCCGGAGGTGGAATGTCTGCCGCACGGTGGGGCACTGACACATCAGGGGGCGGAGATGTGGATGGTGTAGGAGCAGCAGCATTCATCTGCTCCAGGCCTTGTGGCAGCAATGCCATGATGAGGATCGGCAGGGCATGGAAGATCCCAGCTACATCTCACTGATGTGCAGCCGTGGCAGCCATCCTTTCCGCCTCCATCCGCACCGTGTCCTCCATGAGCCTCCGCATGTGTCCCAACTCCCGGCTGAGATCGCTGGAGCCACTCTGACTAGACAGGTGTTCTTGTATCCGAGTCATGACTCGAGCGATGTCAGCCATGGCTTGTTGGAGACCATGGAGCGGACTGTGGGTATCCGTTAGGGACTGTAAGTGGTCCCTGATGTGATGTAGACACCCATGGGTGGCATCTAGTTTGGCTGCCATGAGGTCGAACCCCACCCGCACCTGCTCAGCCATCTCCTTCTGGCCCTCCAAAACACGGCGTTGAAATGCCATGTGTTGGTCATGGGGATCCTGGGAGACAGCCGGGGTGGTGGGTGCTTCCTGCTGTGTGGTCTGTGCAGGGGTTGGGGTCTCCTCGATGCAGCTGGGCTGCCCTGCTCCTGGGGGTGGGGTGCTGATGGTGTCCATGAGCTCTTGGAGGGCGTCGGTGTCGAAGGTGGAGAGGTCCTCCTCGTCATCAGTGAGGAGGTGTTCGGTCTACTCTGCAGGAGGTGATGATTCTCCCTCTGCAATATAAAGGGAAGATGCAGTTTAACAGTGTGTTCCATGTATGTTCACGCAAATTTCCAAACAGACTGCATGGCAATGTACATTGTGACTGTTTAGGAGGAGCTGCCTATTGGAAGCGGGACAGTGGACATTTGTACACCATCAGGGATGTGGGATTGTACTTGTCCATTATCATGTCACAGTTTCCTGCTATGCCAAATGTAATTGGCCAGTTTCTACACACAAGCGGCAGCAGTTGCGTCCTCTGTTCTGTTGTGGAAGTGTTGCAGTTTGTACCACATTGTTGTCAATGTTGATGTGCTCTGATTCTTGTGTGTGTGCTGCATTGTGGGAGAGTCGCCCCTGCAGCTCCGACTTTGCTTGTCCTTCTCCCTTTTAGGTGGGCTGCCTTTGACTTCTGTGTTTATGCAGTGCTGAGATGTTGCATACTTGGGTAAATTGGGCTCTTGGATGGGAGTTGGGACTCTTGGGCATGGTTTGTCCGCAGATGTCTTGTTGCCATCAGGGGTTGTTTGTGCACGTGGATGTGTCAGTGTGTGACCTGCTCCTTTCCGGATGTGGACCACACTTAGCCACCTCGGTGTCGTGGTGTGCAACATGTCATGATGAGTGGCCTGCAGACATGCCCATCTTCATGCAGTGTCACTTGCATTGTCAGTGGGGCTCACTGATCCGCAGCTTTGCTGGGTTCAGCACATGTGCATGGGTTTGTTGTGAGATTGGTGATGTGTGGGGAGGGCCCCCTCTGGGCACAATGTGGACGGGGACTACTTGCTGTTTCTATGTGTGCTGCAGTATGGCAAGGAGATCAGGGACATGATCCAGAGTCATTGTGGTTGTGCAGTGTGCTATACTTCATTGTGCATGTGTGCCATTGTGCCCATCTCCCCACGTCCCCCCAGTCCCTGGTGGTTACTCACCCTGTTGCTGTTGTGTCAGGTCATGTTGAGCAGTGTCCGGTCCCCCGACTCCTGCCACTGTCTCCACACTGATGACTGTGGACACCATTTCCTCCATCTCATCCAGCTCCTCCTGTGGCGCAGGACTCCCACCCCCAGTCTGCATTGCTGCTTTGCGGTTGTTTGTGAGTTTCAGCTTGGTTTTGAGCTTCACATCATTCTAGCACCTCTTGACCTCGTCCATTGTCCTCCTCAGCACTCCGACTGCATTCACCTTGTCCACGATGGACTGCCATGTTACATTTTTTGTTGCCAATGACACAGTGGATGTGACAAACAGTTGTTGACGGTGTTCTATCACCTCCGTAATCAGGATCCTGTTTTCCTGCGGACTGAACTGCGTCTTCCTCTTCTTCTTCTCCTTGCCCTTCCCTGACCCCGAGGTCCCAGGCTGGTCCTCCGTGGGGCTTGTGGGGTTCGGGTTGTCCTCTGTACTTGCTCCGGCTGCCTCCATTGTGCTTCGCAGTTGTTATGTTTTTTCTTTTTTTTTTTTTGTTGCAGCTTTTATGGTGATTTTTCCCACCTGACGTGGGAATTGCAAGCCTGGCGCTGCTTGTCGCCGATTTTTCTATCGCGGTTGGGCCCATCGCGACTTTTTTCACGTTCGGGTTTCCTTTTTTATCGCCATCGCGGTAGTTGTATCGCGGACATTTGAGGCGTTCTCTGGAAACTATTGCATGTTACCGCCGTGTTGGAAATACGACGTAGACACAGAGTTATTTTCCGGCGATAGACGCCGATATGAAAAATTGTGTTAGCCTATTTTGGCGATGTTTATCGCACGTTCTTGGAAATATCCCCCTTAACTTCATAATATCTTGACTATCAATATTTAAGCCACCATATTTTGGGACAGCAATTTTTAAAACTCTGTATTATGGTGATATGATCCCCTCGCACATCCCAAAGCATTCTATCAAGTTGTTACCATGTTTCTTGTTCCACTCTGCCTTTTAGAGTTTTTTTTTTTTTAAATCTCAAATATTTCTGTTGGTAGAATGGTTACAATAATTAAATGTGCCAACTAAGTAGTACATCGCCATAGTGAATCTTATTTCAAAATGCTTTTCAGACGGAGAATGCTGATTCCATCCATGCTAGTCACTCTTTATATTTTTGTTGTTGATGGGAGGTCGATGCCCCCTGAAAAACAAACTTCTGTCTAATGGCCTGGGTCAAATGGGGATAGTAGTAGATAGGTAGATAGCTGGTTTTGCTTTCAACGAGACTGTCAAATTTGATCCATGAATGTCCAGATTCATTAGACTCTGTCACGGTTTAGTTGTTTTAAAAACACCTAAAGCTAGCTTTTGCAAGGTGGCTGTCTCCATGTACCATCTGGGAAGTAATAAGGTCTTATCCACTGATATTCCTCTTCATGAAAATGTAAATGGATACCTTGTTCCAGGACTATCTAGAAGAGCGATAACAGGAAGGGTCTGTAACATTGTGAGTATTCCTGATGCTTAGGGGTCTCTATACAAATAATACGGACATTCCAAGTGATTAATTCCCTGTAAATTGATGATTTTAGCACAAAACACTTTTGGTAGTAGGGGAGTGCCTACTAAGGGCCCAAATATGAGTATGGCGGTCTAAGGACTGCCAGAATTGTGGATGCGAGGTGGTCTGAGCGCCCCAGTACGACTTAGGCGGTTGAACCACAATGAGACCGCTGCTGCGACCAGGGAACCGCCATTCCCTGGAGGTGGTGCAGCGGGCCTGAGGCTGCAATATGCTTGGCAGGCCCACCGTGGTCCGGCCAACTATATCACGCCAAAGTTTTCTTGGTGGTTCCACCGCCATGAAAATCATGGCGGAGATAAAACAAAGGGGGACCAACAGGGCCCCCTGTGCCTCCTCCGCCTGTGGATGCACACAGGGGGGAAAACATGTGCACCCCTGTGTGCATGCACACCAGATCCTGCACAGCATGGACTTTCAAGTCCATGCCATGCAGGAACCTAGTGTGATGTTCCCATTGCGTTGCCCTTTTCAAAAGCACCGCCACCTTTAAAGGGGTACCGCCGCAGGACCCCCACGCTGCCCGCCCACCAGACCACTTTTAAGTTGTAATCTGGCGGGCAAGCGGCAGCGACACTTGGTGGTGCGGGGGAGCAGCAGTGGCGTACTGCCCACCCCGCCCCGCCAAAGTCGTAATCGGGCCCTAAGATTCAAACAGTAAGCATAGGATTCTTGCCTCTCACTGTAATCATCTTTCTTGAGAATCAGTTGGTCTGAATTAACATGTCCTACACCCACCAAATTCAAGTAACCAGGTGATGTCAGTGATTCTGTGTGTGCTAGCTTCATGCTCCCAACTGACAAAGTTAACAGCCGCGGTGCGTGCAGGTAACAGCGGTGGGTGGTGGGGCTTTCGAGGGACGATACCGAGGGGAAATTAATTATTTATTTAATTTTCCGTCTGCATCGTCCCTCGAAATCCCCCCTTACCCGGCCCCACCGGCCCCACCGCTGTTAGATGCACGGACCGAAGCTGAAAGTTAAAAGTGCAAAGAGAACACGAGGCACTTTATATTTCAGATGTAGCCGGGCAGCTACAAGCAGTTTTAAGTGTAAAAGCCATTGTTTTAATTTCATCCGACAACGGTACATTGGAGCCGAGGCTCCATCCTCCCCTACCCTCCCCTACTCAGGTTTCAAGGTTTCTAATTACTAACCATCTAAAAAAGCTTCGTTTTGAAGAAACGGGTGCATTGACTTGTAAATTGCAGTTTTTATTTCCTCAAAAAGATAAACTATGCAAAATATGCAAAACACACTTTTAACTTCGAACAACCATTTCTTGAATAAAATCCAGTCATGTTTGCACACGAATATATAGAAAGAGTTGTGAAAGTTGTTCTCTTGATTCCCTGCATATCTGAACCGTGGTTTAATGACTGTTTACAATTCCAAAATGTAATTTCCAAACAATGTTTCAGGTTGTTTCCACCTCTCTGGCCTGAAGACGTAAATAATTTCGTGGTTTAAAAACGATTAAACATTACAAGTGATGGGAAAAATAAAAAAAGATGAACTTTGCCAATCAAAGAAATACACCACATGCCTAAACATTCTCCCTTAACACTTTAGCTCACCATCACAATGCAAAATGAGTTCCAATATCACAAAAGGCCTAGGTCATTTATATGCCATGAGGGATCACAGGTTCCCACATGTCATGAAGCCAGTCAGCACTGTACTTTACTTTTTGAAAAGCAGCATTATTAATAACCCTTAACAAAATGTTCTCTAATATCCAAAGGAGGAGGCCTACTTACCATTTCAACCTGTCAGTTCAGTAATGGCTTTCTGCTGAGCCTTCCTACTTCCACCGCAGCTCGGCCTATAAACTGTTCACCTCTATTGCCCTTTTCAAAATTTCTTCTCCAACACACTGTAAGCATGGATTCAGCTCTCCCTGTGAGCGATTTATTGTATTCCCTTTTGGCCCATATTAGTTTCTCTAATATCTCACTTCCATGGATGACCTTCTATCTCTCCTCGAGTACTCTAATTTCCCCTCCCAATAAATGAATTTTATCTTGTCGTGCCCTCTGCTTTGGCGAGAAACTACTAACAAGGGTTTGCCACCCACCCCTCCTCTCAGGCCGAAAAGCTGCTCAGCCTGTTTCCCAGAAGCTTCCCTATTTATCAGTGAACTGAAAACAATTCCATCAGACTTCCACGGCCTCTGCAAGTTTACGAACCAGGATATGGAGCTATCGATTCTCCATGTGCCAATTTATTTCATTTTTCTCTTGGTGGTTTTAGAGAGATTGACACGAGGCAAGGAGCACCAGGGTAGCGTGACATTTCATGTGCCAACAAGGGAGAGAAGCATGGGGTCATGTATGCACTCTGATAATTAAGGTCAGTAATGAGTGCTTCTGTTTTTCCCGGTTTTTTACACACAGAAATTATGCGTTTGCAGTGAAAAAAACGATACATGCTTATGCTTTCCTGTGTCATTGCTTGTTTTGTTTATAAGAAAGTGTTCAGTGCCGGCACCAGATATAAATATGTGTAGTGTGTAAGAGTATTCAGAAGAATTAAGCATTACATGTTTGGCCAAAATTGTGACGGCAAAGCTTAAAACTGCGGTGCGAACAACATGGTCAGGCTTAGGCCCTGATTACAAGTTAGTCGCAGCAAAATGAATGTAATTTCTTTTATGCTTTAATTTCACTGCTCCTGAATATGAGATGTTAGGAGTTTCCACACCCGATTTTGCCTGGTATGGGAGAATCTGAAACTATTTTTTGGCCAGCGATTCTAGCAGTGGCGGCCAGCACAGATAAGGTAAGAGCGGTGGAAAGAAGGGCGGGAAGGGAACGGCAAGCGACAGACTTCAGCGTAAAAAATGTAACGAACACTTACCTTGCGCTCACCGAATCGAAGAGTCAGCAATACGGCGAGCGCAAGGTAAGTGGCTTTATTGTTTTTTTAATTTAATTTTGCCTATCCAGTCATTTGTTGACTTCCCACCCTGCCCACCGCTCTCCGCTCCTACCTGTGATGGCCGCCACTGGATTCCAGACAGAAAAATCGCATGACGCTTTGTTTGGCTGCATAAGCAGCCACGCCTAATTCTGTGTGGTTCTTTTTCTACCAGGTGGAGCATTAAAGGCCCCTCCCCAGAACCTGCTCGAAAAAAAGCATGCCCTTCACTCTCCTCCTTAAACTGTGGGTTGGGTCAATTTGGTTTATATTAATGGTATACCAGATCGAAATAAAGCTTGGAAATGGAAATGGAATGGTTTATATTAATACCCCCAGTGTGTGATTCCTTTCACTAGGTAGCAGGACCGGCTCCAGGATTTTGTCTCTGGGTGGGCTATAAAGAATCAGCGAGGGTCATGAAGATGAATGGGTTTCATAAGTATTTCAGAGATTTGATATTTTAGGTGTTAGCATCTGTCCTCTTTTGACATTTTTAAGACAATAACTACCACCCAAAGAGCTACATACTTCGCTTTCTCTGATGCCCTTCTGGCTTTGGGAAAGGGGATGGACTTTGCTTGTCAGAACTTTAAAATGTAGATGCAGAACGTTCAGGCTGAAGCATGCTCCTTGTCATGTGCAGCAAAAAAAATCTTTCAGCTGCTACGCAGGGCCATTTACAGATTTACATATTTTTAAACAACGTAGGCAGCTTTTTATGTGGAAAAGCATTGCAGTTTTAAAATGCGATAAAATAAGTCCAGAATCAAAATATATATTCACCGAATGAATAAAAGTACTGAAAGCCAGTAGGATATATGTGTGTGTGTGTGTGTGTGTGTGTGTGTGTGTGTGTGCGCGCGCGCGCGCGCGCGCGTGTGTGTGTGTGTGTGTGTGTGTGTGTGTGTGTGTGTGTGTGTGTGTGTGTGTGTGTATATATATATATATAACCTACTGGCGGTCGCCAGTAGGTAGTTATAGATATGGACCTATTTTCCATAGGAAATTCACAACATTCTATTTCCAATAACTTTGGCGCCGGTTGATGAATCTTCGCAAAATTTTCAAAACTCGTGGGGCGCTCCGGTTCGCTCCTATCCTGAAAGTCTCGGGGTGATTCGTCAAGTGGGGGCCGAGAAAAAAGTGGGGTCCCAAAACGTGTTCTCCCCATGCAATTTTCGATAGGAACCTTTAATCGCAGCTACAGCCCGAACTGCTGAACGGAATTACACCAAATTTGGCAAAAAGGTAGCCCTTGGTTCAGACTCGTGCCTTTTGATTAAATGGTGTAAATCTGTTCAGTAGTTCCTGAGAAATTTGAAAAAGAAAACACATATATATCTGGGCGGAGCCTAACCACACATGTCATCGTGAGATCTGATTGGCTGTCAGCACTTCATCCTGGAATTGCTGGCAGCCATCTTGGGACCAATATAAATGATAGTACTCCATTGAAATGCATTGTAGTGAATTGAAGATTTTGAGGGTTACCAAAAGGAGAACTATAAAGGGTGATAACAGACTTTAGTTACATTAGAATTCATTTGTTGATCGTACCATACTAATTTCAGGAATTGTGGTGTGTTCTAAGGTGATTTTTCCCTGTGAAAAACCTTCTGCTGGGATATCATGAATCATGTTTGAGAGAAAACTATTTTCACATGCTTTTCCCATACAGTTTTGGAAGGTGCTCCAGAAGCTAAAATGAGAGCATATTTTCTGTAAATTCACATTATCTTTCTCAGTCATGTGAGAATGAAGTCTGACATTCTCAGTAAAACATGTACGTCCAACAAGGGCAGAGACTGTCAGTTGATTCCTTTGTGTTCTACTGCAGCTTCCCAGAGTGTTCTAAAGAACAACTAGAGAGCTAACAGTCTTACTTATGACAAAAGTATGGCACACCTGAAGCCATCTTGATTGGAATAAACTGGTAACACTTAAAACATTTAATTTAAAAAGGAACAAAATGAGGGGGTTCATTTTGCCATAGAAATTATGGTTAGTGCTGTAGAAAGAAAAATTAGGACATGTTTTAAGTGAGATCTCAAATATCTTCCTGTTATATTTCAACAGGAGCAGCCTGTCAGTTGATGCCTTTGTGTTCTACTGCAGCTTCCCAGAGTGTTCTAAAGAACAACTAGAGTGCTAACAGCCTTACTTATGACAAAAGTATGGCACACCTGAAGCCATCTTGATTGGAATAAACTGGTAACACTTAAAACATTTAATTTAAAAAGGAACAAAATGATGGGGTTCATTTTGTCATAGAAATTATGGTTAGTGCTGTAGAAAGAAAAATTAGGACATGTTTCAAGTGTGATCTCAAATATCTTCCTGTTATATTTCAACAGGAGCAGCCTGTCAGTTGATGCCTTTGTGTTCTACTGCAGCTTCCCAGAGTGTTCTAAAGAACAACTAGAGCGCTAACAGTCTTACTTATGACAAAATTATGGCACACCTGAAGCCATCTTGATTGGAATAAACTGGTAACTCTTAAAACATTTAATTTAAAAAGGAACAAAATGACGGGGTTCATTTTGTCATAGAAATTATGGTTAGTGCAGTAGAAAGAAAATTTAGGACATGTTTTAAGTGAGATCTCAAATATCTTCCTGTTATATTTCAACAGGAGCAGCCTGTCAGTTGATGCCTTTGTGTTCTACTGCAGCTTCCCAGAGTGTTCTAAAGAACAACTAGAGCGCTAACAGTCTTACTTATGACAAAAGTATGGCACACCTGAAGCCATCTTGATTGGAATAAACTGGTAACACTTAAAACATTTAATTTAAAAAGGAACAAAATGAGGGGGTTCATTTTGCCATAGAAATTATGGTTAGTGCTGCAGAAAGAAAATTTAGGGCATGTTTTAAGTGAGATCTCAAATCCTCTTCTATTTCATTAGAAAATTCTGACATGCAGACTGAAACAATCACTTTCAATACCAGCAGTAGACTTCCAGTTAACTCCCTGGTGAGCAGTAGCTTTACTACAGTGATCTAATGAACAACTAGAGTGCTAACATTCTGAATTTATGGCAAATGTGTGACACATCTGAATGCCTTCTTGATGGAATCAAAGTAAAAACTGAAAGCATTTCCTACTGAGGAGACTGCAGTAAATGACGAAATTAGGAAACTTCATAACAAATAAGTTTCCCAAGATGGCCACAAGAGAAAAAAGAGCCCAAATGTAGCACAAATATCACCCAGATGTAGCCCACATATAGCCCAATGACAGAAGTGTGCAAAACACTTTTTATTTATAGTTTTTCTGCAGTTTTATATAGTGCAAACTGGTCAGGTATTGGAGCGTTACATCTTACTTGGACCCCATATTGCGTATTTTGCACTGAAGTACATGAGATTGATCTTGCGAAACATTGAACTTTACGATTCTGTTAACCTGAAGTTGCTCTGAACCGGGCTTTGTAACACCCGTTTTTAACTACTGGTTTCAATTAATTCTCACTGTATTGTATTAGGAAAGAGGATTTACTGTTTTTATGTACACTTTTATGATCTATGTTTCTAAATCAGATCAAATAAAGTTTAATGAATTCTATGGCAGGACGGAGGCGAGGATTATGCATATCTTTCCTCACTTTATTTGCATAGCAGTTCAAAGAAAACGTAACACAACAATCATTAAACAAAAGACTACACAACCCATGAACCATTAGGGGGTAGTCTCCAAGGCAACTATAGTCCAATCATATCACAGTCCATCGTATATAATATCGTGACGTCCCTTCTGCTTCCTCTTTCTTTCACTGCTCGTCAGTTAAGTGCATTCCTTACATTCTTGGCTTAATCTGACGTTGTTGCTGTTTGTATAGCGGTTTCTTGTGCACGTTATTAGCATTATTGCCTTGGTATTGTTTCATATTCCCTGCGCAGCAGGCTCTTGCCCGAGCGCGTTCTCTCCCTCGCAGTTTCTCCCGCTTTGTGCTCTGCGCACGGTGAGATCCTGTCAGGCGTGTCTGGTCCGAGCGAGGCAGCTCCGTCGAGCGCTCCCGCTGGTCTTTACGCGTTTGGGAATCCGGTCACTCCTTTAGTGTCCGCTTGATTCCCGACCAACCCTCGCCTAATTTTGACACCACTACGCAGTGATTTCCCCACACGGCCACGTTAGTGACCAGCGCCACCTGGTGGTGGTAATTGGTATTGCGCCTCAGTCTATTCTTATAACAGCTTCGGGAAAGCCCAGCTGTTGGAGCACCGGCGAGGGGGCTGTCTTAGGGATTTTAAGGGCATTTGTTCTGTGCTCACACCCTCTGCTATCATGTCTTCTCCAGAAGACCATTTTTACTCCTCCTACCAGGAAGTGGAGGAGGAATGGCCCCCAACTTCTCCCTCCAGCAGTGGACCAAGCCCTCTCTCTGGCTATTTCTAGGGCGCTGGCTCCTCTTAGGGATCAGGTTGATAAGCTGGCGAAAAGCATCCCTGGGGTGTTCAGTGACCCAGATCTGGTGGTGGCGGGTCCAAGTAGCTCCCAGATGGGGAATAAAAGGGCCATTAAGCATAACGCGGGGCACTTGGAAGGATTTGATAAACTTACGGAGACCTTCTTCAAGAGTGCGCGAACACTAAAACATGCACCCTGCCGGGAGGAGGAGGGGCCCGGAGAAAATTACGACACTGTCACCACTATTGTAGACCCCGACGGCGGGTTTCCCTTAGAGGGAGAGGGTGTATCGGAGGACGATTTCTCCTCCGATGAGGATAAGGACTCGGGGCGTCCGTGGCGTCCAGAGTCCCACTCCTCTCAGTCCCCGGTTGGGGACGGGGTCCACTCGGACATGTTCGAGCCTACCCAAATTTACCATCCTAGGTCGGCAGAGTGGACACCTGACGCCAAAGTGGCAGAGTATGTGGTGGGGAAAATCCATCAACCCCTTGAAAGGGAGGTCAGGAATAGAATGAGGGAGAATGCCCCAGGCCCTCACTGAAGGGGAAGGTGGCACACATGCCTGAAATTGATGAGAAACTATGTACCTTTTTCTCCAAGTATATGAGGGATCCCAAGAAAGGAATTGATAGGTCTTGGACGTGGTAGGGCCCTTGACCCAAATTATTCAATTGACGGAGCGTTCCAAAGAGTCAGGAACCCCTTTGTCCACGGATATTGTGGCTGGTTGGGCGCACTACCCTAAACCCTAAAACACTACCCCCTCCACTACCCAAACACCACTGCACTACCCTAAACCCTAAAACACTACCCCAGCACGACACCCTACACTACCCAAACATAACTGCACTACCCTAAACCCTAAAACACTACCACCAGCACGACTCCCTACACTACCCAAACACCACTGCACTACCCTAAACCCTAAAACACTACCCCCAGCATGACTCCCTACACTACCCAAACACCACTGCACTACCCTAAACCTTAAAACACTACCCCCAGCACGACTCCCTACACTACCCAAACACCACTGCACTACACTAAACCCTAAATATACCCCCAGCATGACCTCCCACACTACACAAACACCACTGCACTACCCTAAACCCTAAAACACGACCCCCAGCATGACCCCTATACTACCCAAACACCACTGCACTACCCTAAACCCTAAAACACTAACCCCAGCATGACCCCCTAAACTACCCAAACACCACTGCACTACCCTATACCCTAAAACACGACCCCCTACACTACACAAACACGACTGCACTACCCTAAACCCTAAAACACTACCCACAGCATGACCCCCTTCACTACACAAACACCACTGCACTGCCCTAAAACACTACCCCAGCACTACACCCTACACTACCCAAACACCACTGCACTAACATAAACCCTAAAACACTAACCCCAGCACGACTCCCTACACTACCCAAACACCACTGCACTACCGTAAACCCTAAATCTACCCCCAGCACGACCCCCTACACTACCCAAACACCACTGCACTACCCTAAACCATAAAACACTACCCCCAGCATGACCCCCTACACTACACAAACACCACTGCACTACCCTAAACCCTAAAACACTACCACCAGCATGACCCCCTACACTACTCAAACACCACTGCACTACCCTAAACCCTAAAACACTACCCCAGCACGACCCCCTACACTACCCATATACCACTGCACTACCCTAAACCCTAAAACACTACCCCAGCACGACCCCCTACACTACTGCACTACCCTAAACCCTAAAACACTACCCCCAGCACGACCCCTACACTACCCAAACACCACTGCACTACCCTAAACCCTAAAACACTACTCCCAGCACGACCCCCTACACCACCCAAACACCACTGCACTACCCTAAACCCTAGAAAAGAAACTCCCACCCATGCCCAATCCCCCTTACCTCTCACTCCTCATGGTTCCTCTCTCCTCGTGGTTCCTGCTTCACGTCATCTCTGAGGGGCGGTGCACGTCGTTGTGAGGAAACGGAACAGCCTCTGTTTCCTTACAACGACATGGATCGTCTACATGTTTTTTAGAACGCATGGTCATTTACCATACATGCCTTTACAACAAAATTCGTTGTAAAGGCATGCGTGGTAAATGACCATGCGTTCTAAAAAATGCGTAGTAATGACTTCGTGATGTACAACGCATGCGTGGTAATGCATGCGTTGTAATGGTATCGCAAATTTTAAAAGTCGTTGTAACGGCTGTTTACCGATCGAAGCTGGCCCCTGTTCTTCAGTGAGACGTTTATTTGATTAATTAGGAGGAAGGAATGTGTTTTTTTTACCGAAAAGTGCATTCCTGGCTGTTGTATTGTGAAAGTGTCCGCGTGGCCTGGTTTAACTTCCGGTGAGAGAGTGGAAGAGTCTGTTTGTATCTAAAGGAGTTCTGTTGTTGGACGGGGCCGGCGCGACATGTCATCAGAAAACATAGCTAATGGAAAGCGTCCTCCCTGAAGTGTGGAGCAGTGCCATGAGAGGTCAACGAGTGTGTGTTTCACCGCAGTATGACCGTACCGCGTGACCCATGTGCCGCCTCCAGGGTACGGGAGGCAGAAGCGGCATCGCAGGTCCTCTTGAAGATCGTTGTAGCACTAATTCTACATTTTGGTACTAGGGCATTTTAACTTCGTTGTTCCTGCCAGATACAAAGAGAAGATCCTGTGTTATTCAGTGCCCTCGTTACCTTTTTTGTGGGTTGTGGTGCTTGTCACTTCGCTGCCCCGCTTGTGCACGCGACTGGGCACCCCACCTCGTGTGCCATCTGCAGGGCCTCTGCCCTCGGATCACTGGTTTCGGTTTCTGGAGTGGCAACATAAACAGTTGCTCCCAAAGGACTAGCCTAAACACTTAGGTGAATATCCCCTGCACCAGCATTCCACGGAAATTCTTTCCTAGCTCTCCCACGTCAACGAGCACGCTCCGCTCGCGACACCGTATGACGTCATCGGAGCCATAAGAGGACCTCTTCGGCATGCTGACGTCAGTTCCACCCATTTTTTCCGTGCCACGGAGGCAAACAGGGGACCGAGACATTTTCACATGTATAAATAGTATAATAAATATATATATATTCACTGAAAAACCATAGGTTTCAGGCACGTTATAGTTAGAAATTAGCATTTAAAAACCTTAGAAATTCACTGAAAAAACCATAGGTTTCAGGCACGTTATAGTTAGAAATTAGCATTTAAAAACCTTAGAAATTCACTGAAAAGACCATAGGTTTCAGGGGCGTTATAGTTAGTTGGACATTTCACTCTTACAAAACCATAGAAATTCCCCCGTTATAGTTAGTTCAGCTAACTATGACTCGCGCGCCCGCAATGCACTGCTGATGACGTCACATATTACATCACTCATGACATGGTCAGTGACATCACTCATGACATCACTGATGACATCTCAAATGACATCACTGATGACATCACTGATGACATCATCCAGTGAATGTGTGTTTTTCTGAAAATTAAATATGTTTTATATATGTATATCTCAAGGTCGATGGAAGAATAAATGGGTATATAAGTGTCTAAATGGATGATTTCTTTTGTAAAATTAATTGTATAACTGACTAAGTGTATCTTATTTTATTTATTTATTTATTTATGCGTTTTTATATAGCGCGGACTTTACCCGAGGGTGTCAGAGCGCTTCACAACAGGATCAGCAACATTACATAAGGAGGAGGATACAAATGAGCATAATACAAAGACACGCGTTACATTGCATGAGGAAAAAGTGACAATTGTGCAAAAACAAACAAACCAAATACAAAAAGAGGAATAAGTTCCAATAGGAAAAAGTGACAGATGTGCATGAAACATGGGATACCAAATACAAATGGAGGTATAATACTGCAATAAATGGCAGTCACACATGACACACTGGGAAGGCGCTTCTATAGGCTTGGAGTGCAGAATTTCCTATAGTGGAAGAACTTCCTTGAGGTAGTAGAGAGGGCGTGGATTCAGCAGGGGGTACATGGGGTACAAAATATATGATACATGGGGTACAAAATACACTAAAGGCAAAATACTGTAATAAGTGGCAGTAACTCAAAGCACACTGAGAAGGCCCTTCTATAGGCTTGGAGTACAGAATTCCTATCATGGAAGAGCTTCCTTGAGGTAGTAGAGAGGGCGTGACTTCACAGGGGACTTATAATGGGGGAACACGCACATAAAAACCAACACAACACATAAAATAAGGAATGAACAGACAAAAGTACAACTTTATACTGACGAGCGGACTTCCTAGAGGGGCCTAAGACCGAACGTATTAGTTCTGGAAGTGTCTTTGGAATAGAAGAGACTTGAGGTCAGCTTTGAAGATCCGGGTAGAGGAGGTGGCACAGAGCAGTGGGGAAGCGAGTTCCAGATTCTCACCGCATTGCCCGAGAAGGATTGAGCCATCGATCTTTCCCTTTTGAAGACGGGGGCTCAAGCAGAAGCTTTTCCGCATTGCGAGAAGGGCGAGAGCCACCGGACAATTTCAGTTTATTCGCCAGGTAACGAGGGGAGGACGTGTGTAAGGCTTTGTGTGTGATGCAGGCAGTTTTGTAAATAGATCTTGCCTCGATTGGAAGCCATCGCAGAGAGGACAGGATAGGAGTGATGTGGTCGCTTCGTTTAGACCCTGAAATGAAGCGAGCTGCTGAATGGAGGATGGATTTGAGAGGGGAGAGGTGGGATTTGGGTAGGCCAGTCAGAAGAGAATTGCAGTAATCCAGTCTTGAGAGAACCAGAGATTGTACCAAGGTTTTTAAGTCTTTCTCCGGGAAGAACCGACGGATCCCCCACAGAAGGCGCAGCTGGTACCGTGCATTCTTAGCAATAGAGTTGATGTGGGCGATTAGGTTGAGTCTTTTGTCGAGAATGACACCTAGGGATTTAGCGCTGTCAACAATGATGGGTTTGTTGTTGAGAAGGTTCAGCTGATCCATCCAAGATTGAACAGGAGGAGGTGAGAGAGAGGTAGAGAGGAGGAGGAATTCAGTTTTGGCGGGATTCAGAATGAGTTGGTGAGCTGACATCCAGTTGTGAATAGAGTTGAGGGTAGAATTGAGTAGGGAGAGATCGTGTGCGGAGGACACCTTAAGGTAGATTTGCGTGTCGTCCGCATACAGATGGTAAAGGATCCCAGATTTGCTTAGGAGGTTCCCTAAAGGTTCCAGGTAGAGATTAAACAAGGTGGGTGCCAGGATAGAACCTTGAGGGACGCCTTGACCTACGGCAACAGGAGATGAAAGACTGTTCCCTATCTTGATCATTTGGGATCTGTCCGAGAGGAAAGAGGCAAACCATTTGAGCACAGTGCCATCCAGACCCATTCTCTGTTGAAGAGTGTTGAGGAGGGTGCTATGATTAACCGTGTCAAAGGCTGCAGAGAGGTCTAGCAGAATCAGAAGACATGAATCCCCAGCGTCGAGTATATGCAGCGCATCGTCAATCACTTGCAGCATGGCTGTTTCAGTGCTGCAATTTTGGATGAAGCCCGACTGGAAGACGTCGAGGAGGTTATTGTCCATAATATGTGAGGAATGTTGTTTCGCGACACATTTTTCGGTGATTTTCGACAGAAAAGGGAGGTTGGAGATAGGGCGGAAGTTGTTGAGGTCGTTCGCATCCGCGGCTGGTTTTTTTAGAAGAGGGGTGACCTGACCTGATTTGAGGGTAACCGGGAGGGAGCCTTGACTGAGGAAGAGATTGACTAGCCTGGTCCAGTAAGAGAGAGTATAGGTATAGAAATCGATGGCGATGTCGCTAGGGATGGGGTCGGAGGAATGGTTGGAGGGTTTAGTTTCGCGGATGCATTTGAGGAGGTCATCTTCCGAGATGACGTCAAAGTTCTGCCAGGTGACCAAGGATTTCCGCTCCTCCATGGGGGGTTGGGCGACCTGATCCACCAGAGCTTTGACCTTTTCATCGAAGAAGATAGCGAAATCTGCTGCTTTCTTTGAGGAATCCTCAGGCTTAATGGTTGGAGGAGAACAGTTTGGGTTTTTGAAGAGGTCAAAAAGTTTTTGGGTCTGTTTTTAGCCGAGTCAAGGAGGGATCTGAAATGTGATGCTTTTTCCAGGAAGATGTGATTGTGATATATGCATCTTGCTGAGCGTAAAAGAGAGAGATTAGCGGTGGAAGGAGATTTTCTCCAATGCTTCTCCAGGAATCTAAGGTTTTTCCTTTCATCGTAGAGCGCTTTATTGAACCAAGGTGCTGAGGGGGTGGGTCTTTTCCTTTTGCTTTGGAGAGGAGCAACAATGTCGATTTCGACTGCTAGTACTGAGAGGCACTGAGAAGTGAGATCGTTGACATCCACGCTAGGGTCTAGTCTAGGAAGTGCCCGCATAGCGGAATCACAAAAAGTGTCAAGATCAATGCTCTTAGTGTTACGGAACCAGGTAATAGCTCTTTTAGGTTGGCCGAGAGTTATAACGTGCGATAGGTGAAAGCGGAAGGGAATGAGGAGGTGGTCAGACCAGTCTACATGGATGGGGGAGCAGTGGTCAGCAGGTCTTCTTTGGATATGACAAGGTCCAGAATAGAGCCCTTAGAATGTGTGGTTTCCGAGCAATGTTGGAGGAGATCATTGGCTGAGAGAAAGGAGGCAAGCTTGTTGGCAGCCGAGTCTTCCAAGGAGCCCCAGTGGAGATTAAAGTCACCCAGGAAGATCTGTCTGTCACTTTGAGAGAGTTGGTCACTGATGAAGTCAGTCAGTTCCTCCACAAAGGAAGAGCAGTAACCAGGCGGGTGGTAGATGGCATGGAATCTAAAGGGTGAGCCGTGATGTATTTGAAGTTCTAGGGAAAGGCATTCGAATGTACGGAAGAGGGTGGTAGGGAAGGCTTTCATTTGAAGGGAGTTTCTGAAGATGATAGCGACACCTCCTCCAGTTTTGTCTGCCCTGTCATTTCTGAGGATAGAATAGTCAGTGGGTACCAACAGATCAAACAAAGTATGAGAGGAGTCATTAAACCAGGTCTCAGTGAGGAAGATCATGTCAAGATTTTGGTGAGTGATAGTATCAGAGATTTCCACTTTGTGTTTGACTGCAGATCTGCAGTTGTGGAGCAAACAGTGCAGCTCTGACGCAGATGTTTTGGTGAAGGGGGTGTTAGGGTTGTTCAGGGAGATAGGGATAAGATTCTTCAATGAGGGAGCCCGGCAAGAGGGAGGTTGGTGAGGTCTGACAGAGGAGATGACCTGAATAGGAAACTGCGTAAAATTCTTAGGAGAGGAGGGCGGAGAGGGAGTGACGTTGGTGGTCTTGAGGCTGGCCCGTAAGTTGGTGATGTCTGCAGAGGGCAGACTGTGATTGGTTTTATTGGGGTGCGGGAGCAAGGGACTCCTCGGGAGGGTGTTAGGGACAGGGGATAACTTGGCGCTTAAACGTGAGATGGACGCTACCAGCTGGGAGATGGAATAGATGAGAGAATCCAGTTTATTTTCCAGAGAGAGGAGAGCTGAGCATGGAGTGTTAGGTGGCTCGGTGGATAAAGAAGGGAGTGCAGAGGGTGAGGGAGGACAGGGAGGGGTGGGGGAATGAGTAGAGGGCGGTGGTGCAGAAGGTAAGGGAGGACAGGGCGGGTTGGAGGAGCAGGATATGAGATGGAGTGCAGAGGGTGAGGGAGGACGGGGCGGGGTGGTGGAATGGGATAAGTGAGGGAGTGCAGAGGGTGAGGGAGGGAGGGAGGGGTGGGGGAATGGGTGGGGGTTGGGGAGCAAGGGAAGAGGGTGAGGAACGATGGTGAACAGAGGGAGTGGAAGGTGAAACAGTGGTGGGAAGAGAAATATTTTTACTGGAGTTGAACAGAGGGGAAGAGAAGAGGGCATACGTCCGAGGAGGAAGTTGAGGAGTAGGAGGGGGGATAAAAGAGGGCCAGAGGTAAGGGGAGAGGAGGGGAGACGAGACTGACCCGGGCGGGGTGGCCGGGGGGACAGATGAGATCCGAAAGAAAAGGGGGCTGTAAAGGAGGGGGATGGCAGGGGGTCCGAGGAGGGCCAGAGGAATGGGGAGAAAGGAGAGGATGGTGCAAGATAGGTACTGTAGGCTATGCAAGGCGAATGTAGGGGGACAGGTAACAGGTGGAGTGGGGGGAATTGACTAGAGGGAAACTGAGGGAGAAGCAAGGGACTGCAAGGTCGGAGGGAGAGACGAGGAAGGAATTGTCAGGGAGGGAGATAAGGTTGGGAAGCAAGGGAAGAGGAAGGTGGGGTTGAGGATAGATGGGAGGTGGAAGAGGAGAATTTAGGGTACGGGGGACGGGGAAGAGCGGAAAGGGATGAGGCGAAAGGGGGAGGTAAGGGGGAAGGTAAGGACAGTTGATGGGAAGACCAGGTTGTAAGAGAGGTGAATTAAGAGGGGGGCGGAGGGCAGATTTAGTGGGATTAGGGGGCGGTGAAAATGTTGGAGAATCGAGCAGGTGTAGGGTGGGGAGGGGGGTGGAGGCCAGAGGCCGGAAAGATAAGATAGGGGGAGGGGCATTTTGGGAGGGGGAAGAGAGGGTGATGAGGGAGCAGTGACTGGGGGGAACAAAGGGTAGACCTGCGCCTCCCGGGATAGCGGCCTGCTGGAGTAACGGGGGGTCTGGGGGAGAAAGGGAGAAAGGAGAGGAGTTCAAAGAAGAGTTGGGGGAGATCATAGTTGTGTGGGTTGGACGAAGGGAGTGGAAGAGATGGTCGAAGAGGGAGAGACAGGAGTCTGTCGCTTGAATCATGACGGTGCCATTGTTGTAGAGTGTTATGGTGAGCGAGCCCTTAAAGCTCGTGGAGGGGAAATTTTTAGCCGCTGTCCATGCGGGATAGGTGAGGAGGAGGAGACGTTGAAGAAATTGAAGAAGCTGGTGGACCAGGAAGGGATGTCATGGGTGAAAAAAATTAAGTCATTTTTAGCTTCCCTAGGTGCCCATTATGGAATTGATCAACAAAGAGGGAATCAGGGAAGTGTTCAATGGTGTTGTGCTTGAACCGTTTTGCTGCTGCTTTGGACAGATTGGGGGGATAGATGACTTTGAAGCAGTTAACTCCCGACTTAATCCGAATGGAAGCCATGGTAGGGAGAGGAGGGCCACTAGGGTAGCGATAGATCAGAAAAGAATAATATGAAGAGGAGGGCACATAAGCCGGAAGACGAGTGAGGATAATCCAGTGATAATTCCAATGAAAATATCTGTATCAGTCTCTCACTTTGTGTATAAGTGGCTGCATGGGTTGGTGAGTAGCTACATGAGTGTCTATATGGGTTATTAATTTGTTTTTTGAGTATCAGTATCAGTGTCTGAGTGTCTGTATGGTTCGGTGGGGGTATTACTTAGTGCATAGATGCATGAATGAGTGACTCACTGTTTGTATGTGTTGAAGACAGCATGTGTGCAGGACTGTATAGGTGGATGAGTATGTGTATGGGTGTGTTAGTGAGTGAATGACTGTCTCAATAGTGTCTTTATGAGTAACTACATAGGTTTTAAACTAGTATATGTGAGTATTGGTGTATATAAGTGAGTATATGTGAGAGTGAGAGATTGGAAGAGTTCCTGTACAAATAAGTAGGTGTTTCTATAAGTGATTGTTTAAGAGAGTAAGTATGTGTAAGTTTCTGTAGAAGTAAGTGTGGTAGTGTGTGTATAACTGTATATGCAAGTAAATGGATGTTTGATACTTTGTTTGCATGTGTGACTATGTGTGTGAGTAAATCTATGGATGAGTGGCGGTGTGTAACAGGATGTATAGGTGTATGAGTACATATGATGAGTGAGTACATGTATGAGTGACTGTATAGGGACTGTTGGTGAATGAGTGGATGTGTGTGTAGATCTTGGAATTACTGAATAGGTGTGTTGTAACTGGTATTGGTGTGTCCATTGTTTTGAAAATGCTAGTTTGTATTTTTGAGTGTGTGTATCAAAGGTTATATTAGGGTGAGAGGAGGGCTGCCACTCTATCACAAGGATGATGTCATCAGTGATGTCATTTGAGATGTCATCAGTGATGTCATGAGTGATGTCACTGACTATGTCATGAGTGATGTAATATGTGACGTCATCAGCAGTGCATTGCGGGCGCGCGAGTTATAGTTAGCTGAACTAACTATAACGGGGGAATTTCTATGGTTTTGTACGAGTGAAATGTCCAACTAACTATAACGCCCCTGAAACCTATGGTTTTTTCAGTGAATATATATATATATATATATATATATATATATATATGTATATATATATATATATATATATATATATATATATATCCGCATTACTCCATTCCTTCATTCGACCAAACAGAATCACTGGATATATTTATTTATATTTATATATTTATTTTTATATGTTTATTTATATACATATTACCTACTGGCAGTCGCCAGTAGGTAGTTTTGCTTTTAATACATTTTTACATTCAGAGTAGTTTATTGATGTGCACTCCCTCCAGTTTCCTTCGCCCAATTTTAGGTGGTCACCTCGGGAGCCAGATCTACCTACATCCAGAATAGGTTGATAGGACAGGCAGGTTCACCCCTTGGTATTAATTTATCATTATTAGGCAATTAAGTAATTTGCCCTCCTTCTTTATCTTTATCACTAAGGTTGCTTCTTCCCCGCCCCTTGTCCTGAAGAAGACCCGCAGGCTGAGGCTACAATTACCCTCTATGCCCACAAGTCGGGTCGAAACGTTGATGCTTACCCCCAACAGACCTGGACCAAGTGTCCCCTTCCTTGCTTCGTTACAGATGATAGTTCTCTGCTTTGTTTGTAAATTATATTGAACCAACGAATTGTATACTAATCTAGATTGGACAGGCCTATTTGGACTGATTTTTGTTATCAGTCATACTCAGAACATTTTTAGGGATGCTTGTTTTCTGATTCCAAATGGGATTCCTTTCCTTTTTCTTATCTTCACTCACCTCACACAAGAGCACTTTTTTCATGCACGTCCCTTTGGAGCAACCTTCTTCTCTTTCTAAGTTATAGGTATGGTAGGATGTCTACCATCTGTTGAAATAATTTTGCGATCAATAAATACATGCTTTTCAAAACTCATGGTTGTTGCACATCAAAGTAATTTCTTTATCTGGATTTATGTAACCATGTGCTAACTTTATGCATGCACTAAGTCATTTCTGAATGATAACTTTTCTCGGAAGTATTTTGTGTAAAAAGAAAGGTCCAGGACCAATTGTTTTCTATACTACAATGTAAGTAATGGCAAGTTTTAATTTCCAACTCAGGACTATGTAATAAACTGTTGTGTAGTATTTAAATGTCAGAAAAATGAAGCTAGATACCGGTTTAAACTTCAGTTTTTTTCGCGATTTCTCCGCAATGATCGTAAAAACATCGAAAAAACGCAACAACAGGAACCTCTTTTCGAAAGAGAGGGAAAGAGTTAATAGATGCTAACCATTCACAAGTGGAGATGCAGTAGTCTAAAATGAAAGACATGATTTTATTTGCTGTGATTTCTCCACGATGATCGCCAAAACATCGCGAAAGCGTGGCGACAGGAACCTCGTTTCGAAAAAGAGAGAACAGGTTAACAGATTCTAAGCATTCACAAGTGGAGATGCACTAATCTAGAATGAAAGACATTATTTCATTTGCTGCCTTTATCATGATGATAGAGTGGAAAGTTGAAGAGGGTGCCATTTTAGACTTGCTTTGTATGAGAGTGGTGTACTATTCTTGTGCTCAGTTTTTACAAATCTTAACAGTGTCAAAACTATGCAGAAAGAGCTAAAATAACAATATAATCTACAAACTGAATTCAGTAGTATGTATATAACTTCGTAATTAGTTCAAAAATTTACATTAGAAATGATATATGGGAGTTTGATTAAAAGGAGTATCACATCGATGAGAAAAAATATACGAGATGAACTGTATCTATTAGAGGGTATGTGTTTAAGAGGTTTGTGTTGAATGTTTTGGGAAGTAAGAAAAAAATTAATTAGTGCCTGTTTTTACATTGTGTATTTTATTGAAAAATAATAGTATGGTCTTGTGGAAAGTTGCAATGAGGAACTAAGAATGTTTTAAATGTCTAAACATCCTGTGCAGAATAGATACATTTGTCATTTGCATTCTGGGAGTTGTAGTACTTTTAGTAACGTTATGAAACAGGAATAGTGTAGTGAGAAATTTAAGATGAGAACATGTTGTATGCCTGTAAATGAATTGGAAAGAAGTAATACTTGTTAGGTATTTATTGGGAAGTTTTTGTCAATGTGGTTTTTAACTTATATGACCACTTTTCATATACCTAGATGGTGAGATACGGTTTTTGTGCTTGCACAAAGCTATATATACGGTGGGACTTTTGAGTTTGCTTAAAGATGCAGAGAGGTATATATTTTGGGAAAGATGGCTTGAAGGTGTACATCTATTAAGGATTCGCATATATGTTTACATGGTTATCTATGTTCAGTAAGGCTGATGAAAATTTCATGTATATGGTGAGGATAGTGCTTTTCTTTAAACATGGTTGTTTAAAATTGAGACGATTAATAGTGCAGAATGCCTCAAGAGTTCTTGTTCTAGCTTCATTTTTTGTGTAACTTTGGTATGAGATATGCTGAATATCTGTTTTAGAAGCAGAAGAAGTAATTAAGAAGTGATGTGGGTATGCCATTCGCAAAAGGTTTTGTGCTTTGAACATTTACAAAATGTTGTTTTCTGTTTGCATGTGCACACTCAGTAACAAAGCAATGTGGGTTTCTAGAGGGCCATGTATGCAATTATATATCAAGTGTGATACCGAGATTTCACTCACACATATCTCAGAAGAAAAGCATGTATACAGTAAAACAGGTAGTTTGATACTGACAGAAGGAGATAACCAATGATTCAGAGATATTGTGACAACTGTTATGTATCTGATATCAATGAAGGTACTTTCTCAGTCTGTCAGGCAGTATTCAGGCACTCATTGAATCACTCAGCCACTACTCAGAGTTCCATCAAATCAGTAATTCACTATCCATGGACTTATTCAATTATCCAGAAACTATACATGTACTCTTGCAATCAGGCAGGCAGAAATTATGTAGCCACTTACAACCCAAGCAGTCATTGAAATACAGAGGCACACACGTGCACTGATGAAACACTCTGGCTCTACTCAGGCACTCATGTAATTACATAGAGAGTACCATTGTGGTAAACCTATCACGCATACAGTACCTATGTAGTCATTTAATTACAGAGACAACAGTCTTGCACTAATACAATCACCCCAGCAGTATACTTACTTTCATCCAATCTCTCAAGCTTTAACAATGGAATTATCCAGTCACTCTAACACTAGTCATGCACTCATCTAATTAGGTAGGCACTACTGATGCACTTATTCACTTCCCCAGGCACTACCTGTGTAGATATGTAGGCATCCAGGCACTACCTGTTCAGTCAACCAAAAAGAAATGGTCAGTATCCAATCGCTGAAACACTATTCATCCACGCATCCAATAGGCTAGGTGGCATGCAGGGGCTTAAACAATGAAGTATGCACTATCCATGCACTGCATAAATCACCTATATACTATGCATGCGCTCTTGCAATCATCCAGTTACTGGATTTGCACTAATTTAATCATCCTACCAGTATCTATGCATGTGTTGAATTATTGAAGCATTAGTCACGCACTTGTCGAATCATTCAGGCTCTACTCATGCACTCATCCAAGTACCCGGATTATGTTCCCGAGTTAGGCCCATATAGCAAGGCAGCTTATTCCCTACATTGTCCAAGGAAATAACATTTCAGCAGTGACCTTTTGCACACATTTGCATGCACGACAGTGTTGGATTCGTTTCTCTGAAACTACTTTGTTTTCACAGCTAGCTTCGCGCAACATTATCACGATGCCTTGAACATCATGTACTAGGCCTCTCTACCCACTAGGTACAAAAGTCGTCCTATCTTCATCCACTTGGCGACCACATTATCCACATATCCACACCATCTCTGATCTAGCGCGAACACGCGAAGGCTGCTTTTTATTATAAATAATAGGCATCCCGATAGAATGGTAGAGGAGGCACTTCTGACACTGAATGTCCCCTGCATGCTGAAAAATCACCACGCACCGGTCTGACATTCCATGAGGGGTGTCCAAATCGAGACCAAGACGGGGTCCTTCCCTCTCTCCCATCAGGTAATGGGGTTGGATCATACCTACGGGGGATTCTTGGCTCTATACCTACACACACTCTAGGTACACTTAGAGTAGGGTTCGAATCGTAGGAGCATGTTAGATTACTATTTTGCATATTTGCCTGCATATATTCATTGCTTTAGCACCATGGTAGAAATGTATCTGCTGTTTACTCTTTTGGTGCTTGTAATCTCCTTTATTTGATTCTGTCTCCTAATCATTGCAGCACACGTATGCAAGAATAACGGTTCAATATATATTATTGAAAAAGTCCCACTGTGTAATCTCTGTATATTTATCTGAGAACAAGTGAGCACAAGTGACTTAGCGAAAGGTTCTGTACTGTTTCTATGATTCCTGAGGGATCAAGGTTGTCATGTTTAGTGGTTTGCAGAAACTGTTCGCTCCCTGGTAGGTTAGGGGGGCTTACTGTGGCACTGTGAGCTAGCTGGTCTATAGGCCAACATAACATGCGGGGGTGTCCGGAATCAGTTTAGGCACCAAGTCCTTAGTTTATGTTGTTTTATTTTTATTTTGAAGGTTCTAGATAGCGCGAACATGACCCTTGCGGGTATCAGAGCACTTTACAAGTGAGGTAATTAAACAAAAGAGACAATGTGCAAAAGAAACATAGTATTTCAAAATAATGTCTTATGATCCAGCTGGTTGTTCTAAGATTCCGATTCAATGTTCAAGTGAATTTGTCATGAGAAGAGATTTGACTTCTTTTTTGAAGGAGGCAGTTGAGGGGTTAAGTCTGGTTTCTGGGGGTAGTGCATTCCAAATCCTTGGAGCAATACCAGAGAAGGCGCGGTTATATGTTTTCTTCTTGGCAAATCTTTGAGGCTTTAGAAGAAGGTTGCTGGCGCTCCTGGATGATCTGTTTCCACACGAAAGCTTCAGTTTCTGGGCCAGATACCGCGGGGTGTTGTAATGTATGGCTTTATGTGTCATGCAGGCGATTTTGAATTGAATTATTGCTTCGAAGGGTAGCCAATTGAGCGCTTTGAAGTCAGGGGAGATGTGGCTATTTCTTTTGGAAACTATGATGAGCCAGGCCACTGAGTTGAGTGATGCTCTTAGAGGGGCACTTGTAGATCTAGGGAGTCCACAGAGAGTTGCACTACCATATTCTAGTCTTAGAATTACTAGTGCTTGGACTGCCAGCTTGAAGTCATTTACTGGGAGGAAGGTTTTAATTTTCTCAGAGTGTTCATCTGAAAGTTTGCTCCTTTTGCTGCGGCACTGATGTGATTCTGCATGTTTAGGTTACTGTCCAGAGTTACTCCCAGTGATTTTGCTGAATCGATTATAAGAGGTTGGCAGTTGAGCGCTGTAAGTTGTTTAAACCATTTGTGTATGGTGGCTGGTTGGTTAGGTGGGGTGATTAGTAAGAGTTCAGTTTTGAGGGCGTTTAGTTTGAGGTGGTTTTCAGTCCACCAAGACTGAGTTTTTTGTAAAGTTAGATTGAGAGATTTGATGTCATCCGGAGAATTTATCTTTAAGTATAGTTGCGTGTCGTCTGCGTACATGTGAAAGTGGATATTTGATGAGTCGAGAATCTCAGTGAGCGGCTCCATGAATAGGTTGAACAGTGTAGGTGAGAGGGAGGAGCCCTGCGGGACTCCTAATGTGACTGGGACGGTCGTGGACAGGGATTGGTTGACCTTGAACCTTTGGGATCTATTCAGGAGGAAAGAGGTAAACCAATTTAGTACTGACCCTGATAAGCCCATTCTGTATTGCAAGAGATCTAGTAGCTTATCATGTTTGACGGTGTCAAAGGCCGAAGATAAGTCAAGCAGGATAAGTAGGCAGGTTTCGTTCTGGTCTAGGATTCTTAGTGCAACATCTACAATGTGGGTCATAGCCGACTCGGTATTATGCCCTGCCCGGAAGCCAGATTGGAATTTATTGAGCAGGTGGAAATTGGTGATGTGGTTATCTAACTGGCTGAGAACACATTTTTCTAGGAGTTTAGCCAGATTTGGGATGTTGGAAATTGGTCGGTAGTTATTTAGGTCCGTGGGGTCCGATTTGAGAATTTCAGGAATAATTCCTTGGACTAAGGAGGCATTGATAATCTTTGTCCAAAGTGGCAGTAGCGCCGGTATGAGATCTTTGAGGTAGTTTGCAGGAAGGGGGTCTGAGAAGTGGTTGGAGGGGTTCAAAGACATGAGTGCTTTTAGAATTGCTTCTTCGCTATAGGTTGTGAAGGTGGCCCAGGAGGCGTTATTTTTTAGGGCGAGCTTAGATGAGCAGTTGATTGGGGTTGCTAGAATGTGAGATGACGAGTCCTTCTGAGTGTTAGACTGAGCTAATGAGGCTTTAAGTAGGTCCGTTTTCAGGAGTTCCGTTTTTTTCGTGAAGAAGGAGGAAAATTCTTCGCAGCTGGGTGGTGTACATTGTCCAGCATGGGGAGGGCGAGCTAAGCCACTAGATTGAGTTTTGACTAGTTCAAATAGTTTTTGGGGTCGGTTCTTGGCTTGACCTAGCTGATTTTTTAAAAAGCTTGCTTTTGAGTGTCTGATCTTTCTATAGTACGAGTTTCTGGTGGATCTGAGCAGTTTGAGGTGATCCATGGATGGTGATGACCTCCATCGCCTTTCAGCTAATCTAAGGGCTCGTCTGTCCTCGTTGACTCTGCCGTCATACCAAGGTTTAGAGTTTTTTGTGGAGATCCTCTTCAGTTGTAGAGGCGCGGTTGTGTCTAAAATCGAGGACATAGAGTTAAAGTAGTGTTGTGTCAAAGCTTGAACATCAGTTAGGTCTTCCGGGGGGAGCAGGAGGTTGACACTGGCGGATGTGGATAGGTCTGTGAGGGTTTTTTTTAGATTCCTCTTCCATATTTTAGGTCTCGAAGGTTGTACTGAGCATAGTTTAACTGATTCCTTGATGAAGAAGGTGATGGCATGATGATCGGACCAATCACATGGGAGGATTGTGCTAAGCTGGATAGCTTCTGGGTTGGCAATAACCAAGTCAAGGGTTGAGCCTTTGACATGTGTGGGGCTATTGCAGATTTGGGTGAGGTCGAGGACCGAAAGGAATGTTTTGAGGCTATTTACTGCTGGGTCGTTAGGGTCGTTCCAGTGGAGATTGAAATCGCCAAGGAATATTTGGGTATTTTGTTGACCAGTATGAGTGGTCACGATATCCATGAATTGCTCGATGAAGGTGATGTTATCGCCTGGCGGATGGTAGAATATGTGTAGTGAACAGATTGGTTTGTTATTACTTGTGATATCTAAGCAGAGGTATTCACATGAAGATAGATCAGGTGAAGGTGAGCTGTTCACTGAGAGACTGTTCCGGTGAATGCAGGCAATACCGCCTCCTAGTCTATCAGGTCTGTCTAGTCTGATGATGAAATGATTGGGGGGAACCAGTATATCTAGGATCGGCGTGGACGACTCATTTAGTCATGTTCCGGTTAAGAATAGGAGGTCAGGTTCATAAGTGAGTATTAGGTCAGCTATGTCAGCTGCGTGTTTTGAGGCTGACCAAACAATGTGCAGATCCTACGGATTAGTAGGAACTACACAACAGGTAGGCACTACTGATGCACTTATTCAAGTCTCCAGGCACTACCTATGTAGCTATGTAAGCCGGACCATTGACGTGACGCTACCGTACGCTGCCAAACCCCAATTAGGAAAAGGGGAGTTTTTCGGCGGGTATAATCAACCTACAAGTTCCAACCATATATCACAGCTCCTGTAAAGAAGAACGGTGACAACCATTACACCAACTTCAGCCTCAGGCTTATTATTTCGACCTTGGGCTGCTATAGGCATCGTATAAGTTACATCCCGATACATAATCTAAAACTGGATATTAACGAGGTGAAAGGAGATAACTGTCCCAATCCTCCATCTTCAATACATGACCCACCTACTATTAAGAAGAGGTGTTTTAAAGGGTTCCAGTAGGAACCAGTCAGGTTCGAAGAGTAAAAACATTTTTGTCTTGAGAAAGATGGTATTATAAATATCTCCATCGAAACGCGTCGACGCTACCCATAAGAAACACAATCCGTGAAGAGACTGGGGCCATTGAGTACTCTACATTAAGATAGTACCAAATGTCAGCCGGCAACATTTAGTAAATACGGATGTGTATAGTTTCAATGACATATCTTCTTGTCTGTTGTATGTACTCTTGTCTTTTTAATCTATGATTGTTTTTTATGAAAATGTTTTTCTCTCGGATATGTTGATTAAATGCACTGTAATTTTATTTAATTTTAACGTTGTTTGATACAATGGTACAACTGTTGGTTGATATACCATAAGACTAATGTACTTTTAATAAATTGATATATATTTTACTATAAATTTGTTGTTTGTAGTGTTAGCCTTGGGTATATGGTTATATCTCCTAGCTTTATGAATGAAGAAGGTATGAATGAGTAAGGGCTGGTGGTAGTTGACATAATCAGTCCTTGTGATTATGAGCACTGATATTAAGTCCAAAGGAGCATTTTTCTGTTGATACAGTTGTATAGCACCCTACTCCTTTGGTGTGTAAGGGGTCCCTCTCTTTTTTGGATAGCCTCTAGGCACTGCCTGTTCAGTCAACCAAAAAGAAATGGGGAGTATGCAATTGCTGAAACACTATTCATCCACTCATCCAATAGGCTAGGTCCTATGCATTGGCGAAAACAATCATGTATGCACTATTCATGCACTGCATAAATTACCTATATACTATGTATGCACTCTTGCAATCATCCAGGAACTAGAGTTGCACTCATTTAATCATCCTGCCAGTATCTATGCATGTATTTAATTATTGAGTAGATGCATGAGTAGAGCCTGAGTGTTTCAGTAGTGCACGCATGCGCCTCTGTATTTCAATTACTGCATCAATCAATCAATCAATCAATCAGGGAATTGTGAAATGCGCTACTCACCCTTAAGGGTCTCAAGGCACTGGGGGGGGCGCAGTTCCAGTCAGTCAAAGAGCCAGGTCTTGAGGGTCTTCCTGAAGATGTGCAGAGTGGGGGTGCATCTGATGTTGATCGGGCGCTTGTTCCAGGTCTTTGCCGCGATGTAGGAGAAGGCTCTTCCACCCGTGCGGATGAATGGTGATTCGGCGAGGGCGAGATCGGAGGATCAGAGGTTTCTCTTGGGTACGTGGAAGGAGATTCTTTCATTGAGATATTGGGGTCCGGTGTTGTGGAGGCATTTGTAGGCATGGGTGAGTATCTTGAAGGTTACTCTCTTCTCGACGGGGAGCCAGTAGAGGTCTTGCAGGTGTTGGGTGATGTGTTAGTGTCGAGGGATGCCGAGTACGAGTCTGGCTGCGGTATTCTGTATGGTCTGGAGCTTGCAGGGCAAAGATTTGATGATCCCGGCGTAGAGGGCGTTTCCGTAGTCCAGTCTGCTGGTTATGAGTGCGTGGGTGATGGTCTTTTTTGATTCGGGGGGATCCATTTTAAGGTCTTGTGAAGGATATAGAGGGTGTTGAAGCAGGTGGAGGCGATGGTGTTGATCTGTTGGGTCATGGTGAGGGAGGAGTCGAGTATGATGCCGTGGTTCCGGGCGTTGTCCGTGGGGGTCGAGGGGTTGCCGAGGGCGCTGCGCCACCAGGTGTTGTCCCATGCAGAGGGGGAGGGACCAAGGACAAGGACTTCTGTCTTCTCCGAGTTAAGCTTCAGACAGCTGCTGCTCATCCAGGATGCAACGTCCTTCATTCCTTCCTGGAAGCTGAGTCTGGTGGTGAGGGGGTCCTTAGTGAGGGAGAGGATAAGCTGGGTGCCGTTGGTGTAGGATAATATGCTGATTCCATGCTGTCTGATGATGGCGGCGAGGGGGACCATGTAGATGTTGAAGAGCGTGGGGATGAGCGACGATCCTTGGGGTACTCGGCAGTTGAACTCTGTGGGTTCGGAGAGGAAGGGGGGAAGTCTGACTCTTTGGGTTCTGCCGGTGAGGAAGGAGCGGATCCAGTTGAGGGTGGTTCTCTGAATGACGGCGTCATGGAGTCTGGTGGTGAGAGTGCGGTGGGAGATGATGTTGAAGGCTGAGGAGAGGTCAAGTAGGATCAGGGACGCGGTGTGGCATTGGTCAAGGAGGGTGCAGATGTCATCTGCAGCAGCGAGTAGAGAGGTCTCAGTGCTGTGGTTGCTGCGGAATCTGGATTGAGAGGGGTCGAAGATGGAGTTCTCTTCGATGATTTTTATTAGGTGAATGTTGACGATCTTCTCTGTGACTTTGTCCGCAAAAGGGAGGAGAGAGATGGGTCGGTAGTTCGTGAGGACTGTCGGATCTGCTGATGGCTTCTTGAGGAGGGGCTTGACTTCTGCGCATTTCCAGTTGTCAGGGAATGTGCCGGCTTCGAAGGTTGCATTGATGGTGCGTCGTAGCTCAGGGGCAATGGCGGCGGCTCTGTGGAAGATGTGCAGAGGGCAGGGGTCCGTGGGGGCTCCTGCCTGAATGCCTTTCATGGTCGATGTGGTGTCTTTGGTGGTGACTGGGGTCCAGGAGGAGATTGTGGGCTGGTTGTCGTTGCTGGGTGGAGCAGTGGAATCGGTGTCCAGAGTCTGTTCATTGAAATTGTCTTAGAGGGATCTTATTTTCAGGTGGAAATAGGAGCCGAGTTTGTTGCAGAGGTCTTGGGAGGGTGTGACGTCCGTGGCTTTGCTGGGGGGCTTGGTGAGTTCCTGAATGATACTGAAGAGTTCTTTGGAGTTGCTGGCATTGGCGTGGATTTTGTTTTGGATGAAGGTCCTTTTGGTGGATCTGATGAGTTGGTGGTATTCTGTCATGGTGTTCTTGTAAGTGGTGCGGTCCTCCGAAGTTTTGCTGTTTCTCCAATTCTTTTCAAGACGTCTGCAGGTGCGTCTGGATTCTTGGAGGTCAGCGGTGAACCAGGTGGCCTTCCTGGGGCGCTCTCTGTCGGGGTTGTGGAGGGGGGGAGATGTTGTCTGCGCAGTTGGTGATCCATCTGTGAAGTTCTTTGGTTGTAGAGTTGGTGTTGGTCGAGGTGGGGGGCATCGCTGTAGAGGGTGGAGCTGAGGTGATCCTCAGTGACCTTTCTCCAGTTCCTTCATGGAGGGCGGGGTGTACGTTTGGGGGCGGTGGGTTTGTTGACCTGGAAGTGTATGCAGTGGTGGTCCGTCCAGGGGGGTTGCATGGTGTGGCTGAAGTGGATGTTGTTACTTCCTGTGAAGATGGGGTCAAGGGTGTGTCCTGCCTTGTGGATAGGGGTGGTGATGAGTTGCTTCAGTCCGAGGTTGGTGCGGTTGTCCAGGAGGGTGGCGGAGTTGGGGTCGCTGAGGTTGTCAAGGTGGAAGTTGAGGACTCCAATGAGTACATAGTCCATGGAGGCGATGGCGTGGTGTGCAATGAGGTCAGTAATGGTAGTGGTGAACGCGGTTCGAGGTCCGGGGCATCTGTAGGCGAGGGTGCTGCATAGGGTCGTTCTGGGGCTGGTCTGGATCTGGAAATGGAAGTGTTCGGTGGTGGACGGGGAGTCGTTTTTGCTGAAGGTGGTGAGTCGGAGGGAGCACTTTTGTGTGATGGTGAGACTTCCTCCCGGGCGGTTGGGGTGGTCCTTCCTCTGGATCTTGTATCCGTTGGGGATGGCGGTGGCGATGTCGGGGGCAGAGGTGGGGTTGGTCCAAGTTTCCATGAGGAAGGCGGTGTCTGGCAAGAGGGTGTCGAGGAGGTCCCAGATCTCTACAGCATGTCTGTGCAGGGAGCTCACATTGAGGAGGATGCACCTCAGGGCTTCAGGGGTGCTGGCGTCCGGTGCGGGGGCGGCGGCTGTGGAGGTGCGGAGGGTGGTGAAGGTTTGTCGGCAGTGTCGGCAGGAGAACTGGCCATGGGTGGTGTTCCGCATAGACAGCTGGCAGTTGTTGTTCCTTCCAGGGTTGAGTGCGAGGAGGGCAGCTGAGTCATAGCAGTGGGTGGTCAGAGATCCAGGGTCCCTGGCGCTGTTAGCGGTTGGGTCACAGACGAGCGCAGACGGGCTTGCCTTTGGCTCATCTTTGGCTGCGACTGCAGCGTGGCCACGCAGCGGTCGCCATTAAATAGGGAAGGGGGGAGGGAAGTGCAGCTGGGAGGTGGGAGTGGGAACCGGCAGGGGGAGGGGCCATGGGGGCAGCAGCGGCGGGAAAAGGGCGGCAAAAATGGACACGGGGACACAAACAAGGTGACAAAAAGAGGAAAAATTGAAGACAGACAGTAGAATAAAATTAAAGGCAGAAAATTAAGGCACAATGAGAAGAAAACAAAAAGACAGACAAAAACAGAAAACTGGGCACACACATGCAGACAGACAACAGCGGACCAGCAGAAGAGCTAGGCTCCCCCACTGGACCACCAGGGATGAGGCACAGGCAGGAGCCTGCATGTGGAGGAGGGCCTCAAACACCTATTTTAGAGAGAGAGTAGGGGACAGCGGCACAACAGCAGAGATGCTGGGGTGGAGAGCTGGGTCTCTGACCAGGAGGTGAGAGGTCTTGCTCAGACATCCAAGCAGCGGCCGCCATTAAATAGGGAAGGGGGAAAGGAAGTGCAGCTGGGAGGTGGGAGCAGGAACCAGCAGTGGGGAGGGGCTGCGTGGCAGCAGTGGTGGGAAAAGGGCAGCAAAAGCTGGCACGGAGGACACAAACAAGGCAACAAAAACAAAAACAGGAAAAATAGAAGAAAGACAGCAGAATAAAATTAAAGGCAGGCACAATGAGAAGAAAACAAAAAGACAGACAAAAACAGAAAAACGGGTACACACACGCATACAGACAACAGCATACCAGCAGAAGAGCTAGGCTCTCCCACTGGACCACCAGGGATGAGGAGCAGGCAGGAGCCTGTGGGTGGAGGAGGGCCTCGAACACTAACTTAGAGAGAGGTGTAGGGGGCAGCGGCACAACAGCGAAGCTGCTGGAGCGGAGAGCTAGGTCTCTGACCAGGAGGTCAGAGGTCTTGCTCCATGCTGCATGGGTTGTAAGTGGGTGTTTAGATGGCTGCGTAGGTTCTGCACAAATGTTATAATGATTGCATAGTTACAGCCTTGTAAACTTAGTGTTAAATTTAAAAAGTGTAGAAAAAGGAGAGATGCAGTGAAACAGAAAGAACGAGTTGAGATAGTAGTTGATAAGGCCTTTGCTTTGAAGAGAAGCTTTTCATTTTGATTCTGAACAGAAGAAGACTCTTGACAAAATAGTGTTGTGCATGAGGAGACAAAACCAGAAGAAAAGATTAGTGAATAGAAGTAACTGTTGTATAGTTTTTAGTGGACAATGGATACATACTTCTTGTACAGAAGCTTTCTTTAATGAAGAAAGCTATCTCCAGGATAACAAATTTGTTTATGCTATTGATTAAAGAGGACGATGTAATGTAATGAAAAATGGTAGTTCTATAGATAAAGAAGTGTTGATACCTAGAAATGTAGAAGAAGTTATTGCAGAAGTGGGACAAGGAAGGCGTAGTCAGGGTACTGTATACAAATGGAATTGTAGGAGTGTTTCTAATATTAGACAGCAATCCTTTGATATATTAAGAAAATTCCTACGTATCTTTCCAAGGCGAAGTTTAAAACACAAAATAAGTTATACCGCTCAAAAATGCGAACTTTAGGTAGGAGGCTGTATTATGTGAAAAGTCCTGCTTTATGTTTAGGGGAAATAAGTAGAGCACTTTTGAATGGTAGTGTGGCGCACGTAGAGAAGGTTTGTGGTGATGTGCAGTTTCATTTCTTTGGTCCTGAGCAGAATTCTAATGAAAATGAAAAGTTGTTAAGAGGAGGAGTTGCAGAACACAACATATATTACAGTTGATAGACTTAAAAAAAGAGATTGCAAAATTTAACACAGTGTTCTGTAAAAAACCAGAGTATGTTTGTATATATTGTTTATGCACTTACTAGAAGATTTAAACACAGACTGTTGACTTATATTTAAAAAGTGAAAAAGTAAATTATGATAACTGGCAAAAGTTACCTGTGTATTAATTTGTAGAGGGACGGTTTGACTTGTCTATTCAGCAAGTTATATGTAAGTAGTGTTACAATAAATTGGAAGATAATAAAATGAACAACACATAGAGACCCATTTTGTAAGATAATAAAATGCTTGCTAATGTAGAAAAATTATGATATCCAAAAATTAAAAAAATCAACATTTATTATTCTTTCCAGCATTGCGAAGGGCTGTTATTGACTGCTCTCCAGCACTAACTACGACTTCACATTCCATGCAGTATGATGCCATTGGGGAAAACTGTGGAGCCAAATCTTGAAGCTGAGATTGGGCTTTTGAATAAACTCTCCGCTTCGGTGTTATTGTGCTGCTATTGAAGTCGAGGATCCTTCAGCTTTGTGTTGCCTTCTTGCTGCTCACTATGAACTCCTCTATGAAATGTACAAAAAATATAAAAGGGGGGGGAACCATGTATGATTTTTGGCAGCATTGTGAATAGCTGTAACACACTGCTCATTAGCTGTTATAACAACACTACAGTCCATGCAATACGTGCCCATTCTTGAAAACTGTGAAGCCATATCTGTTGTAGCAGTCTGTACCTCTAAAGGGACTTTCTGGCGGGGAATTGTTGCTGCTGCCACTGATGTAGATGGCCCTCCAGCTTCCTTCTGCTTGATCAGTCAAGTCATAATCTACCACCTGCTCACAATAAACTTCTGGAAGGAAGATTTAAGAAGGAGTAGTGGGTGTATACTTCCTAGTCATTTTACTGAACGGTATATTATCCAATGATATTCCTTCCTTTCACGGTCATGTGATGTTTTGAGATTGTGCATTGCACTAGTTTGGCAACAGTTTTTAATTCCCCATGAGTTTGGGTGACAATGGGTAGTTTGATGGATGTTTGGTAGTTATGTTCTATTTGTGAGTTCAGATGTTGAGTTATTTTTTTAAGCTTTTCTTTTTTATACATGTGTTGTTAAAATAAAGCTAAACCAATATGTGACTAAACAGCTAGACTCAAACATTGTGTAAAATATGACTATATAGCTGTTTTTCACTTTGTCATTTTTATTTGTGACTACTGATGTCATTGCGACCTCTGGTATTGCTGTGAAGAAGGAAAATTAATTTTTGATTTAGTTATTTCGACAAATGAATACAAAGGGAAAAGTTAAATTAGTATCTTGCTAAATTGCTGCACTGAAACCTTTTGTAAAATATGTCTACATATATGTTTTACACTTTGTTAAAAACACCCGGTATTCGCAATCTGTCGTTGGCAATGGCACTCATACAATCATACAGACACTACCTGTGCAATCATCAAGGACGCCCTTTCTCTATCACTCTACAAACGTGCCACCTCCTGGCATAGTACTAGTTGGAGGACGAAGTCTCCTTGGCTTATGAGGGTATTGGGGGCCAAGTATCCCTCTTGTTACCTCCAGCAAGTCCCACGCAGTCAGTTTGCTTAGAGGTCTTCGGAGGCCACTCCCCCCTTTCTGCACCACTCTGCAAACACGTCTCCTGGCATAATACTGGTTGGGAAATAAAGTTGTCTTGGATGTGAAAGGACCTTGGGGACCAAGAAGTCCTCCTGGTACTTTCTATAAGTCCTACTCAGCAGGATTTCTGAGAGCTGGTTAGAGGCCCCGTCCCCTTTCCACACCATTCTGCAAAGACCATTGCTACTTAAAAAACCATGGAAATTCACTGAAAAAATCTAAGGTTACAGGGCTGTTATAGTTAGGAAATAGGATTAAAAAAACCTTAGATATTCACTGAAAAAACCAAAGGTTACACGGACGTTATAGTTCATCTGATAGTTTACTCGTACAAAACCAGAGACATTCAGCAGTTATAGGCTAGCTGAGCTAACTATAACTCGCGCCCCCGCAATGCACTGCTTATGACCTCACATATTACATCACTCATGACATGGTCAGTGACATCACTGATGACATTACTGATGACATCTCAAATGACATCACTGATGACATCATCCACAGAATCTCTGATGCGCCCACTCACACCCCTATGTAACCTTTCATACACCTACTCCAACTTTCACACTACCATTCTCAAAACCATTGACATAACCATACTAGTACTTACATACCCACTCACTGATTCATGAGTCTATACACACATCCACTCAGTCACCCATACAGCCACACGTACACCAACTCACTCACTAATAAAGCCACTGGTATATCTACTCATAAAGCCACATAGCCACTCACACACTCTCAGTCACCCCTAGAGCTACTCACACACCTAGTCACTCACCCATAGAGTCAATCACACAGCCACCTACTCACCTATACAGTTATACATACACCAACTCACTTATTCATACAGATACAAAGACATACTTACTCTCCTATACAGTCACTGACACAAGCACACAATCACCCATACAGCCACTCTCACAATCACTCACTCACACATGCAGTCACTTATATTGGTATTGGTGTGTCTATGGTTTTGAGAATGGTACTGTATTTTAGAGTGGTTGTATGAAAGGTTATATTAGGGTGTGAGGAGGTGCGTCAGATATTAAGTGGATGATGTCATCAGTGATGTCATTTGAGATGTCATCAGTGATGTCATCAGTGATGTCACTGACCATGTCATGAGTGATGTAATATGTGACGTCATCAGCAGTGCATTATGGGCGCGAGTTATAGTTAGCTCAACTAACTATAACGGACGAATTTCTCTGGTTTTATACGAGTGAAATGTCCAACTAACAATAACGTCCCTGAAACCTGTGTTTTTTTCAGTGAATTTCTAAGGTTTTTTAAATGCTAATTTCTAACTATAACGTCCCTGAAACCTAAGGTTTTTTAAGGGAATTTCAAAGGTTTTTTAAAAGCTAATTTCTAACTATAACGTCCCTGAAACCTCTGGTGTTTTCAGTGAATTTCTAAAGTTTTTTAAATGCTAATTTCTAAATATGCCTACATAGGTAGGACATTTGCAGAAAGATGAAGAAAGGCGCAGAAAGAAGCAAGAGAAGTGCAGAAAGAGGCAACAGAAGTCCAGAAAAAGGAAGAAAGGTGCAGAAAGAAGCAAGAGAAGTGCAGAAAGAACCAACAGAGGTGCAGAAAGAGGCCTACTTTGACTGTACCTTACAACAGACTCATACAAAGTATCTTAATCACAAATCCTTCTCCCAAGATGTCTTAAACCTCACTTTTCTCTTGAAGGTTCACTATTAATCGACTACTCAGAATGTTAGGCCTACCTTCCAAATATAAAACAGCAATCCTAATCAGCAGGGACAGCAGCTCAGATGTTTTGTCTGTAAAGGACTCTTCTGGCCCTTCGAAGCCTGCGTTTAATCCCTTAGGCTCCTCCACTTTTTTAGAAGAGCTAAAACGATACTGAATGAGTGTCAAACAGAATTCAAACTACACAAAACAAGGAGAGGTGGTAGAAGGGGCAAATCAAGAAAAGATAGATCAGAAAACTGGAGTAAGAACACGGTTGGAAACAAAAGGGAAACAGAGGGTGGCATAAATACTGGTCTTGAAGAAAGTAAAGTTGTAAATTTGATTTTGAACATGTCTGATTACAACCTTAATGAACATGAGATTAATGTTTTGAACAGAGGTTTGGGATTCTGTCCGACTAATATCTGTGACTTCTCGGAAGTACAAATAGACTTGTTTACGTTCGTTAGAATGTTGAAATTGAAAGGTTTCTTCGCTCTGAACCCTGGCAAAGTTTATGATGTGAATAAAAGCATTGAACTATCTGATATGACCATCTCTGATGTTAGGAACATATAGTGTCTACTCTCTCTAAATGATGAGTGTGATATTGAAGAAGTGTTGAAAGAAATGCAGATACAACCTGATTTGTCTATTGACAGTAAATTGAAACCTAAGTCAAGATTTGTTCCCAAAGCTCGCAGTTTAGTGGGATCGAATTATTTCATAAACGGGTTATGCAGGACTTGTATGCATTAGAGGACAAGACTAACACCATGACCACAACAAGGCTGGGGAAAAAGAATCTTATTAAGAGAGAGTGCCAGGTATTGAACGAATTAAAATCAAATACTTCCCTCGTGATTCGAGAGGCTGACAAGGGGGGTAATGTAGTTGTGATGAATTGCACGCAATACCATGCAGAGGTATTGCGACAGCTCACGGATACCACATGCTACAGAAGGGTTGGTGTCAACCCCAGTCCAGGGATTAAGATTCTGATCAATGAAAGATTGACACATTGGCTCGAGTTATGTCTCTTGTCAGATCTAGAATACAAATACCTTAGGATAGAGAATCCCAGGTTCCCTTGCATATACATGCTTCCAAAAATACACAAGGTAGTAGAGTTTCCACCGGGCCGGCCCATTATCTCAGGCATTGGGTCACACACCGAACGTATTTTGGAATTCTTGGATGTGTATTTGAAACCTTTTGTTGTAAACTTGCCCTCTTATGTGAGGGATACCATGGACATTTTACAAAAATTTGATGATGTAATTTGGGACTCGGATAACATGATGTTTGTAACACTTGATGTTGAGAGCCTTTATACCTGCATACGGAAAGACTTGGGACTTACTGCTTTAGATTCATTTCTCTCAACTAGACGAGCGAATTTCTATGAGCATTCAGAGATGTTAAAAGAACTTGCTGACATTGTTCTTTCGAATAACTACTTTCTATATGAAGGGGACTGGTATCAACAGTTGCAAGGGACTGCCATGGGCTCCAGGTTTGCCCCCTCTTATGCCAACCTCTTTGTGGGGTGGTTTGAGAGGAGGCATGCCTGGGCCCGTGGGGACTCAAGGTGGTCGGAATATGTCCATTTTTGGGGGCGCTTTATTGATGATATTATAGTGATATGGACAGGAACCTTGACCCAAATAGAAGAATATTTTTCGTATTTGAATGACAATGATTTTAATGTTAAGTTTACTATGAACAGCCACAAAACAGAGATAACCTTTTTGGATGTCCGTTTGTACATAAAAGGTAACAGGATGCAGAGTACTTTATTTAGAAAACCCACAGCCTGTAATAGTATCTTACAAGCGGACAGTGCTCATCCTATGAGTATAATCAAGGCAATCCCCTTTGGAGAAATGCTACAGATTAAACTGAATTGTAGCGAAATGAGTGAATGTGAAAAGAACTTGGATAGCCTCACTGATAGATTATCCTTGCGGGGCTATGATGGGAGATTGTTGAGCAATGCCAGGAAAAAGGTGATAAACATCGAAAGAGGAGAATTACTGAAAAGTAAGATAAGAGATAAAACAAATAAACCATTGGCCCTAATTACCACCTACAACTCCTCCAGCAACCAAATTTGGCGCGTGCTCAAGAAGCACTGGCACTTATTAGAGAGCATCCCAGGTTTGGAGCCACATGTTAATAAGTACCCAAAAGTCACCTATAGAAGGGGTCGTACTATTAAGGATATAGTGAGTCCCAGCTATACACGAGAAGTGAGAGATTGGTACATTGAATTGGCTACCACCGAAACCGAAGGGTTTCTTTACATTCAAAACATGTAGTATGTGCCATTTGGGCATAAACAAGACAACGAGGTTCAAACTTAATGCCACATGTGAATACAGAATTGATAATTTCATCAATTGCCGTACGTCCTTTGTGATCTATGCTATTATTTGTACATGTCGAATAGCGTACATAGGCAGCACCATGAGGGAATTAAGATTTAGAATTGCAGAACATCTGCGAGCAGTAAAAAAAAAAATAGGGACTCCTCATACCCGTTATCAGCGCATGCATGTGATACGGATAAGGATTCTCCCTTTGGATTTTATGGGTTAGATGTGGTCAAGATGAATGTAAGAGGTGGTGACAGGGAGCTCCTGATAAGACAAAGGGAATCAAAATGGATTTCACGCTTACGTACTGTGGAGTTGGACCTCAATGTAGAGCATGAATTTCACCATTTTCTGTAGGTCGTTGGTCTCTTGCTCCTACTAGTACGGCGAGGAGGAGTTGACTTGGACACTCCTACTGGTATGAGTCTTGATGTCTTTGCTGAGATTTCTTCCTATGGACTCTGATTTTTCATGGTCGATCTCTGAATCTTGTTGAACTGAATTGTTGTTGGGTCAAGGAATGGGACCTTTGTATGATAAAGCATTTTACCTGTCTGGTTGTATTTAGACTGTAATGTAAGTCTGTTAAAGGAAATATGATGCTCTTGTTGGATTCTCTTCCTACGGAATTTGAACTTTTCAGCTTGTTTCTTTGAATTTTGTTGGTATAAATTATTTGTCCAGGGACATGATGGACACAAACAATAGATATTCCTAGGATATAGTGTTTTTACATTTGTACACATATTGGCTGGGGAAACCTATAAGCCTTTATCTTTGCGCATCAATATACCTGGGGTGGGAAATGGAGATTACAGGGTGGCCGACACTCTATTTGTGGTGTTGGTCCTTTCTTAATTACACTGCTAAATGTGTTGTAGTTTGACTTGCCTGATGTTGTTGAAATTGTTTCTTTGCATCCTATTGCCCAAGTATATGATGGATGTGGGGAGTTGATGGCCATTATTTCATGTGTGCCATTGGCTCTTACTTTTTGGTGCTAATGGAAGCTAGTGCTAAATCGTGGATTTTATTTTGCCATGAATTTAGTAGTTTAGTTTGCGCAATACACTCTACATGGTGGCTGACACTCTGTTGCATAATCTTGTGTTTGTCAGAGTGTTAAGGGTATTGGCCGACACATTGCCTTTACAACATTGTTTGTTTTCTTAGTGTAGTTGATAATAGCGAACGAGTTTGAGCAATATGCTCTACAAGATGGCCGACACGTTGTTTTGTAATATTAGTCCTTTTTTAGTGTTGGGGACACCGGTTTTACTACATTGGTCCTTATTTAGTGCTGAGGATTCTAGTGAATCTTCTATTGATAATGAATTCAGTAATCTATACTGGCATACACTAGAGGAAGCCCGACTTTCTATTCTTGTTAATGGTCGTTCCTTGGAGTTGATAAGAGTTAGTGTGGTTGCGCGAACTCTAATCTACTAAGAACTCAGTGCTCTAATTTGAGCAATGCATGTTACAAGATGGCCGACACTATTTTGTTTAGAACATTAATACTTTCACAATGTTACTTGAAGTTAGTGCAAACCAACCACCTTGCATGGTGGGATATTTAAGGAGATCAGTAAAGTTGAACCGGTATCATGCGTTTCGAAAGAGATGACCTTTCCTGCTCTGACCGGGTAAGCTGCTGGCGATGAAAGGGAAGCGTGACAATGGTTTTTATGAGCGTGTGATTGGGGATTATGGTGCTTATATTACTGGCCGATTTGGCTTGACATGTATTGACGTTGGTCCTTTCTGCTTTTTCTCTTTGCTATAACTTGCGACAGTATTAAGAGCTTTTTTTCATAGCGGTGTACTCTTGAGGTACACTGCAGTTAATACTGACTGGCAGCGGTACAGACCATATGCGCTAATGTGGATGCGTAAAGGAGTGTTTTTATAAATTGGGGGTTATTGACACTTGTCTGTCTTCTGGCATTTTTCCAGAGCTTATTGGACGCCTGAATAGGTGGTCTTTGGCGACATTGAGGGTCCCTGAATCCGAGGACCGACTGTAAGGAACACGGAAGAGGACTGAATTTATAATTTTTACAGTCTTCCGGGGAGAATGGTGAGCGCTTTCTGCCAGTATGCGTTGAGCTGTTCCATAGGATTGTGGGAACTGCTATGACCATATGCGCTAATGCGGGTGCGCAAATGAGTGGTTTTGTAAATTTTGGGTAACTGATACCTGCCTGTCTTCTGGCATTTCCCCAGAGGGTAGTGGATGCCTGAATAGGTGGTCTGTTCCAGCACTGAGGGTCCTGGAATTCGAGGACCGACTGTGTAACACAGAAGTAAAAATGTAGTAAATCAGTATCAAAAAAATAAATATAACAATGAATACATTTAAAAATTGTCATTTACAAAACCTTTGAAATTCACTGAAAAAACCCATAGGTTTCAGATATGTTATAGTTAGGAATTAGCATTTAAAAAACTTTTGAAATTCACAGAAAAAACCATAGGTTTCAGACACGTTATAGTTAGAAATTAGCATTTAAAAACCTTACAAATTCACTGAAAAAACCATAGGTTTTAGGGACAGTTATAGTTAGTTGGACATTGCACTCGTACAAAACCCGTGAAATTCCCCCGTTATAGTTAGTTCAGGTAACTATAACTCGCGCCCCCGCAATGCACTGCTGATGACGTCACATATTACATCACTCATGACATGGTCAGTGACATCACTGATGACATGGCGCATTCTAATTTGGGGGATTAAGTCCTCTTGAATTCTGAGGGTCCCTTGGGGCCAACTAGACCACCAGGTATCTCCAGTAAGCCCCACACAGTGGGATTGCTGAGAGGTGGTCCGAGGCCATGCCCCTTTTTACACCACTCTGCAAATGTGCCTCTTGGCGCACTGCTGGTGGGGCGATGAGGTCCACATGTGTCCTGAGGACCTCAGGGCTAAAGTGGACTTCATCCCCTGAGCAGCAGTATGCCAGGAGGTGCGTTTGCAGAATGGTGCAAAAAGGGGGCGTGGCTTCGGACCACTCTCAGCAATCCAGCTGTGTGGGGCTTACTGGAGGAACCTGGTGGGCTAGTTGGCCCCCAGGGAAAAACGTCTGTCTCACTCCCCTTGCCAGCACACCTTTCGATTTTCATTCAGGGTGGGTCAGTGTCACGACAGCCTCCTAAAGATCAAAAACAGAAGTAAATTGTGCTTAGTGTGTACCAAGTGAACCAACCATAAAAGAAGATTTATTATTTCAGAAAAACAATATTGCTGTGCCCTATAAATATACAAAAATAGAAAGCAGATATGCCCAGACTAGACAACACTATACTCTGTTCTACATAGCTCTGTTTAGCCACTCAGTTAAATACAAAGATTTCAACATGAGTTAAGGGTACAATGTATGCACACAATGAACCATAAAACTCATGTCGCAAATGTACTAAAATACATCAGATAAGGTGCTTTATAAAACATAACAGTGCTATAAACAATGCTTAATTAATTCAAATTGATCATTTATATTAAATAATACAAATTGCTTTATTGTTTAAGAATAACTCATGTATTATTATAGTGTTTTAATGCTTTTTCTTTTCAAAAGGTACCTCAACTATTTTTCAGTATTGGTTAGGTTTTCTTACTTAAGTTCCTTTTTTTCCTTATGTGCTGTAACCTGTAGCAGCTGTAACTTTAAGGTCTGTTGAAAGCTTTTTTTTAAATCTTAAAATAAAAATATAGCCATTTAGGTTTTTTATGTGGAATCTGCTCTCTAATACTCTCCCACAAGTGTTCCTATCAGTCGACCACGAGACACCCATTTTATAAGCCTCACAAGAATAAAATCTTGAGATGACCCTGCTGAGAATCAAAACAAATGTCTTTCTAGTAACCCATTGGCAGAGCCACTGGAATTATGAGGCAAGGAAAGGCCAAATTATTCAGCAGTGTTGACTAAATTATGCAGCAAGAAAAGACAATCTGCGCAGCATAATGTGGCACATTTTGTGATAGTATTAGTTCATTATTTTTACATTTTCACACTTGTTAACACTGGGCATAGATAGCACCTTATTGGTACCAGTTAAACACCTAAATATAGCTATAAGCAACCAGAAGTTGACCAGTCAACCTTAGGAAAGAATCTTCCACTGCCCGCCAACATATGTCACTGCGCTTTTAGTAATTTTTGAACCATTTGAGCTAAAAACAACTTTTTTAAAAATCTTCAGATTATTCAGAAGATAATGGATTATGTGGCAAATGCACCAAATCCATAACTATGCGAAAAACACCACACCTGCACATTCACATAATTCCAATGGCCCTGCCCATAGGTTCCTGCACAAGGAATCTTTCTATCACTTGTAACCATCTACATACAAATTAATGTGGTATGAATTAATGTTATGATGCGTCGAATGTTTTTTCATTTAGCTAATAAAAAGATAAAACATTTCTTTTGTTAACTATTTCCATTAATTTATTTTTTATGCTGAAAGTTAGTAATGGCCTCACAGCAGGAAGAAAATAAGACAAATCCTGAGTGAATCTATATCCTAATTCTAAACAGATTTTCACTAACTTTTTTGGGAAAAGGAAATCCTTTGCAAAGCATTTCTGTCAGATCACTTTTTTCAACTCCAAGGTACCTTGTGATGGGAGTCTGCAGCCTCTTTAGTGTGAGTGAGTGAAAGCATTCAGGATGTCAGTGCTGTTCATTTGCACATCATATCAGCTACTATCCCTGCAGATTTCTCAACTGTCCCCAGGCCTGAAACTAACGTGTATCAATTGTGTTAATAATTGAATAAACAAAGAGGCAGAGTCCATCAGGCTTCACACCACTGTGAAACATTAGGATGCAAAACGCTTGTTATTTCAGTTCAGAATGGCCTAGGGTGGGCCAGGGTATTCCTTGGTTGGGCGTGACCCACCTGGCCCACCATATAGAACCGGTCCTGCTATGTAAGTTAATATTTTATATCGGTTCAGCTATCTTCTAATTCCATGTGAAGTAGCATAACTTTGGCTCTATCCTTTTACGTTTGGCTAGGCCATATATGTATTTTACCTTTGCCTTATGTACTCCAGTGATGCAATAATACTAATGAGATATGGTGCACTAAAGGTATAGACGGGGCATTTATTGTGTCTTTTTGACATATATTTGTGCACATATTAACGTTTTTTCCTTTTTCAGAGACATCTGGATTGTTGTTATTAATCTTCTATAAGATGAGATTGCAAGGCAGTGCTCTAAAATGTATTTAATGCAGCAGATTCGCCAGGGATTAGTGGATACATGTATTAGTTTATTCTGCCACATATAAGAGTACAGTATCATTTATTGGATTATATGTAGGATGTAGAATTAATATGCATTTTAAGAAAACTGCTAAATTAACATTATTGTGGTCCTTAAGCTTACAGTTGAGACATTTAATACTAATGTGAAAGTTGTTTTTCTGCATTTTTTTCCTCTGCAGGTGCAGACCAAAGGCATTCATTAGTGAGTAAAAAGCACATTGTATTACAGAGATAGTGAGGTGAGGAAGAACGGGCTTTAATTTTATTGAAGAGCAAAGGGAGTGTTACCAGTTCGTACTATCAGATGAAGGGAAGAATCCAAGGACTCCTTGGAAGTGGAGACTGGAAAATGAGAGTAGTGTTGAAGGCACAAAGTTCTTTCTTGGGAGCTGGAAAAGTACTATAATGCCTCTGAGATCATATTTCTTAAATGTTCTTTGTGCATTTTAATTAGTGAACCCATCTTGGGTTTGGTCTGATTCCTTTAGACTGGGAGAGGTACAGTCTTCTCTTGCCATCTCTGAATGCGTAGCTTCATGCTATATATGACCCCTTGCCTAAAGAACTTCTACAGAGGTTCTTATGCTGACACCTTTCTCGTTTCCTCGATTAAATAGGGTTTTTGCTATCCTTAGTTTAGTGTAGGGTGTAGTAGATGTGAATCTTTTCCTTGTATGCGGAGAAGGATTGAAAACAGTCGCCTAGTCATCAAATCCTATTCCTTATCTTTTGCATTGCTGCTAACAAAATTCTTATATGCTCCTTGCTGTTGATGACCAATATTGAATGCCGCTTAGGTCTTCCTTTGATAATCCTGTGTTTTTATAGTATGTTCTTGAAATTGATTCACATTAGTCTGGCTTTGAGTTTCTACTAAACCTTCTGACTTCAAATTACTGACTCAGACTTATATTGTGTCATCCTAATTGTCATATTGTACCTTAAGATTTAAATTTGTTGCTAACCCCTTTTCCTCTCAGGCTGCTAAAATGGTCTATTCACCAGATTAAATTGGTAGAAACAGCCCAAAGCTTTCACAGATGGTGGCATACCGAGGATGGTTAGTACCTAAAGTAGATGTGTTAGAAAACTGTGGGGCAGATTTACAATTAACTAGCGCAGCACGGTGCAGCAAGTCATTTTGCTGCGCTGCGTTAGTCTGGAAAGCACAGGGATGCGACATATTTACAAGAATATGTCGCATCTCTGTGCTTCCCCCTGCGCTGGCGCTCAAACTGCAGCCATGCGCCGGCGCAGGCACCCTTGCACCATGGTGCAAGGATGCCTGCGTCGTGGGAGATTGTTTTTGTGCAGGAAGGGGAACCTTCCTGCACAAAAACAATCACTACAATCATTTTCCTCTTTCAATGTGTGCTGCAGAATGCAGCACGCATTGAAAGAGGAAAAACGAGGAGAAATGAAAACATTTCTCCTCGGTGCGCTCTCGCTACGCCACCTCTAGGGTGGCGTAGCTTCAAACGCATCTCCAGAGTTACGATTTCTCGTAATTCTGGAGATGTGTCTTGTTCCATGGGTGTTGCGTGGGAACACCCACAGCAACACCCATGGAACGCCCCTTCACCACAAAGTGCTGCGTGTGAATGGGCCGTATTTACAAGGAGAGGAAAAGTCACGCAGGGTGGCTTTTCCTCTCCTTGTAAATATGGAGCAGCCCCCTGCGCCATCAGTACGTCACGAAAAGTGACATACTGGTGGCGCAGGGGGCTTGTAAATCTGCCCCTGTTTCTTTAGATTATCCCATATCCAATCTTCGTCCCAAGAGTCCATGTTTCAACTAGGAGAATTGGTGTTGGTGATCTTCCAGTGGGTCAATAGCGACTTATAATAGCAGAGGAGTGAGTATTAATAGGGTTGTGTATAAGTGGCTTATGCTTAACTTTCGGTGTTTGTGGCAATTGTGTAGTGTCTTGCGGAGATTGTGTGACATGGTGTGCTAATGTTTTAGATGATCGTGTGAGTCTAATGCTTATTATGGAGAAGTCTTCTGACGTGACCTAAGATCCCGAGATGATAATAAAAAGTCTAGAAGATACTGTATTGTAACTGTCTGTGAGGTTTTGAGGAGTTTGTCATGGGACATCGTCGACAGCCCAATCAAGATAATGACGTTTGTCTTTTGTTTGAAAGCGAAGTATGATTAGTGTGGCAAACCTTTAGCGCAGAGGAAAGCTGCACTGATCAGAGTGATTCCCTGCAGGATGAGGTTTCATTTCAAGGTGTGTTTGTGTTACTTTTGTGCGACTGATTACTGTCAATTCTTTAGTAAAGCAGGCAATTGTTACTTGTTGCTATTGCATTGTATTAAGTTGCAAGTGTGTTGCTGAAAGAAGTGCATTCGTGAAAATTGTAAAGGAGGGAGAGCTGCTGAGAGGAGTGAATTATCATCACAGCGTGCCGCACTGGGATAGGTCGGTTGATGTAAAGCCACCCTGTTACTTGCTGTCTATGGCATGAGGTGTCACGCTGTTGTTGGTTCATGATTTGGAACTAGATTTTAAGTAAAATATTGATTTTTGTGTCGAAATTAACATATTTTAATTGAAAATGAAGTTTTAAAGTTATACGAGATTTGACACTAAAGGTCATTGTATGTCAATAAATGTAGGGTTATGCACATGTATTTGACTTTGATAGTATTTTAGATGTATTCATGTCCAAGCAACCACCTCTGTATAATGAGATTCGAATGTAGCGTGGTGGGAGTGAGGTTGCAGGTGGGAAAACTGAATTGCTTACTGCAACTGAAAGTATGAGCTCTGGTATGAAAGGGATTTCTATCCTGTGCAGAAGGACCAGAGCGTGATGGGGACAGTTACAGTGAATCATAGTATGAAAGGAGGAAATCAAGGTACTTGTGTTCCCGAGACCTTCACTGTCTTTACAGTCTTAGATGCACTTACAGTTCTTGTTATCACTGGACGAGGGGTTTCTATATATAAACCTGGTTCAAGGAGAAATGGGAATCAAAACTCTGCTGTCCCCGCTCAACAAGCATCAGAAGTTACACCCATGAGTCAGAGGGTGGGAGAATTTGTTCCTTTAAGTCCAATTAATGCATGTTCTCTGTGTGGTGCAAGTGCAGACCCATTTGTGCATCAGAATAGATTTGGACCTTTGAGGGCATTCCTAGGATTACCAGATCTGGGTTCACTTACTTGGGATCCACATTCAAGTATGCAGAGTAGCACACCTAAAGTAAAGTTAGCATCTAAAGCCCCTGAGGTACATTTTTGTCTTATTGTTCAGGAACTGGAAGACATTTTGAAAGCTCCTAATATTACATCGAATGAGAGTGAGACTACAGAAGTGAGTCTGGGAACTCGTCAGTCCACTTTGAAAGTAAAATTAGTGAATGTGAGAAAATTAAAGTTGGAATTGGCTGAGATGATAATTGGTTGTCTTGCATTTGAACGAATTGAAACATAGCAGAGTGAACTTTCGTTCATGAGTAAGGATTTTACTAGGAGAGCGAGACAAGCCCATGATAAATTATCTGAATGAGCTCAGAAATATGAGGTAGATTTGGAGTGGAGAAAGGCTTTACAGAAAAGCCACTGACTTCCTTTTGATGATCAGGACATAGAACATATGTGAATACTAGGGAGAAAGATACAAATTCATGAATTAATCCACAGCATCTGAATTTCAAGTAAATTAGAGAAGTGGGAAGTTACAAGGTCAAAAAGAACGACTCCTAAGAGAACGATGGGAGAGTGACTCCTCCCGGGGGGAGACGCAGGAGCTACAAGTGTTCCTTCATGGGAGGTTACATCTATGTACCATAGACTAGGAGTGATCTTCCATCATTTACAAATGAATTTTACTAAATGGCTACGACATATCATTTTCGATTGATACAGGTGCTACTTCTTCTACAGTGTGATCAGGGAAAGTTCCAAACCTACCCCTCCAGGGAAGAACGATCCAAATTGGTGGCGTTGCTAATCAACAAATGAAGAACCCCATTTCTGAAGATGTCCTTCTAAAGATAAGAAGTTTTGATGATAATCATCAATTTGTGGTTTGTGATTCGAGTCCTGTGAAATTTATAGGACGTGATTTGTTGGGCAAAATGAACTGAACCATATACTGTACCCCGAAAGGAATAGAACTACAAACTCATGATGAGGACATTGTTTTTAAGTTGGCAAATCTGAATCTCATTATTGAAATGTATCCGATGCTGATGACAGAAGACTTGCCTTTAGAGCTCTGAGATTCAGTGAGATCAGAAGTTTGGGATTGTTCAGGAAAGCACATTGGACTCATTAAAGGAGTTGAGCCTGTCCGTATTGAGGTAATGCCAAATGTGGAATAACCCAGAACATCGCAGTATAATTTGACCCCTGAAAAAATAGCTGGAATAACCCCAGTGATCGAGACAATGATTCAACTAGGTATACTGAAGTATATCATGGGTAATCCATGTAAATCTTCCATTATGGGCCTGCAGAAGCCTAGTGGTAAGTACTGCATAGTGCAGGATCTTCGCAAAATCAATAATATTGTGATTCCCTGTCATTCTAAATCCTGTTGTAATAATATTTAAAATTCCATTTGAGGCTGAGTTGTTTACTGCTATTGATTTGTGCCAGGCATTCTTTTACATACCCTTGCATGAGGACGATAGGTTCCTTATTGCATTCAGGCCGGGGAACCCCTCCATTTTTAATCAGATCCTTAAGTAGAATTTGTAGTTATTGGTTATGCCCTGTTCTGTCCTGGATTGGTTGCGTTGAATACTTGTGAAGCATGCAAAACTGACACTTTTGCTTTGTTAAACCACTTGATTGAGAATGGACATAAGGTGTCCCCGAATAAGTTGCAGTACCGTTTGAGAGAAGTCCTGTATCTTGGTCATCATTGTGAGGAAGGTGCGAGAAGGGTGTCACCAGAGAGAATTTTGGCGATCATGCAAATGAATCCGCCAACAACACAGAAAGAAGTCAGGATGTTTTGAGGAATAGTGGGCTACTGTTGTCAGTGGATACCCAACTTTTCCATAGTGGGCAAGAATTTACAAAGGCTGGCACACAAGGATGTGTTGGATCCAGTGTCTTGGGACAATGACTGTCTTGTTGCCTTGCCAGAGTTGAGAGAAAGCCTTTGCTGATACTTGGAAGGAAGCTAAGATGTTACAGGAAGAGGGGTCAGAAGCAGAACAGCAGAGTTGGGTTAATGCAGGTTGAGTTAAAATACATGAAGATGAAATATGGTTTTCAGGAGATGGCAGACCTGTGTTGCCAAATAGTTTGCTGCCACCAATGGCAAGACATTCTTATGGTCTGATTCATGTAGGAAGGGATGCTATGGCCAAATTGCTTCGCCAAACATGGTTTAATCCCAGGTTCAGGTTGATGGCTGAAGCTTTATGTCACAGATGTGTTGTGTGCCAACAGAACAATGTAGAGAAAATAACCACAGTGACATTGAGCTACATAGGGAGGTCGTATGGTCCTTTCAATAGTATCCAAATGTACTTTTTTTGAGATGCCGGTGTGCAATGGACTGAGATATATGTTGGTTGTTGTGTGCATCTGTTCACGATGGGTTAAGGCATATCCCACAAGAAGGAATGACAGTCTCACAGTAGCAAAGCCATTGTTGAGGGAGTTAATACCAAGGTTTGGCTTGCATTGTAGTTACAAACCTGAGGCTTCAGGTCTGATGAAGCAAGTCAATGGGACACTGAAATTGAGACTTGCCAAAGGGTGTGCTTCTATGACTTTGAAATAGGCGGATGCTTTGCTGTTGATGAGTCTGTGCAGCACACCTGATCTTAGGAAAGGACTGTCTCCCATGAGATTATCATGGGAAGGGCTATGAGATTGCTAGCTTGACCTGCAAATGCGCTTCTGAACATTACTGATGATATGACACTAGATTAAAGCAAAGGATTGGCTGACGTGGTATGTTCTGTGTCTCATCAGGCTGAAGCTGCTACAGCCCTGCCATGCCACGACCTAAGTATGGGAGACTGGGTGGTGATGAAGAAGCATGTACGTCGTGCTTGGAGCCTCATTGGCGAGGGCCACACCAAGTCATACTTATGGCTATAACATCTGTGAAGAATGGAGGTCTCCCCAATTGGATCAATGCTGCCCATACTCGCAGGGTCCCAAGTCCTCTTGATGAAATAACAGTGCTTCTCCCAAAAAATCCAGTGGTGGTCGAGAGTTCACAGGAGTAGGTTAGCCAAGCTGTAGGAGAACAGTCAGAAACTGAAATAGCACTTGATCGGCCTAAGGAGGGTTCTGGACAATTGAATGACGAGACTGGTGAAGGAGAGGCTAATTCAGCTATTGTAACAGAGATAGGCTCAGACCCTGACAAAGGGCTTAGTGCTAGAGAACCACGAGGGGCAGCAGAAGAACGTTGACCGAGAACACAGAAGAGAGGGCGGCTGACTCTGCATAGCAAAAGTGATCTCCCAGATATCCCAGAGGATGTAGAGGATTCAGACTTGAGTGAAGGAGGAGAAGAGACAACTCTCAGAAGGTTGAAGCGAGCAAGAGTGTCCTGCCGGAGGTGCTCATCCCCTGAATGGACATACTTTCTTGCAAATGACAGGGAGAACGGATTCTGAGAACTTTGGTATCACTGTGAAAGTTCAATTGAAACTTCAAGAACTTGAGCTCCAGTTTGATCTTACCTTTGAACCTCCTTTATTAAACAAGACTGAGTGCCTTGACACATCTTATCTCCTGTGCTTGTTGATGAACTGAAGCATTTCATATTTGGACTGATAATGAGTAAATTAGAACAGACTTTGTAGGGAAGATATCATATTGTTTGGAAATTGGTTTTTCTGTTTGCATAGGTAGAAATCGACAGAGAAGTCTCTGCAGTTGCTACGTTCCACCCAATGTTTAGATTCCAATGAAGTAATGGAAGTCAATCTTAATAATAATAGGCACACTAAGGGCTTTAGTTGTAGTATTAGTTATAGTGCTTACAGGGTTATATTCAGCTACAGATAGCTCAGTGGAATATAATTCTATTGTTGCCCCTACTGCACCACATTCTTCTGATAGTAGCATGCAGTTGTGGGGGTTAAGAAATTACACACAGATCTAAACAGAGGGGACTTTATACCTCAAATGTATATTTTAGATTACTTTGTGAGTATATAGACATGATGAATGCTAGAAGTTGTTATGTTTGTACTCAGTTACCTGCTTCTGCTTCAGAGGGAATTACTTATCATCAATGCCCTCTGATATATGGAATTTCCTGTAGTCTCCTATTAAGTATATTGTATGGAGAAGGTAGTTTTAAATTTTTTCTTTGAATTATGATGTAGTACTCCTAAAAGTTCCCCTTATCAAATACTTAAATAAGAATCCTTTTTTTAAACGGGCAGAGATTGCAGGCAAATAATTGCAGCCCTTAAGTCACTAGACACTACATATGCACATAGACATAAATTGGCTTGTTTGATGTCAGATGTGAAAAAGACATTTTGGGATTTGGCGGAGGATAGATGGAGAGGCCTAAAGTCTCAAACTGAAACTAATAAGGATCTTAAAATCACAATTGGAGTAGTGAAGAAATTGAACATCATGAACAAGAACATTTACCTGCATTAGTTTTAGATTGGAAACACAAAGGAAAGTTGTGTATAAATGTTGTTCAGAGTTATATAGATCTGTTGTCTGCTAAACAGGTGTAAGCCAACTATACTATCTTTAGAGGAGAGATCACATTCACTTTAGCTCTGGTCAGCATTTGTAAAGTGCTCAGAGTCCTAAAGCCAATAAAAACAAGGCTAGAAAAGGAGGCAGAAGGCAAAAGGTTTGGGGTAAACCTGCAAAAGAGCTATTTCCAACACCTTTTCAGAGTGAACAACTAACACCACTAAATAAACCTGTGCTTAGCTCTCTGGTAGCTTTTTGCAAAGCAGTCAGTCTTAACTTAGACGCAATGTGTATTTATGAAGAACTCAAATATTAATAAAATGAAAACACAACACAAGCAGGCCAGTCAGACAGCAGGACAGTTCTCCTTCTAATTCTTCACAGGTCCAGGAGTGTCCTCAGGAGAGCTCTGTGGGATTCAAAATTCTGCCCAGTGCCAGCCTGCGGGTACAGGGCAAGCCTTTATCCACCCCTTAACCAGTTTTTTCAGTTCTCCTATACCCACTGTGTTTGGTAGCATCCTGACAAAAGAGAGGCATGCCTAGGTGTGTGCTTCATATGCCAGTGACAAGGTAGGAATCCTCTGAAGCTCATGAAGGGGCTGGGCACAGCCCTCTATGCCATTTTGTAAAGGGAGGAGTCACCCTACCCAATCCCATGACCTTTTGTCCACTGTAAGGGAGCAATACAAATCTCACCATAGAGGAGCCATCAGGGGTCAGGGGTAAGGTGACAGCTCTGTACTGGCAGGAAGCCCTTTGGTTTTGGACAGGAAAATGACAACTTTCTGGTAATATAAGATCCGACTTGACCATAAAGTTGGATTTTAATTACTCCTCCTTTCTAGCTACTCCCAAACTGAATTTAGCATGTATTAAAGGTAATATTGTAAACTACTGTTGACCTATGGGAGAGCTAGCTTTGCCACTGTGAAAAAAGACGTTGTAGGTTTTTCACTGCAGGCACATGTAAAATGTAAATTATACATTTCCTACTTTTTAAAATATCATTCACCCTGCCCTATGGGCATTTAGGGCTCACCTTAGGGATGGTTTATAAGTATTAAAAAGGAAGACTTAGGCTTGGTAAAAGGTTTGCTTTGCCAGGTCAAAATGGCAGTTTAAAAGTGCACATCCAAGCTGCATTGGCAGACCTGTAGACATGTTTTATAGTACTACTTTAGTGGGAGACACAATGAGTACTCTAGCCTCACAAGTAATATTAGATGTACAGTCCCTGAGTCTAAGTAGCACCATATACTGAGGACGTATAACTTATAATAATAAGTTAAATGTCCCAATTATGTACATGCCAATTTTTACAATGAGCACAAGCATTTTAACCCCTTTGCAGGAGTAAAGTGCAGAGTCTTATGGTCAACAATAACAGGTTCAGCAAAAGAAGGTAAACATCTGGGGGAATTCCATACAAAGGAACAAATACAATAACTTGCAGTAGATGCCACATCTTGGATATATACCTGGACTTTTTCCATATGGTCACGGACTGCCCAAGCCAAGCGTAAACCTGTTCTGGAAAAGGGTCATGATGCATAAAAACTCTATACATAATTGAGACCTGCTTATTTAATATATTTGGTCTCCCACCCAAAAGAAAATAAAGAGGGTAACAGGTTTATCAACCTGCCGCTCATATTAGTTAAAGTACCACAGCAATGCATTAGACTGCTGCATCCTCTTACAATAAATGAGAGAAAAATTATTAGAACAATGAGCTACAAGAGAGAGGTTTGTCTGGCATGGGATGATAAATAGAGGGTTGTACATAAAGCCAATAACACGGTTATGAGACTACATTTTGGCCACCTTCGAATAAAACAGGTGCAAATGCTCTGTGTCATTTCTAGCAATTTACTCTGGTCAATAAAGCTTGTTAGTAGCCCGAGAGGAAAAGGGGTTAGCAACAAATTTAAATCTTAAGGTACAGTGTGACCATTAGGGCCACACAATAAAAGTTTAAGTCAGTAGCTTGAAGTCAGAAGGTTTATTACAACCTCAAAGCCAGACTAATATGAATCAAATTCAAATCGTTATTGCTTGACTATGAATCAATCTCAACAACCTACTATGAAAGTACAAGATTATCAAAGGAACACAAAAGTGGCGTACAATATTGGTCTTCAATAGCAAGGAGCATATAAGAATTTGGTGGTAGCACTGAAAAAAAATAAGGAATAGGATTTGATGTCTAACGAATGTCCGATCCTTCTCCCCATGTATGGAAATGATTCAAAACATCTACTAGACCCTACACTAAACTAAGGATAGGGAAAACCCTATTGAATAAAGAAATCAAGAAAGGTGTCGGCATCAGAACCTCTGTAGAAGTTCTATAGGTTTGGAGTCAAGTATAGAATGAAGCCACACAATCAGAGACGACAATAGAGATCTGTACCTCTACAAGTCTAAAGAGAATCTGACCAAACCCAAAATGGGTTCACTAATTATAATGCATAAAGAACATTCGAGAAATATGACCACCTATGCATCATAGTACTTTTCCAGTTCCCAAGAAAGAACTTGGTACCTTGATCACTACTCCCATTTTCCAGTCTCCGCTTCCAAGGCATCCTTGGATTCCTCCCTACGTCTTATAGTACCAACTGGTAACACTCCCTTTGTTCTTCATTAAAATTATTTGACCTTGGCAGTTCTTCCTCCCCTCACTATCTCTGTAATACAATGTGCTTTTTACTAACTAATGAATGCCTTTGGCCTACACCTGCAGAGGAGATAACATGCATAAAAACAACTTTCAAGTTATTATTAAATGTCTCAACTGTAAGCTTAAGGCCCACAATCATGCTAACTTAACAGTTTTTTTTAAATTAATATTAATCCTACAACCTACATACAATTCAATAAATGATACTATACTCTTATGTGTGTCACAATAAACTAATACACATATAATTAACAAAAAACAAGTGGTCACAATTTATAAAGAAAGCACTAAACACACATATGATTCATTCTCACTAATCAATGCAAAGGCAATGCATGAAATGTATTTTAGTGCACCATCTTACAATCTAAACCTATAGAATATTAATATCAGCAATCCAGATGTCTCTTAAAAAGAAAAAAACTTTATATGCACATACATATATGTAAAAAACACACAATAAACGCACTTTCTATACTGTTAGTGCACCATTTCTAATTGTTATTATTGCATCACACAAGTACATAAGGCCAAAGGTAAATATATATATGGCCTAGCCAATTGTAAAAGGATGGAGTCAAAGTTATGCTACTTTAATTACAGATTACAATCAGGTCGTTATCAGATTAGACTAATCAAAACCTAGTGGTCTTGAGCATCTTCCATCTGGACTCCTCTAGTTGCATCATATCATCATAATATCATAATATCTGCTATGACCTTCTTCGAACTACACATCTGCTCTCTTTCTCTTTATTCCCTGTACTCCCTGTCTAAAGATCAGGTAAATAAATATCGCACAAAGGGTGATTATCAAAAGAGGTTTCAAAATGGCGCCCAAAATTCCAATTCCCAATCTTCCAAACCATCGACCTATCAAAGCAAACCCATTTCCAAAAGATTCCCAAGCACCCGTTGCTTCCAACTCTTTCAAATCCATTATCAATCCGGATATATTCTTAATATATATATTCAGGTCCTTACTTTCACCTGGAATATAAGTACATAATTGCTGAACTTTACACATCTGACAGACTCTGCCCTCTTTTGCAAGCAAAAGGACTGATGCAGGTTGGTTTTGTAAAACCATAGACCTTATCGCAATCAACTCAGTATTTACAAGTAATAAGGCATTTGCGGTACTAGTAGTCAAATTGCCTACAAATGGTTTATAGCGCCAAAAATATCTCCTACTGCTTCTGCTGCACTATCACCTCGTTTAGTTCTGGATTTCTCTTCCCATACAGAACCATTAAATTGTTCGACATGATAAATCTTTGAGAAAACTATGCCAAAATAACAGGTACCATGCCATCCATGTGGCAATTTGAAATATGAATTTTGTCCACAAATAAAATAAACTCCAGTAATCACAGGATCCTGTCCCTCCAGCTTCAAAAGTATTTTCACATTCAAATCCATCTTTATTAGGCAATGTGAGTAGCTGCGAAGGTTGGGCCTAAGCTCAGTTGCCACAAGTCAAACCTACCAAGTCCAGAAATTTCTCAAAACTAGACCCCAAGAGGAGTCCAGGGTTGTGCAGCTTGCATGAAACCACTACTTGTTCTTACCTACAATGTCTTGCAAACCTCATTCTTTGGTTGAAAACAGGCAATTTCCTCATATTTCTGTGAGAGATAGTTCTATAGTCTGCAGCGACCCACACATTCCACCAATTAGCATTTTCTCACTTGTACTGATAAGGACAGCATCCCACTGGTTTTGGCGGGCCTAGCGCCTGCGACAGGAAAAGCCCAAAAACACCAGAAGGAAAGAACAAGACCGGCTATTTGTTTTGCAATGTGGGTAGCTGTGGATTTTAGGCCCAGGCTTGGCCTCCACCCAGGGAAACCTACCAAACTCAGGCATTCATGAAAACTAGACACCTAGGGGGGACCAGGTTGGTCTGGCCTTTGTGGATCCCAGTACTATTTCCTACCGAGAATGCCACAAACTTTGGTTAAAAACATGCATTTACCTCAAATTTCTGTGAGATAAATTTCCGGATTGATGGGGATTCACAGAATTTCTACCAAATAGTGCTCTTACCGTCTCCTGATAAAATGAGTACCCTATTTTTATATAGATGTGTAGCCCCCTGGTGACCAGTCTAGTGGAACTTCTGCCCCAGGGCTAGATTGAAGGTAAAAAACCCATTCCACTCCACAGGGGTGAAAAGACTGTTGCACCCATTCTGTGTTAGGGACATTATTCGATTACCTGGTGGACCACCCCACTCCTATTTTGGGCCACTTTTTTACTGATGTCTATTGGGCTTTCTGCCCCCTTGGGGGTCAGATTGGGGGTAAATCTACTTTTGGGGGGACAGGAGACTGCTGTGCCTGGGTGATTGGAAGTGGAGTACAGGCCCAATCCTACAGGGACTTTTGTCTCCTACAAAATCTCTGGAGTTTAATGAGCTTTCTGTCCCCTTGAAAGGGAAGGTAGGTGGTCAAGTCTGGAGTGGGGGCATTGCGTGATACCTGTGGCAGCCGACCACACTTCATTTGCTGTAATAAAACATTCCCTGGTGTCTAGGAATTTATGTCCCGGGTGGCTGACTGAGGGTAAACGCTCCTATGTACCGTTATTGACATGTAGGTCACGTAAATGTTTAGCAATCGATTAACCGCCTTTTAACATCCTGAAATGACACTCACTTCTGTTAAACTACAGCAGTGTAATCTGAGAAGATGGCTACTTCCTAATTTTCAATCTTGTAAATTCTCACAGGTTTGGCTGTCTACATAAGTATATCTCAGTCACTGTAACAGAGTGTAAGATGGAACAACATGATGTAAGTAGTGTTGGAACTGATAGAACTTTGAGAAGGGGTTGACAGTTGAACAGATTATTGTTGAGGATCTCCTGCTTGTACTTGTTCCACAACTGAGAATTGAAATAAGTGCTTGATATTTACCTGTGACTCATCTCAGTCACTACAAAATCATTTGTGATGACTAGAGCTACTCCTGAAGGACCTGTGCACTCAGATACCTCAGTCTATACTGTGTGTTAACTTCCCCTTGTGCGCTTTTTCTGCTGTTCCAGCGTGGGGGACTGATAATTCTGTGCCTCATCTGTAGTCTGTAGTATCCAGAAGTGGTGTGCTGTTCTCTTTCATCATGTTTCAGCTCCTGGTGAGTGCAAAGAGGAGGTTGTGACTTTGCCTGAATGTGCGGGTGCTTCACGATTGAATCCCTTCATTGTGGTTTCCGGTGTGTTGCCCAGTCTTTGCCCACAATCCAGAATCCTCTTCAGGGCACATATTCTTCATATGTGTGACAGCGGAGTCAATATTTCCTTTTTCCACTCTTGTTTCCCTTCGTTGTGCTCCCCTTGTGCACCATCGTACAGGGAGTGCCTGAAAGCATATTGAAGCAGGTTGAAATCTGTTGGCCGAGCACGCCATTGTGTGGACATATTTGAAATCATCATCTTTGTAACAGAGACAGTGTCTCATTGATCTTTACTTCGCATCTCCTTGTACCTCATTAAAGTGTTTGGAGCTGTGCGGCGGCAGTCTGAAGTGCGATGATCCTCACACCTGAGTTGAAAGTCAAAGTTCTTGCTATTTTTTTCTGATGCAAGCCTTTTGTTTACATTGTTTTTTGGATGAGCAGTTTGATCATTCCATTGAGCATATTCTACACTGCAGCTGTAATTTAAATGGTGGTACCCACACCTCTTTTTGTCAATAGAATGTTCAAAGTGCATGCATTTTCAGTGATACGCAACTGGCTCCCCAGTGCACAGTACTGCTTTAATGTTAATGCTGGCTTATCAAAGTACATATTCTTACAGTTAAATGCAACCGTGTTTTCCGGTGCACTGCCATTTACAGATTAAGTCTGCTGTGCAGCTGAAGATTCGACGTTGTCACAGTGATGCGCACACCTAGTTTGGTGTCTGTTTTCACGAAGTGCATACACTGATGCGCACACCTGTTTTCCCGTGTTAAGATCATTTTCAAACTACATCTGTAGTTATGTGCTGTCTGCATTTCCATGGTGACATGCACACCGGTATGAACTTAACAAGTAATAGTGTTTCTAGAGTGCATGTAATAATGCTGCAGTGTACCTTGTTCTCAAGGGGTGTGTTTGGCTGGAATCATTTTGTTTTTGTATTTTTTTTTTTTAATCTACAGAATGTTGTTTGTTGGTGGATTTGCTCACAATGCAATCGGTTGCTCCACCTCCCTCATTTTTGGAAACAACCGGTGAGCGGCCAGTTAGGAGTGGGGGGGTTGGTTTGATGCTTTTGAGACCGTTTTAGGTGCAGTACGTGCTTCAAAGTTTAGGGCTGAGAGAAAGAAATGTTTACCTCAACGCTCATTAGGTTTTGAGGGTAGATCAGTTCACAAGTATTTACCTGAGTTGCTACAGAATGAAAATGAAGACATGGACGAATTTGCTGTAACTGTATAAAAACTCAAATTGCATTTTGATAAATGGCCTAGTTTAATGGTACTGCACCACAAATTTTTTAAATGGATACAATGAGTTGAGGACGATGTAGATGCATATAGTTCCATTTTGCGTAGATTAGTTGCAGAAAGCCAATTTGCTTATTAGGGATTAGTTTGTGTGTCACTGCAAAGACAAACAAATCAGACAAGAACTTCATTGGCCAATCCCTCACTTGGGGGCCCATTACGATACCCGGCGTAAATAAATCCGCCAGGCATGGAAGCGGCAAAAATCCGCCCGCACACACCGCCTGAACACCGACCACGCCATTACGATTACACAAACCGAATACCGCCATCGGCGAAAAAGCACACAAAATACCGCCCGCCAACGTCCGAGTCGGAGACAAACTGCCCGCCACGGACGGAAACACGCACGACAACACAAAACCGCCCGCCCTCACGGCCGACACACCGCACGTGAGATTACGATCGCACCGACATGAGCGCGGAAAAACCACAAATATACCGCCCGCCAGCGCAAACAACGCCGATGAGAAACGACACGGCAGAAGCCATGGCGCCCACGAACCTGCACAGAAACCATCCGCACACAAAACCAATAGCACACAACATGGCCAACAAGTCCACACAGCAAGGCACGCACAAATACACAAGCACAGTACATATCCCGAAAACACCCCCGGACAAACAAAAAATACAAAGGCCAGAACCCCAGACACAACACACCTGAAAACAACAGACCATGAGGACACACCCACATAGGTGAGTACAAAAGCAGCACTCCCACAGACCACAACCCCTTGCTACATTGCAAACCAGAGAGGAGAGGAGAGGACACAGTGACACAGCAAGGACAGCAGCACACCACAGAAACGCACACATCACAACCACCACCACCACCAAACACCACCACCACCACCACCACCACCACCACCACCAAACACCGGCACCACAAACCCCCTGCACATTACACAACACACACCGCACCAGCACCACAAACACCATGGCACCACAAAGGATGCCCAAGTTCACGCCCATGGAGCTGACGGTCATGGTCGACGAGATCATCAAGGTGTACCCACAAATCTATGGGAACATGGTCCAGCACACACCACTAGCCACCAGAAACAGAATGTGGAACCGGATCGTAGACCAGGTCAATGCAGTCGGGACCCTGCCCAGGAACAGAGTCGAGATTAACAAACGTTGGAATGACGTCAAGAGCCTGGTCAAGAAGAAGGAGGGCAAAAACAGAGAGCTGGCTGCCGTCACTGGCGGAGGGAATCCCGCGCTCTTTAAGACCTTCAAAGCGTGGGAGGAGAAGGTGCGAGTCGTAATCCATCCGGAGATCCTCGCCGGATTAGCAGGGGAGTGGAGGCTGGTAAGTACAAACTAATGTATACCAGCACACCGCTATGTACTCACATGCACTACCACCATGCCACAGCTCCCAGGGACAAACACCCCCATGTCCAGCACACAATACACAACACATCACACACACATGCAACAGACACCACCACACACAGCCCAAACCGAACAACTGCAAGATGCGTGGGGACATGTGTACACTAAGCCAGCCACGTAACCACCAACAGGTCCCCAAATATGCCAGAAGCGCCACAACGAGCACCCACCACACCCATGTGTCCGCCACAGCTGCACCAACCGACAAGTAACAGGTAAGTGGCAGGAACACAAAGTGCAGTGGGTGGGACGGTGGACAGCCCAAGTACAACACACACCAGGCCCCAGTCCCACAGCACAGCAAGGAGGAGCATCCCCACACCCCACACCCACGTGTCAGCCACCGCAGTGCACAACGACAGCCGAAGGGCAGACATCACGGTCCACAGCAATCGGTGTCAGTGGGTATCCAGCCACCCCCACGACCCACAACACCCTCCCACCCCCACAGACCTGCAACATGGAGCACCCCCGCGTAGAGCCATGTGGCATCCAGTACAGTGCACGCACGAACAACTTGCAGGTGGGAAACTGGACAGGGCCGGATTACTGGAGGCATGAGGACCGTAACACGACCAACACATGGGACATGTCACGTAGCAGACGAACACGCAGCACCGCCCACCGTCACGAACAAGTGAACAATGTGCACACGGACATGAACAACAGACTCACACCCCACATGACCCATCACATACATAGCAACACCCAAGGAGCCACGTCTGCATGCACAAGCCACACTGAATATAGTACCACACGGCAGCCACTGTGCAACTCATCACACACAACCGAAACACCATTGAAGTCCTGTCCATGTAGCCCCAACTGCCTGTCAACCACACACCCCACAACTACGCCTATGTAAGACAAACAACACTAGACGCAACAGAGCGGAACAACATAAATGCACACGAACACCACTGAACCCATCAAACACACAGACACACCATGCACAAACAACATACCATCCATCCCATCCGTCAGCCCCAGTCTCATGAAAGGCATGTCATCCGCACAGCTGCCACACATACAGCAGTCACGCTAAGATACATGCCCATTACCAACCATGTGCCAGAAGTCAATGAAGTGCATCCACGATGAGGGGGATCTGCTTCCGAATGGCCAGATTGTGCAGCATGCAGCACGCCACCACTATCCGGCACACCTTCTGTGGGGAGTACGCCAGCGCACCCCCGGTGCGGTCCAGGCACCTGAACCTGGACTTGAGGAGGCCAAAGGTACGCTCGACCACACGTCTGGTCCTCCCATGTGCCTCATTGTAGCGATCGTCTGCTGGGGTGCGAGGATTCCTCAATGGACTGAGCAGCCATGCCCCATTCGGATACGCAGAGTCACCTGGGTGTGAGGGACACAGAGAACCGTTGCTAATCCAACTGGACAGGGGACAGCATCGCACAGCCAGCACGCTACACCACTCCACATACTCACCGACAATACAGGCACGATCCTGTTGCATATTGGACATCAGTCGTGGCAAGATGCTGTTGCGCATTATGTGTGCGTCATGGGCCGAGCCTGGGAACTTTGCACACACGTGGGTGATCACCATGTCCGCAAGGCACACCACTTGCACATTCAGGGAGTGCGTGTGCTTCCTGTTGCGGTACAGGTGCTCAGTGGCCTGTGGTGGTACAAGGCCGACATGTGTGCAGTCAATGGCTCCAACAACGTGTGGGATTCTGCCAAGGGCATAGAATGCACCCTTCACTGCCGCCAATTCACGAGCCCTGGGGAAGCGGATGTACCTGTTCCGGTACAGCATCATGGCTGCCAGTACATCCCTCAGCACCTTGCTGAACATGGGCTGGGACATCCCTCCTCCACTGCCCACTGTGTGCTGGAATGACCCAGTGGCGAAGAAATGCATGGCGGCCATCACCTTAGCCGTGGGGGTGACAGCAGTCGGATACACCCTGCGGGGACGGAGATGGGGTTCTAACATGGCACACAGTCGATGCAGGGTTGGCCTGTCCAGCCGAAACTTCCTAATGACCTCCGTATCCTCCATGTCTGCCAGCAATTGGCATGGGCGGTCAATGTTCGGTCTCCGCCTAGGGACAATGGCAGAGGACACATGTCAAAGCAACACGACACATAGCAATTTCGCATACACATCACTGACATGACTGAGCAAGCACATGAGCCACAGCCCAGCTGTCAAGCTGGGACGGCACGGCCACAATACACTTACACAGGTCTCCCACCAATGGCAATGGCTAGTGATACAAACCACTGCCATGTGCATGCACATGGGGATCTAGGCCCCAATGACTTGCGGGGCGTGCTGATGGGGACTGACTGCATATCCGTCAAGCGGCAACGCCACGGCAACATGAATGTCTGCTGAGCATGGAACTGCTTCCGCGGCTGGATGAGTATGGCACACGACGACGACGATGTGGGCACAGGCTGAGCGGCCAAAACAAGTGGGACCTGTGGCACGAGGGGATATGAGACAGTAGTAGGTGTCAGCACTGCACCCTATGTACAGCACTGTACGGATCACACCTCCCGAAACATTGACAGGTGTCCACATTGACAGCCCCATGCCAAGACGGCTGTGTGCTTGCAGTCACACGTCACAGGTGAGAGGTTACATTGCACGTGCCAGGTGGCAGACGTACACAGTGGGAGCTGGCATGTGTGTGCATGTGTCTCCTGTTCAGGATCCACCAGATGGGCGCTGACTCTGTACTGACCATTGGACACAGCATGTTCCGTGGAAGGCTTGTGTGTGTGGGATGGTGGCACTGGATGTGCCTCCGTTGGGTGGGGGCCATGCACAGGGCGGGTACGTCGATGATTGCGCATTGTTGGTCACGGTGGGTGCACCAACTGAAGATGTGTTGCCCTGTGTTCAATTCCTATGTCCGCATGATGATGGACTGTAGATGTGGGCAGACTACACATTGGTCGATGTGCTGTCTATATGCATGTGCCTTCACACCAGGCACAGCTGCCCCTGCACATGTGACCCCTGCTGGACTCGCTGCTGGGTCTGTGGAGCTGATGCACCTTCTGCGCGTGGGGCGGACAGCTCTCCTCACTTCCCTCATTGCGCATGTCATGACTTTGCCGCAGGTGACATGGATCATGGAGGGCCCACATGTACGCGTGGGTAGGCTACACATGATTGTACACTGGTCGCCACCCCCAGTCAGTGTTTCGAATGGGAAGGTTGTCGTGCTGGTGGTATGTTCGATGTGGCGGATGGGCGGGCCTAGGTGCGGGCTTACATTCCGGACATGGGGGGTAGTTGGATTGGCAACTAGTTGCAGTACACACGGGACACGTCTCTTCCTTTCCACATCTGGGTCATCCCTTGTACTAACTGACAGTGATACAGTCATCTTCGCCCCAGCCCTCATGTCCTCCCCTCGCTCCCCCGATATGCATGCTCACCTGCGAGGCTAGCGCTTGCACAGGCAGCCCCAAGCTCGCACCAGAGAGGGCAAGGAGTGTATGTGTGGGTCCAGTTGCACAAGTGGGCTGTCTCAGGGTATGATGTGTCGCGGGACGCCGTCCACCTGCGTGGTGCCCCAAATGGAGACCCGGCCTGCATGGACTATGCATCACAGTCTTCGCCTTCCGGATCCGCCACCTGCGACACCCAGTGGCTGTGGCTGCCCTTGCGGCCAGGCCGCGTCCGTCTGTGGCTGATGGCCCACACATTCACTCTTTGGCCTCTCTGGGGAGGGCTCGGGGGTGGTGGCGCACGCGCTTGCACTTAGTCGCAATGGCATGTGGCGTGGTTGGTATGATGGGCAATGGATGGGATGGTGCGAGCCACCTCCCGTGACGTCAGTGCTGCTCGTGCTGTGGTGCGTCCCCCTACACTTCCATCTGACTTGTGCCATGCTAGACGTTGAGGTTCTATTGCCTGCGTGATATGACCAGGAGGAGCGCGAGGAGACCTCTCACACACCATGCTCCACTGCCATCCCGTGCCCTGTATCGCCTGTGCGGATTGACTATGTTGGGGTTACACCTGGTCGACTGGGGCTGTGTGTGCCTTGTCAGGGGCATGGCGGGCGCACAACAGGATCCAGCTTGTCCACAGAGGGTGGGCTGAGGTGCGCCTGGTACCGCTTTGTACGTGTGCCCGGCTGCTGTGCACACACGTGTTCACTCCCCCGACAGGTGTCCTCTCACAATGCCCAGGGAAGCGGTGGTGTATTGTTCATGACCCCTCCCAACACGGCGTGCTCCAACTTGGCATGTGCGCATCTACCCGTCGCACCCACCCACCTGAGCACTGCGTCCATACGACTTCACACGACACATGTGTGTCTTCCACAGTAGTGCTACTCATTTGCGTTGACATCCAATACCAGTGGACTACATGGTCATGTCACGACTGCCGTGTACTTCACATACTCTCATCCTCTCTCCTTCGTACTTGTGAAATGAGTCAGCGGAGACAGTTTTGGTTTCAAACATTATATTGAGTCTTCTGTCCTCTGTGATGCAGTATAGTGGACACTACTGGCAGCGGGATACATGTTGAGGATATACTGAGCATGATTGCAAATGGGATAGGGTGTGGGGTTTCATGTGATTGGCTGTTGCATGTGGGATGTGGGCTTCAGAGTGACATCTGCTTGGCCAAGGCTGTGCTAATGTACATTTACGTATAGCTGCGGAGCTGCGGACTTTGACACAGACGGTATACATGTAGCCTACCAGACCGCTTGGCATCATGGGCACAGTCCATCTCAGTTCCATGTGACAGGTTTGCTGCGGTTGTTCCTCATGCACGCGTGCATGTGAGATGACATCAGGGCATGTGCTTGCGTGCATGCAGCGACGTGCCACTTGTTGTTGCACTGTGTTGGTTACTGGACATGTCACAATCACTGGGGTCGTGTTGTTGTTGTATGCACTTGTCGTCCATGCAAAGGTCCTGGTATGGGATTCCCGGGGCGGGGGTGGGAGGGGTGCAGCACCCACAGACTCCAGGCGACCTATTCATGTCCACTGAGCGGTGTGTGTGTCCATGTGCGCTGGATCCATGTCGTGTTCTGGTTGTTCGTGCAGTTCCGTCCATGTGGGTGCGATACACAGAGCCCATGCCACTGCCTCCCACGATGCATGCGGTGTTCCTGGATGTGATGGGGAACAGTGTGCATGTCCCGGTCATATCCGATGTCATGGCGATGTCGTTGATGGTGTGGTTACAGTTGCCGGTCGTTTGGTATGGCTGTTGTGGTGGTGACTGGCCAGTCCGTGCGGAAGCGAAGCATGGGTGCGGGGTTGGACATCATAGGTCACTCGGGGAACCTGCGTTGTGGTCCGACGTATTTACAGGTTGTCAGGTATGCGATGCCATTCAGCAGGGCTTCCATGTCATTGGTGGTGTACATGTTTGCCAGCCAATGAAGCGGATGGTGGCTGTCACGGTGTTGTTCGTAGGTTGTCCCTTGGAGGACCATGATGGGGCATGCTGGGTGACATTCGATGTAGCTGTTATCGATGATCCGTCGTGTGGAGGCACAGTGGTCCCATTTCAGTGCGGGTGCGATGTTGGCCACATACGCCATGCCCCCATAGGCAGAGCAGGCCCTGTCGTGTGCGTCCAGAGGGAGGAGTAGTGGTAGCAGGTCCGCCTTCAGACATGCCGGGTTGGAGAGGCATATCTCGACGGGATGCTGGTAGGGACACCTCCGACAGTAGAAGACGGGCATGACGCAGCTGAACAATGTGATGCGGTAAGTCAGTCGGTAACTTACGTTCAGCAGGGACAGGAGATCGCATCCCAATGTATGGCACAGGTTGGTTTTGTACAGCTTGAGCTGTTCGGCGTAGTTGGGTAGGTGTGTTGCGGTTGCCATTTCGCAGCGGTTCGTTGAGGTGGCGTGCTCCGGCTGTGTGTGCAGTCTGCAATGTGCACGCTCCGGGGTTGCTGTGAGCTCTGTGTAGTCGTAGGGAGACAGGACTTGTGTTCTGTTGGCTTGTTTGGAGGACACGGGCCCTCTTCCCACATGCTTCTCAGACAGTTCAAGGTCAGTGCTGTGTGACTCCTTCCAATTAACTTGCATGTGGCCGACATGGGGGAGTATTTTCTTCTTTCTTCCCCGTCCGTTGTGTGCTTCTGTGATATGCGCTATCTGCCCTGTGGTCGGTCTCCTCGGCATGCCTGTGTTGGTCTATTCTTGGACAATGGCTGTATTCACCGGCTTGTGTCGTAGGGCTGTGGTTTCGGAGTTGGAATGGAAGGTCATTCAGTGCTGTCTGCTCTCCCTTGTGTGGGCGGCAGGCTGCCTTTCCGCTCTGCGTTGGGCCTTGTGTGTGGATGTTATTCTTGGGCCACCTGTTGTCGGTCCCCGGGCTCTTTGGTGTTCCGTTTTATATGTCTTGTTCATATGTGCAGGGTGGTATGGGTGTTTCTGTGTGGTACTGGCGTTCCTCTTCCCGAAGGGGCCCTGCTTCTCCTAGTTGGTGTTGCCGCCGCTGTGTGCTACGCCATGTTTGTTACACTGGGGTGTGTCCTGCTGTTGCGTGTCTTCACTGACATGTGTGCGTCGGTTGTGTGGCGTTGGGTGTTGTCCGTGCATTGGGCATTGGGGACATGTCTGTGGCCGGCCTGTCACGTGTCATGTGCGTTCGGGGTGGGGCTGATGTGTGTGCTGCTTGGTTGTGTCCCTGTGTCTGTGTGCGACGCATGCATGGCGCTGCGGTTGGCCTCTGCGTTGTGCGCATGTGTGGCGGCGTCATCGCCGCTTTGGGGCCGTGACGGGGTGGTTGGTTCCTAGTCCCAGGTGGTGTGTACACATGTGTTCTGCGATGTTACGATTTGGCCTGTGTGTCATATGTGGATGCGATGGTGGATGTGTTGTGTACACGCGCTGGTGGGGGTTGTCCGCTTTTTCCGCCCTTGCACTGTGTGCGCTGTTTGCGTGCACTTGTTGTGTGTGTGCCTACCTGCGTCTCCGCGGTACGTTGCGTCCTTGGTGGTGCATCAGCAGGAGCATGGGGAGGGCCTGCAGTGCTGGATTCATGCTCGGGGAGCCGCTTCTTCGTTGTCCGTGCTCGGCGTCCGTGTTACCGCTTCGGTTTGTCGTACGGTATCTCTTGGCCGTGGGAGCCGTTTGTTTGCGGCATCGTAATTTATGCGCCGGGCGGGACGTGTTTCGTCGGACGGTGTGTGTCAGTTGAGCTGCGCCGCTACGTGTACGGGCGCACTTTGATGGCGGACGGTGTTGCTGGCTTGCCGGCGGTGTTTGGCCTACTTTTCGCATCGTAATTGGGCGGGCGTGTGGACTGCTGCGTGCCGGCGGTAACTGGTGCTTTTTGCATCCGCCAGCACGGCGGTTGTGCTTCCGCCCGACATCGTAATGGGCCCCTTGATGAAACTATCAATATGGCGAAAATGCATAGAGATGTCACAGATTGCAGTCACAGAATTGGATGATCAGCCTACTGAAGCTCTTAATGCGGTGGGAAAAGTGATGAAGTCTCACCAGCTAACTAGCTATAATAAGAAGTTAGTTACCCACAAAATTATCAAAGATGAAAATGCTCCTCCATTGAATGCTAAGTTTTGCTTGAAGTGCGGAAATTCCCGACATACAAAGGAGGTAGGTGTCCTTCCATGAATGTAATATGTAACTTTTGTAAATAAATTTGTCATTTTGCCGAAGTTTGCTTGAAAAGAAAGAACTCTAATGACCTGTCTCTTTTGCAGGGGATTCTGATCCACATTCTGATGATGATAATTTGGATATGCAAGATATTGTCCTAGCTATTGGTGAGGAGGGAAAGAAACCATAAATGGGTGATCCATGTGTAGACCCGGTGGCAGACATGTAGGAAATAAAGTGCTTAAGCTTCTAGCTGATTCGAGAGCAAGTATCACCATGATCACACATTCCCTATTCACAGAGATGTGGGAAGATCCCCTGACCGTTCTCCGATCTCCTATGAGGGATGGAATATAAAGTTAATGGGTTATATTGAGGATGTCATAGAATTCAAAGGGAGGAGGATCAGAGGGAAAATATATGTCAGGCTTGCCACACGCAAAGCGGCAGCCAAGTATAAAGTGGCCTCGCTTCTGATGCTGAACGCTTTGCGTTCCAGCGTTTTGGGAGTTTGTCCGCTTCCGCTTCCTGTCCACTTGTCTGAGTTCTTCTGGTAGTGGATCCTAGTGCTCTGCTTACCTGCGCCATACTCTGGCTCCTCCACTTACCTCTGTGTACCTGTTACTACTGTGGTTTCTGGCACAATCCTCCGCTTATGGCAGCAGGTTCCTGGCACTCTTCCTGGTCGCGTCCTGACACATCCATGCTTGTTCCTGAAACCCTGTATTTGGGCTCCGGCAGGGGCTCAGCGCTGCGCAATCCGGAAGATTTGTAGTCCTACAAAGACAACAGAAACAAACGCAACCAGTCTTTCTGTGTTACGTCAAAAGCGTGTATATGCTACCAATGTCTCACTTTAATAGTACAAGCAGTATTTTACTTATCTGAAGTTGTTGTCCTCCTCTGTGGAGATTTGCTACTTTTCTTTTCTTTGCCTCATTGTATTCATAAGGTTTCCTGTAAAAGAAAAAGGGACTATATTAGTTTTGCCTTATTCCTGGACGTAAGGAAGGACTATATATAATTTAAAGTTCTGGATTCCCACCTAGTACAAGGTAGTCACTAAGAAGGAGGACATTATATTGTGCTGAAGCTCTTCAGATACTATGGAATACTAATAGAAAGATATAGGTGGTTGTCCTTAACTACTCTTTCATTTCTTTACTTATCCATAGCATTACACTGTCTCTATCACTGCTGCTTTCTCTTTCCTCTAAACACAAATCATACATTCCACCACCCATCCAGTTATGTGATGGAAGAGGGAAGAAGGGAAGCATTGAGGTACTCAATGAGGGATGGTTTTACTTGTATAAACTTACACATCCACTACCCACATACACTATTTTAGATACTCATACTTTCTCTCTCTCTCTCTCTCTCTCTTTCTCTTTAGGGGGATTCTCTTGATACTGGGTCCTGTGTTTGAACCAAGGAACATCAGTGGACACTCTCCCTCTGTCTTCTTCCCTTCCCTTCTTCCCCTGGTTACCACTGGCACTTTGACGTACTTGGGTACAGTGAGTGACTAGAGGGTCGAAGGGACCTTTGTTCCATTATATCACTCCTGTGGAATTGTATGTAGTCTTGACAATATGTGGCAGTCAAAGGTCTCAATATTTTGGGCTGGTTCCATCAATGGTTTTTTGGCATGATCCTTAGACTGGGTGCCAAAGAACAAGTATTGGTGATTGACTGTGAGGATGTGGCATGTGTGTGGAGTAGGAGATTTTCTTCTGTTTCTGTGGAGGATTTAGGTAAAATTTGTGGATTCAAACACAGAATCATATTGAAAGAAGGGGCTGTCCCAGTAAAGCACAAACTGAGGGGGGTCCCTTTCAGTGTTAGAAATGATCTTGAAAAAGAACTTAGAAACCTATGTGAAAAAGTGATCATTATTAAGCCAGCTGAATCCTCACTTTGGCTTTCCCCATTGGTAGTGGTATGCAAAAGGTGTGCAAAATTAGGAGTTTGTGTGGATCTTACATCACTTGATAAAGAAATTTAGGTGCATTTCCATCCTTTACCTAAAATTTCTGATTTATTTGCATGTATTGCAGGTGCTACCATTATTTCAATACTGGATCTCGCTAGCATGTATCACCAAGTAGAACTACATCCATCTTACAGGAATTTGTCAGCATTTATTTCCCACTTTGGTATGTTTCAGTATCGTAAGATGACATTTGGCTTGGCCTCTGTGTTTCAGAAAGTAAGAGAAGTAAAATAATGTCATTCTGGAACGTGTTTTATTGGGTATATTTGAAGACCAAGGAGTAGTTTTGAAAAAACAAATGTAAATTTCTTTGTAGTGAGGTTAGTTGAATCCATTATTGGTGCACCTTCTCCCTCTGACAAAGCCGGAGTGAAATCATTTTTAGGGGTGTGCAAATTTTATTAGCGCTTTATTCCAAATTTTGCTGCCAAAGTTAGGCCCATTAGTGATCTTCTAAAGAAAACAACAACATTTGTTTTGTGTGAGAAGTGTAATACTGCTTTAAAAAAAATCAGATTGGAATCAAGTCAAAGTGAAGTATTAAAACCTTTTGACCCGAGGTTGTCTTGCTGTATAATTGTAGATGCCAGTCAGGAAGGTCTTGGTGCCACTCTAACACAGTTTTAAGGTAACAAGGAACATACTATTGCATTTGCATCAAAAGTACTGAGGGAGGTAAAACTACAATACTCCATTATTGATAGGAGCTACTTGCATGTTGCTGGGCAATTGAGAAATTCAGCACTTCTAACCGATCGCAAACCTTTGGTAAACGTTCTGGGTGGTGGAAGTAGCAAAGCATGTTCTCCATTTATTCTCAGGCTGTCTTCCAAGAATATGCAATATCATTTTGAAATCCTACACATTCCTGGTGGTAGGAATTGTAGAACGGATTTCCTTTCCCGCTTTCCATGTAAAAACAAAGAGGAAGGTAATGGAAAAGCAGAACTGTCTGAGTTGTTGGAAGAAGATTTTGAGGATTGTTTGGTGGTTTATCTCGATATTCATGTTTTGAATGTATGTTCTGCAGAAGAATGGAAGGAAGCCATGTCTGTCAGACCAAGTTCTGCACCAAATAGTTGGCCTCAGGAAAAAGTTCTTTCACCATTAATGCAGCCTTTTTGTAAAGTGACTGATGAGATTTCAGTTGAGGATGGTTTGGTATTAACCCCTTTGGTGCTTGCGTCGGCCAATGGTCGACGGAAGCACTACCTCCCTGTTGCGGCGCACGTCCATTGGCCGTCACCAGGGAGGGCACCCTTTAAACCTCCGGTGCATCGCACCGGAGATTGTTTTTTTTTTTATTCCCCCTGGGGGAGACGTGGAAGGCTTTCCACGTCTCCACCCGCCCCCTCTCCCGCCCATCTGTGACGTCAGCGCGCCGCGAGGCGCTCTGACGTCACTGATTTCCCCACCGGAGCCGAGGACAGCAGCAGGTAAGGCTGCGCTCGACTCCGATGGGGAAATCCGGCCGAAAACGGCCTCCCCAGCTTTCAGGGAGCCCTCGTTTGAAAGGGGAGAGTCTCCCCTTTCAAACGAAGCCTTCCTGAAAGGGTTTCCTGGCAGCGCTGCCGCGATCCACGGCCAGGAAACCCCACTAGACACCAGGGATGTCTTTGGGGGGGTCGGCCCTCGTGGTAATGGGTCGGCCCCCCCCGGGGGCATATTTTGTTTTTGTTGAATGTTGGCTTTCCTTGGGGGGCGCGATTGCCCCCCAAAAATGAAAAACAAAATGGTGGCGATATTGGCAGGGGGTCGGTCCTCCTGCTCAGTGGCCGACCCCCTGTGGGGACATATTTTTTTTTGAAACATGTTGGCTTTCCTTGGGGGGCACGATCGCCCCCCAAAAATGCAAAACATGTATAAAAAATGTGCAATGGTGGCAATATTGGCAGGGGGTCGGTCCTCCTGCTCAGTGGCCGACCCCCTGTGGGGGCAATTTTTTTTTTATAGCTATGTGCTTTCCGTGGGGACCACAATCGGCCCCCAGGGAAGCCATAGCTATAAAAAAAATTAGAGAAAGAGAGAGATCTTTCTATATATATATATATATATATATGTATATATATATATATAGAGAGAGAGAGAGAGAGAGAGAGTATCTTTGTCTCTGTATATGATATATGTATATATATATGTATCTATATACATATGTATGTGTATATAGATACATATATATACATAAGTCTAAAGAGTGAATGATATATATATGTATCTATATACATAAATATGTATAGATATATGTATATAGATACATATATATATACCTATATGTAGAGATAAAATCTATGTATATATATATATGTGTCCGTGTGTGTGTGTGTGTGTGTATATATATATATATATATATATATATATATATATATATACATATATATGCTCCTTGATGCACAGTGAACGGCGCACTCGCTGACGGGTGCTTTACAAACGCTTGCGTTGCCAATAAACTCTAGCAACTGCCCCCGCGAGTGCTGTTTTTCTTTTGGGGAAACAAGGAAACGGAGCTTGGATATATATATATATATATATATATATATATATATATATATATATATATATATTATCTACTGGCGGTCGCCAGTAGATAGTTATAGTTACAACCTATTATCCATAGGAAATCCGCGACATTCTATTTGAAATAACGTTGGCGCCGGTTGACGAATCTTCGTGAAAGTTTCCAACTTGTTGGGGCGCTCTGCTCCGCTCCTACCCTGAAAGTCTCGGGGTGATACGTGAAGCGGGGGCCGAGAAAAAGGGGGTCCCAAAACGCGTTTTCCCATTCATTTTTCCATAGGAACCTTTAGTCGCAGCTACAGCCCGAACTGCTGAACGGAATTACACCAAATTTGGCAAAGAGGTAGTCCTTGGTTCAGACTGGTGCCTTTTGCTTAAATGGTGTAAATCCGTTCAGTAGTTCCTGAGAAAATCAAAAGTAAAAGTACATATATATCTATGGGCGCGTTGGATACGCGTACCCTCAGCGCACCCTGCGCGCACCGTCCCGATCACGAGCTGCATGCTAATTGGCTGTCAGCTGGCTGTCAACATTCCGATTCAGGAAGTGTTGGCAGCCATTTTGTCCCTCGGTAGAACCGAGGGACAGAAACAAGTGCGCAAAGCGCAAAGGGGGCAGGGTAGAAACACCCTGACCCCCTAGGTCTGCTCAGGGGTCCCACAAGGACCCCTGGGCAGAAAAGATTTTTTTTTTTAAATCGGCGGGATGCGCTTAGGGTGCGCGTATCCGCCAAGAAAAAAAAAGAAACAAGTGTGCAAACGCACAAAGGGGGCAGGGTAGAAACACCCTAACCCCTAGGCCTGCTCAGGGGTCCCACAAGGACCCCTGGGCAAAAAAAGCATTTTAAAAAAAAAATCGGCAGGATGCGCTCAGGGTGCGCGAATCCTGCCGAAAACAAATCGAGCGCGGTCTCCCGCGCTTCGATAGTCTTTGCCCCCGGGTGGCCCAAGTCCCGGGGGCATGGTGGGGGTTTAATTTTATGTGTGGGGGCCTCAAAGCCCCCAAGCCCCGGGGACCGCCACCCCCCGGGGCTTTCTTTTAAAATGGTGCGGGAGGGCTCTGAGCCCTCCCGCAGCCCCGGGACCACCACCTCCCCGGGGCTTTTTTAAAAAATTAAACAACCTGTGTGGGGGCTCCAGCCCCCACACGCCCGGGGACCGCCACCTCCCGGGGCACTAACAAATTAAAATGGGGGTCCGTTTTGGACCCCCGAAGCCCCGGGGACCACCACCTCCCCGGGGCTGTGCTGATGTAGGGAGTGGGGCCGCGCGGCCCCCTCCTGGAGCCCTTTGACGGCCCTGGGGACCGCAACCCCCCAGGGCCGGCTCCTGCAGTGTCCCGGGGTGCCTACCCCCGGGACACTGTAGTTTGCTATGGCAGGACGGGAGCCTCGCGGCTCCCGTCCTGCCATAGCAAACTGCTTTGGATATTGGAAGAGAGAGCAGGGAAACCTGCTCTCTCTTCCAATATCCAAAGCGATTGCTTTTCCACATGGGGAGCAGCATGTCAGCTGCTCCCCATGTGGAACAGCAATGCCGGCTCCCAAGGGACATGGGGAGCCGGCGGGACTGTGGGGGATTGGGGACCCCCCACAGTCTCCAACGGAGAGGGCCAGCCCCGGGGGATGGGGTCCCCGGGGCAAGTAGTGGCCCGGGAGGGGGCCACGCGGACCCCTCCCCAAAAAAGAGCAAAAAAATTTTTTAAAAAGGAAAGGCCGGCCCCGGGGGATGGGGTCCCCGGGGCCTTAAAATGGCCAGAGGAGGGGGCCACGCTGCCCCCTCAAAAAATAAATATAGAGGCCATGCCCCGGGGGATGGGGTCCCCGGGCCAATACAGGCCAAGGGAAGGGGGCCACGCGGCCCCCTTCCCGTTTTTTTTTTAAAGGTAATTTAAAAAAGGGGTAAGGCCCTGGGGGATGGGGTCCCCAGGGCCCAAAAAAGAAAAAGGAAGGGGGCTACACAGCCCCCTTCAGGGAAAAAAAAAAAAACGATCGGGCCGCAGGCCCCGCCCCTTCCTTCACCACTCTGCAAACGCGCCCTGGCGCGTTTGCAGAGGGGGAACGAATTCCCCTTGAATACTGGGGGTCCCTGGGGCCAACTAGCCCACCAGGTACCTCCAGTATGCGCCAGGGGGCTGCCTTGCAGAGAGGTGTACAGAGGCCACGCCCCTTTTTACACCTCTCTGCAACGCAGCTCTGTGGCGCTTTTTGGAGGTATATGGTGGGCTAGTTGGACTCCGGGGACCCTCAGGATTCAAGGGGACTTAATCCCCAACTTAAAACGTGCCACGGGCGCGTTTGCACAGTGGTGAAGGGAGGGGCGGGGCTTCAGGTGACATGTGTGCAAACAGGCCCCGTGGCGCGTTTTAAGATGGGGAATTAAATCCCCTTCAATCCTGAGGGTCCCTGGGGCCAACTAGCCCAACAGGTACATCCAGAAAGCGCCACAGAGCTGCGTTGCAGAGAGGTGTAAAAGGGGTGTGGCCTCTCTACACGTCTCTGCAACGCAGCCCCTGGCGCATATTGGAGGTTCCTGGTGGGCTAGTTGGCCCCTAGGGACCCTCAGGATTCAAGGGGACTTAATCCCCCAACTTAAAACGCGCAACGGGGCGCGTTTGCACAGATGTCACCTGAGGCCCCGCCCCTCCCTTCACCATTGTGCAAATATTCCTCTAAAATCAGCCGAAATACGAATTCCGATTTACTCACCTGTTATCAGGAGAGACCTCAGTGCTGCATCTTTCAGCCCAGTACTGGTCCTGAAAAGTAATTTTAACCGTACTTACCGGTAACTTGAATTTCCTTCATAGGCTAACATTGACTGGTTTCACTTTGAAATTCTTCTAAGTGTGGAGTTTTGGAACTTTAAAATATTCCTCTAAAATCAGCCGAAATACGAATTCCGATTTACTCACCTGTTATCAGGAGAGACCTCAGTGCTGCATCTTTCAGCCCAGTACTGGTCCTGAAAAGTAATTTTAACCGTACTTACCGGTAACTTGAATTTCCTTCATAGGCTAACATTGACTGGTTTCACTTGGAAATTCTTCAAAGTGTGGAGTTT